>VXBB01001934.1:40988-162931 GCA_013399915.1 Illadopsis cleaveri
TGGCCGCCCACACGCAAGGACAGAGCCGCTCCCTGGAGGAAAATCGTGACAACAAGCGGTTGTGTCCAGATGTTCGGCTTCTCTGGCCCCGTGACACACGGCGTGGACTTGGCAGACTGGATTTCAAAGAAAAGGGAGTAGTTGTTTATTTTTTAAAAGGCAGAAAGCTCTGGGTTAAAATGCACGGGCCGAGATTTCCCTGGCAAGCAGCTGGGCAGGAACCGAACCCGCTGGAAACCCGTTCAGCACATTGGAAGAGCTCCACTGCCCCGGCCCAGTCTTTCTCCAAAGCAACATATTGGAAAGATATTAAAGCATGCAGGCAACATAACACAAACCAAAAGGCCTCGAAACTTCATTCCNCCGGCCCGGCCACGGCCATCCCCCGCCGCTGCCGCTCTCCCGACTTCTCGCCCCTTTTCAGAGATGCCTGCGAAGGCATCAGTAGGTAACACTAGACAGAGATCCCCGGGGTGGACCCTGTATCCCCCCCCGGGGTATGCCCGCCTCGGGCTTCCTCCTTTCCCCCTGCTCCGGCTTTTCAGAATGTATTTCATTATTTTTATTCCTTGCAGAGATGNGCCCCGGCCCAGTCTTTCTCCAAAGCAACATATTGGAAAGATATTAAAGCAAGCAGGCAACATAACACAAACCAAAAGGCCTCGAAACTTCATTCCACCCCCCGCCCCTTCCGTTTACAAAAAATATAAATATTAACAAATCTGCAACACACTGAGCCTCTCCATCCGTCTTCTCCCCAACTCCTCCCGATCTCAGCTCACGCTTCTCCAAACACTCCTGTTTTTGCATCCCACACCTACATGGTCCTGGCTGCGGTGTGAGAAGCCGAGGCAGGAGCCACGGCTCTGCTTCCCCAGGAGGGAGGCGCCGAGGCCACCTGCTCGCTGCCGCGGGTGGTGCCCGGCCCCAGCCGCAGCCCGCCGGGCCCGGGCGCTCCCTAGCTTGCCTCCTGTCTGCTGCATCCGTCCAGGAGCTCAGTCATGAAGGAGATGTACACTATGGCCAGGCGCAAGGTCTCTATCCGAGAGAGCCTCTTCTCGTAGGCAAAGGTGGGCACCTTCTTCCTGAGCTGATCAAACGCCTCGTTGAGGTTGAACATCCTCTTCCTCTCCCGTATGTTGGCAGCCTGGCGCTGGGCGTAGGTGATGACCCGTTTTCTCCTAGGTCTGTCCAGGAGGGAAGCGCTGCGCATCCTTTCCTCTTCCTCTTCTTCTTCGTCTTCGAGATCTCCATTTCCGAAAGCAGCCAGGGGCAAACCCCGGGCCATCCCTTCCCGTAGCGACAGCACTCTGTCCCCGAAGGGAGGCCCGGCGGTGACCTCGCAGGGCCCCAGGCCTGCCGCGGCCCTGGGGGCTCCTTGAGGGTTGCCCAGGGAGAGGTCGGCCACGAAATCCAGCACCGAGGTGCCCAGCAGCCCCTCTGGGCAGGGCACTTGCGGAGCTCTGCCGTGCAGCTCATCCAGTAGCCCCGGGCGCTGGTGGCCTGGGAAAAGGCTGGCTGACATCTTACTTCAGAGAGGGCTTATTTTGGTCCCCCATCCCCAGCCCCAGCGGCCTTAATATTTATAACCCCCCGGATAACAGGATTAGCAGGGCTAGAAAGAGCGGCTGTAAAATTTCTCGCCGTGATGCTGATGAGAGGAGACAGGCAATCCTCTCGGGGGCGCGTGTACGCTCCCGAGAGGGGAGTCCCCAGTGAGTCAATCCTGTCACAGCGATCAAGGACAGTTCCTTCTTGGCAAAACCCTCCGCTCTTACCTGCTGAGCACTTTTGTCTCTTCTTACACACCCGCAACCAAACGATTTTCAGCCTCCTTAAAGCCCCCAGCAGCAGAGTCGGGTCTCCACTGGGCTTGTTTTCCTGCTTTTTGTCGGGATCTCTGAACCCTGGGAGCCAGCCTGACAATTGATGTCAGGCAAATGCATGTATGCTTTTAATGATGTCCTGAAGAGGGGACTTGCATGCAGAGGGTCACCGGGGGATGTTTACCCTGTATCCCAGCGCAATGGGAACTGAATGACAGGACTTCCATTAGCCTAAGTAAGCATTGTAGGAGACTCGATATTGCATTCCAGTAGTAACTGTTGGAATCGCCTCTCCATTCCCCCTCAATCCCTTCAAACAGAGTTCAAATATCTTTCCAGTAAAAGGCTGCTTCGTAAAGCTCATTTCGGTTCAGGCAATCCCATAGCTCTTTTTTTGCAACTCCTTCCTCCTGCCCGTGAGAGGAGGATAAGCTGGTCCTACTCAGGGCAGCGGTTCCCCCTTTGGTAGAGCCGTTCCGGTCACCGGCAGAACACTGAGGAATCAACTTGAGCGCACGCACTGATAACGCTGGATACGTGCCGCAAAACACCCTGAAATGCACATAAACACACCCACCCACACACCCGACACCGCTGAATACCTTTCTTTGATCAAGGTTTCCTAGAGGACAGACGCTGGAAATTGTTTTGCTTTTGTCTTGGGAGACTGGAGGAAGGGCTGTATCCTCACCCTCCCGCACCATAGACGATCCCTGGCAATCCCCGGCAGTGTCGGATACACCGAGGTCGAATCCGATCGATTTTCTTTGGCACACGATTTGTACACACAACTGTCTCGAGAGTGACTGCCCATCACTCCTGAGCTGCCTTCTTAAAACGTAATCTTCTCCTTTGTCATGCATTGTTGTCACTCTCGCTTTGCGGCTAATTAGTCTCTAATTTCTAAGGGGATTTCAAAACCCATGAGATCAAAGGAGGTGGATGGGGGCGGCCGAAGGATCCCTCTCCTCAAAAATACTTCCTGTTTGCCTACAGGACCGCAAACATTTCCCGCCGCGTACGGGGATTTGCCATCATTGACAGCTCAGCTAGTCAGCTGAGCATCCCCTTTCCTGGGAAAGATGCAGTGGGAAAGTCACTCCCGGGGGTGCGCGGGCTGCGGAAGGTGCGCGGGAGCTCAGGTACGCTGGACAGCTCCGCAGAGGGGCCGCCGAACCCAGTGGCAGCACCGCAGGTACCGGAGGGGACGTGGCCGCCGTCCCCTCCTCCGGGAAGACAACCAACCTCTCCCCGTCCTGTCGCGCAGTCACCACCGCGATAGGCGGCCCCGCGGCTGCTCCCACAGCCTGCCTGAGGCTGGGTAAATAGCGAAAAACACGGGCACTGCCTTCGTTCTTACTAGGGTTAAGAGGCTTCATAGTGAGCAAGGAGACTTGCTTATTTGTAAGTAATACGGTTCAATAAAACACCGGGTAAATGAAGCAGTGAGGCAAGGAGGAACTGAAAAACATCTGTTGAGAGAGGTGTTGTCTAGAGAGCATCCAAAAGTAAGTTGGAAAGCTGTAGATGTTAAGTGTTATATAAAAACACTTGGTGGAAGAATGATCCGATATATATTTATGACTGACCCACAAAGCACCTATTATGACTTATTTGGGCTCCTTTTAGCTGAGGTGACAAGTATTTAATTTTAAGACATGGAGGTATAAATTAAGAACAAATGCCAGGAAATATTTGTCACTACAGAACTCAAAATCATTGTGCAAATACAACTACTTGAGATAGTGAAATAAAATAATGGAAAAATATTAACTCATCACTTCTCTGTCAAACTTCACATGGATTTACTGTCCTGTAGGAAACTGGCGTTTAGTAGAGTACAGACCTGCCCTTCACCAAGGTATCTTTGAAAGAAGCTCTTGCTCACATCTCTAGTTGCAGATTTTTGAAGGATACAAACTACAAAGACAAACAGAGCTGGAAGAGGTTTATATCGCAAAAATGTAAAGGGACAAGATTTTCTAGATAATAATGCATCACAAAGTAATATAACATAAGCCATAAAATATTAATGCTTCTTAAAAGAAGCAATAAAGACAGAATTATGACAGGACTGGAGGCCCTAGCAGAAAATGAGGACTTGTTACCAAGGTGAATGCTCTTGTAAACCTTTTTTTTCTGCTTTGTATCCTTTTCTATTCCTCCTTATTTTTTGCTAAAATATTGATTTTCTCTGATATTAAATATTTTAGATTATATAGAATAAACTCAATGAACTGTGGTACCACCAATATGTGGCACTTTTAAAATTTATTTTTGTCACTTTGGGGAAAGTATGGAGCTGAGGCAATGTATAACAAATATCCAATGCTGCAAGACACAGATTTTCAGTGTCTAAACAAAGCAAGAATGTCAGAGAAGCAGAATAAATGCTCATAAAAGGCTGCTTTGTAACTCCCAAATTGTCTCAGACAAGATTAGGTGATCCAAAGTGTGTTCTAGATTTGTTTCAAATATGAATGTAGTTTGCTTTATGATTCCTACCTTCCTTCACTCCTCTCTTATCCTTTTTATTTCACTTGTTTATCAATTAAGAATTTGCTCACAAGGTGCTTAGAGAACTTAGAAGTGATGGCTACAATTTCAAATCACCGTGCAGCTATTTCCAAAAATATTCTTCAGAAATATTTATAAAATTATTCTTGATGCTCATGTAGGGTTTGCGTTTAAAACTCAAACCACAACAATTTTTCTGATCTATTAGCCCTATCAGAAAATTATATATCTCCTTTTCTGCCCAGCCCTTTTATCATCTCATGTGCTGTGTGCCTGTGCTAATAATTGTCCACAGTATCACACAGGAAAATACAGCCACTCTGATAACTTGGAATTATTAATTGAGATGCTATGGATTTTAACAGTGACCTGTACTTTACTGGAAAATTCACTGGAAAAGTCAGTGGTGACCCTGAGAGGCAGAAATATGTAGGTACTCTCCATCAGATATGACTTATTAAACAAGGACCTGAAAGGTATTGTCTACTTTGGAAAGCACAAAAAGTTAGATATGCAACTGAAAAAAGCCCTACGCTTTTTCTGTAGAATGGAAAAAAATCTTCTCTCCTTTAGCTGATCCATTAATAGTTTGACAGTTGCTGTCATTTTCAAACTCTGGCCTGAATAACAGAAACAAATGGGGTCTGTGGGACACTAATGCAATCTCAAATTATTGACATTGCAGCTGTCTGATCTTCTTGTTAAACTTAAAATTGCAGTAATGTCCATGGATCAGGACCTTACTACCTCAAAACACAGGGCAGTTCCTGTCCTGTTGAACTCACAGTTGTCATTCCTGACAGGCCAGACAGGACCAGTACAGAATATATGTGTGGAGATGAGGCCAGTTCACAAGGGAATGGAGAGAGTTTGGACAATATCTCATCCTGACCCTTGCTCAAGCAGGGGTAAAGAGGCAGGAACTATGGAGACCACTGATGAATTAATACAGAAATGGAATATTTAAGCAAAGCTAGTTGAATACTGGTTATTTTGATGCCAGAAGAATGGCACAGTATTCAAATGAAAGCATAGCAAATGTAATTGCTTGTGATATCACTAGAAGTGTCAAGGAGTCCTCCAATGTCTCAATGCATTATGAGGTTAAATAGGCAGTGAACATGAGACTGTGATAGAGTCTATGTTTGAGGATTTTAGGTCTGAGTGAAGCTGAGGGAGGCCTAACAAAATGCATAAAATGAATTAAATGGTCAGTACTTTTTCGAGTGCCTTGCAACAAAACCAGAAAGGAGGAGGCTGATGAAGTCAAGGTCAAAGCTAATAGAGACCAGAGGGCTGAAACTGCTGGGAAAGCCTTTGGTACACTAATGACAGGTGAAGTGTATGGAGGTGAGGACAAAGTCACCTCAGCCTGACTTCCCTAGGTCTCATTTGCAGAAAGAACTGGTCGACTCCATCAGTTAAGGAAAATAATATGGATACTAGAAATGGGCTCATATTATCTAACTGCTGGATCTTATCCAAGCATCAAGTTATCATGGAGACATTCTGATTCCTGCAGAAATAGGAGCACCTATTGTGAACATTGTGGTCCACTTCAAGTCTGTCTCTGCTGATAGACTGTGAGGAGCTTGGAGACACCAGCTTCAGTCCTGTAGGATGAGCCTTAGCTCTAGAATTAGTAATGTGTGAATAAAGACTAAAAAAAATCCAGTAACATGTATATCCAGAGTATGTAGGCAAACACAACTGGGTGCAGTGACTAGACTTTGAGTCTAAGAATTCTCTGCAAAATTTTTTTCTAAATAGTTGACCTGCATAGACAGGTAAAGAGCTAACTTTATTCCTTAGGCTGATGATATATGTGTGAAATCTCTGCTCACAAAGCAGGTGAAGTCCAGCTAATTAGTTCAGCAGAGAGACTAGTTCTGTTCTGAAAACAAGAATATATTCAGTGAGCCAAAGCGTTGCAGTCTGATCCTATCAGTAATTTCAGGGACTGATCCTACTTTCATCTGACTGTATTAATGCATTCCTGTGTCACAGCCTGCCATTAACAGGACTCCAATTTGAATACAAACACCTACTTACAAAGATCAGGTTTCACAACTTGGCTCTCTCAGACAAAAATGTGACATCCAGTAACATCATTATTCCCTGACACAGGAAATCATTAGGAAAAATCAATATTTCAGGAAAAACCTAATAAAACAAGGTATGTTCTGCCAGTAAAGTGCAGTTCATTTTTATTTACAGTGGTATTACACACCATTTGAAATGTTTAAAGAAGCAACTGTTGATATTTCCCCATATGGGACCACATGATGAAGAAAAAGTTTGAAACTGTAATCTTGGGTTATCATAGACAAATGAAATGAGCAGCTATGGTTAGGGTGGGATGGGATTCATCATGCTTGCAAAGTTTTATGAATGATACTTTTTTCCTTAATCATAACCTTAGGGGTGGGAAGGATTGAGAACAGGACATGCATTAAGGTTGGAATGTCATACTTAACTTTGAATTTCCTGGCTTTTTATCAGCATGCATGAAAAAGTGTAATGGTATTCCAACATAGCTTCTTTATCTTGATTTTCTTATAGAAATATTTTTTGCTGAAACGGAATGCAATAAAATATGTATTCTTTACCTAGAAGTTTAGATTTTTTCAAAACCTTTATTACAATTATTTAATTTTATTGTTTTATAATTATGTACTAGAGGCATTAATTAAGGCCTTTTTTCTCTTTCACTTCCTACAATTTGTAAAATTCAGGGAAATTTCAGTCTGAAAACTATTTTTATGTAAAGATTTTGCTCATATATCAACAGAATAAATGCATGTTTGATGGGGGACCAAGATTCATCCTTTTCCTTTTTTTTCTATTTTTTCTGCAATTTACAGGGCTTTTTTGTGATTCACAGGAGTATCTCCTGCAACTAGCAAAGGGACTGAACTGAAAGTCACCTCCAGAAAACAGGTCTTTGCCAAGCTTCTCAACCATCCATTGCCTTTCTAGCTTCTGGCTATGGTATTCTCCTGTGGGTATGTAATTTCTTTTCTTCATAGTCCCTCTTAACAGCTCTTAGCAGCTTGTGTCTTTGTGTGTATTTATGACAATAGTCTACAACTGCAGTATCACATAGTATCTTTCCAACTGAATTTCAATTTCATTCCCATTCAACACTGTGTGTGTCTAGGTGAAGTAGCAGTTTCCCCTTGGATTTCCCCTTGGATTATCGGGTCTTCATTCTGCTCCCCAACCCTGTGCTCCAGCTGAGGTACCTGGAGAACAACTATTGAAACCTTACTATTGAAGACTGAGAAAAAGAGGCTGGTTACCTTACTTTCCATGTGGAACATAGTTTAGTCTTACTTTCCTGGGCTTCAGTTTCCTCACCTCTTGAGGTTCATCAATCTTTTCCCCAAACTCCCCTTTTGCCTTGCTCTATTTGCTCTTTGTCTCTCTATCTAATCATAGAACCCATTTTCACTTGCTGTTGGGGCTATCCAACCCCAGGCCTTGGTCTGGTACAACACTCTAGGCTGCATTAATTTACCATTCTCAAACACGAGCATTAAGAAAATTGGCAACATTAATAGAAAAGTATAAAGAATCTAGAATATTTGAAGCCATATAACTTGTAGTCTACTCTAGAAGGGTAGGTCTTAAATGAGGTACTTGAAAGTGTAGCCCTATGAAAAATATGCAATTTTCAGTATTTCCAAGGATGAGGAAATCAGTTAATTTCCCAGTTGCTCTGTTTACACATGATAATTTTGACTGGATTACAGAATAAAAGAGATAATCAATGTCAGTGTAATTGAGTTGTACAATTCATGTTGTTATTAGTAATAAAAATATTAACAGCAATATTAAAGTTACTTAAATGGGCATTACGTATATATATTCTTCTTATAGGTTTAATATTAGAAGGTAAAGAAGCCCAAAGCCATTTTCTTAAATCATATGTTTTTAACCCATTTGTTTGATTCATTTGTGTAGGGAAAGAAACTAACCTAAATGTTTTTATAATACTTTTCATGCTTAACTCACAGTAAAAACTTTGCCAGTCTACTACATCTTTAATAATCTGTGCCATAAAACCCACTAATTTGTCCATTTTTTCCTTTTAATATTTTTCGTAAGGAAGACATTAAATGTTTTAAATGTTCATGAAGCTGCATTTTCTTTAGACAAAGTTTCAAAGGTAGTGAAAGATGTTGCTCACTACCAACTGAGATGAGAAAATCTGCCATTTTGATAGAAAAATCTTGGGCAAGGTAAGCATTTGACTACTTCAAAATCTTGTGTAAGGTTGTCTTTTCCAATTACGTGATTCACTACATTCTGGAGAATTCACATGTAGGTTTTCAACTATTATTTGAGCTGCCTTTGATTATTCTCATGAGAACAAAAAAAAATCTCATTTTCAAGAACCTGGTCAGGCTATTCATTGAAAAAAGAAATTTGCCTGAAGTTGTGCCATAGACACATTAATATATAGATGCTAATGCCTACAATGCAATTTTATTTGTTTTGGGTAAAAGTAAAATAACATATTAATCTTTTGAGGTTATTAGAAATACAAAGTGAGTCAAGGTACTGGATTTTTTTTTTTGAACAGCTACAGTAAAGCTATCTCTCCTCCTTCCTATATGTGGGTCATTGCATCACTTTTTATCATTCCTCCTATTTTCTATTTTAGGTTCTGACAAAAGTGAAATATTGGTAGTACAGAGTTTGGTGCTTATCAGTAGTTATAAAGCAATAATCATCATGAATGAATAAAAGGTTTTTGGAACTAAATAAGGAGCAGTTGCGTATGTTAATACCTGGGAAAGTGCTACCCTGGCCCTGAGGATCAAGGAAGACCAGCCATGACTTTTGTGAAGGTGAAGTGTTTCTCCCATTCCCTCCTCAACATGAAGAGGAAGGGGAGACTTTCGTCTGTTATGCCTCCTGATTTATGACAAACATGTTGCTTTGCATCACATATTAGATTAGAAGATATTTCAGGCAAGGACTGAATCTTCATATTTCCTCCATAAGAGGGAAAGCTCAGACATTTCTGGACACAGAAGATGAGGCAAAGATTAACATTAATGCATTTCATGAGAAAAAAAAAAAAGTGTATTTTAAAAGGAGGAAGAGCTAAACAGAGTCATAGCCTAGCTGGAGAAGGGGAAGGAGGAGTTGTGAGTCTATAATACCTGATGGCAGTGGTACGGAGGGAAGGTGGACCCTTTCCTACTGCACCAGTAGGAGTAGGAGGATAGTTTAGTAGGAGGATAGAGCTAGTTCTGGCAAGGCTACCACACACAGATGAAGCCCGAAGATCTTGTCACTGAAAATAATTTTAATTTTTCAAATTCCAAATTCTGTCCAGTGAAGGGAAAATATAACATAGGAAGGCTGAACCTTAAGATCCATAGCGACTGTTGTAGCACTAGTTATGGACACTGTGATCTGAGGACATAATAGCAAATAAAACTATATATAAGTAGTAAATTTTGAAAGCAAATAGTATATAAAACAAAATGTCCAAGTATATGTCAAAAGCTAACAAGTAAGGAATGAGAACTCATAGTCCAGCTATTCTCTAAACTCACTGATAAAAAGCAGTTTCGTCATGCCCTGTCCCAGGACATCTTTGCCCAACTTCAGAGAATTACTGAATAATGAAACCTCCCTCCCCATAAGGGATTTCCCCCAGGCTAACAATGGGAAACAACAGCCTCAATTCATTTGCACAAAGGACATTGTGAGTCATGGACAATTCCATTCTTGCATTTAAAACATCCCCAGACCACAAGTACAATTATGTTAACACATAAAGAAGGACCTGCAGATATTTACTGCTACCCACATAAATACAGGGTCCTGGCTATGGCATGTTTTGCTAACACTACAGTAAGTGAATTGTAGAAAGTAATATTATTCTGCTATTCTGTCTTTTCATATTTGCTTCTGTTCAAACATTGGTAGAAAGGGTCTAAATTGCAAGTATAGGTATGTAAATACCACACCAGCAAAGTGTGTAAGTATGTCACCTTGTGAAAGGATAAACTGACGAGAAACAGGGTTGATTATTTGCATTGGGTTACCAGAATACATTAGTTGCACAGCTAAAAAAAACCCCCACTGTCTCTGGTCTACTAGCTTAATTCTTTAATTGGTAGGTAATCCTGGCTCAGAAAGTCAGGGAAAATCAAATCATTGGCTTTTGCTTTCAAAGATAAATCTCTCTGGGATTATCTCATTTGTGAGACCAGATCCAGAGAAAATAAGTTAGGAATGGAACAATCCATTTTATCTTTAGTTCCAAAAACATTGAATAATTGAGCAAATGTATTTTCTCTCCTATATTTCAGAGGTAAAAAAGGACATATAATTTCATTTAATTTAGTTCAGGTAGAAAATCAGCACTGTGAATTAAAAACTTGATTTACCTTAGTACACAGTAGTCAGTCAGAAGGAGTGTCCTAGGATGCTGAAGATTAGCCATGGTGGTTTTGGTTTAGTCTTTATTGCTATGAGAGATTTTTTTCCAGGATTTCTTGACTCATTCCTCTAAGCCTGTGTTGAAAGGGAGTTTCTTAATGCATTCTGAAGCAATCACATAATTCTTTTTTTTCATTTGCTCTTTAGTAGAACCGTTATTTTCTTCAGAATATTTTAAACCACGTTTTAACTGTATTGTGTATTTTTGAAAGAGTTAATACTGTTAGATTTATTATTCAAAGACAAACATAGAAACAATGATTTAGAGAAGTTGGGAAAGCAGGGCATTCTAGCTAATAGCCTTTTAATATTCAAAGTCATTACCTTACAAAAAATTAAACTAAAATTAATCATTGGATTAAACCAACTGCAGACCTAGGTAGCAGCATGAAGTCACTAACAGACATACTTAACCTGGCACCCAGTGACAGTGGATTTAGCAAAAGTTCCCACTGGCCATGTGTATGCATGTTAGAACTCTTACAAAATAATTCTCAGAGGGGTGAAAAAGAAAAATTTGCAATACCATTCTGCAGCTACAATCACAGGTGCTGTTTTCAGTCAATGATAGAACTTATTGCTACTTAGCTGGTCTTGATGATGACATAAAATTATTGGAGAAATAAGAGCTTAAAATGGGCAAAAAGTGAAAGGTTTAAAAATATACTTTTTTTTTTTAAACTTTTTTTTTTTTCCCCAGTTGAGAGAAACTGACTGGAAAAACAAGACTCAAGAATTGAGTGGGTCCCTTCTGGAATCTGGGCTTTTCAGATTTTATCTGCCACTGTTTCCCATTTTACTTTTCATGTTTCCTGTGCAGACTGCTTACAGAAAATCGCCAAGAAGACATAGAAGCCAATTTTGTCCGTCAGCCTATTCTTTCTCATTTCAGCTTCACAAGTCAGAAAGTGATGATTGGAACATCAGGAACCAATGCAGCCTAACACAGCCACTTGAGTGGTCTAAGACCTCTCACTAGTTTTTCTTTTGGCTAAATGGGAATGCTTCTGATTAATTGAAATGCAATGAAAGCATGTAAGAAGTGGAAAGAAAACAAATGAAAAAGCACAATTATAGTAATTGATTTCTTTGGTATTTAGAGACAATGTGCAGACCAGTATCTTGTCTGAGCTAAAAGTAGACAGGGACATAAAAGGTGATGGAACAAGACTTTGAAGTTAGTTGCAGAGTAAAGTTAAGGAAAAATGTGAGTTTTTTGAGGTAGAAAATCTACTGAGAAATGATACAGAAGTTGAAGTAGACTTTCTGGGTTTTGTCTTGGTTTTCACAGGCATTGCTGATCTCACACCTCTGTGTTGACCAATGTAATTTGGTGAAGAAATGGAAACCAAATAAAGCAGTAGAAACAGGGTAAGTATTACTGACAGAAATTTAAAGATAGTGGAGATGGATGGCACTCATCCAAGGCCACTGGAAGAGCTGGCAGCAGATTGCAATGTTACAGTCTCTGAAAAAACCCTGTGGTTATCAGGGAAATCCCTTGCAACCAAAAATGACTAACACTACATCAATCTTTAGTAAAAATGAAAGGAGGACTTGGAGAATTTTAGGGCATATCAACCCCTGTAAAGACTGTGAAGCATGCCCCTTTGGAATCCATCTTCAAACACGTGAAAGCAATGGGGAATAACTAGTTCAGACTTGATCAGCTTGATTGCCTGCTGTCATGAGATGGCATGTTGAGTAGGAGGAAAGCAAAGGATACCCAGTTGTCAGGATGGCTTTTGGCACTGTCCCCAATAGGATTCTCTCTGAAGCTGAGGAAGTATGGACTGAAAGAACAGTTTGTTAAATGCATTGCAAATTGGTTCTACCACCACAGTAAAAGTTTAGTAGAATCAATGCTTTGGGCTTCAACTGGAAATAAACAAAATACCCAATGGTTTGGTACCGGGACTCATATTGTTCAACATTTCCATCAGGAGCTTAGATGGTGACACAGAATATGTCCTCAGGTAGATCTGCAGATATTACTAATATGGAAGAATTATTGACAGGAAGAGTTGGAAAACTTTAATTGAGAACTGGACCAACACAGATATCATGAGGATCCTGAATCTGGGTCAGAGCAACCTCATGTATTCATACAGGCTGGGAAATAAGGTTGTGATGGACTACACGTGGAATGTAAATCAGTACTGCAAACTTCAAAGAAGTTAGACCAGATATTGGACTATATTAGGCAGGGCATGGGAGCAACCTAGTAACCTGCAACTACTAGAAGGGGAGACACAAAGAATACAAAAACATCCTAATTTTGGCAGACAGGTAGTACAACACTGAAACAGACTTCCCAAAGAGGATGGGGAATCTTCAACTGTGAGCTTCCTAGGCAGGGTAGCAGTAAGATATGTCTTACCTGAACTAGTTCTAGCTAGCAAAAGTAAACTTTTTGTGGGAGACACCTCCAAATATCCCCTGCAAACAGCATTTCTATGATTCTGATCCTTGGAATCTGGAGTTCTGAACCCTACTGTCTTTTTCCATTGAAAGAGCATACTTCTTCCCCACAGAAGTATAAGGCATGTCCTTTTGTCCTCAGTTTCTGAAAAACTTTCCACAGAAGAGCTTATTTAGGTTTAAATAAAAGCTCTTGAATTTCTTTGTGTTCATGGCATCTGAGGAAATACACATGAAATATAGCAGAATATTTTGGTGCAATAGGTCTGAGCTTTTAGTACCAAAAAAGCAAACCACTTATTTGTGTTCATAAATATCCATACAGAAGCAGTGCCATTCACTTCAAGTGTGATGAGAACTTACTAAGTCATAAAGTGATTTGCTGGTTTATGGCTTTGGTTCTTCTTTAAAATGAAATATTGGATGCCTGGGGGCTGTGTAGAGTGCTCGCTACACACATGCAAGCAGCAACAACAGTCAGTTAAACTATTAACTATCTAAAAAACTAATCTGGAAGATTAGTCTTTTAATATCTTTTTTACAAAACTATTCATGCAAACAGAATGTAATTTCAGTGTTCAGTTTCTTACCTGTTCCTATTCTGTCATTTGTACAGAACAGAGAACAAACACCTGGAATGCTACATCAAAAGAAAAGATCAGCAAAGGATTGTCTTAATGATTAGACAATATGTTACCGAAACACAGAGTAGAAACTCACTAATTTGTACTGTACAGGCAAAGATATTGCGTGTCATATATTTTTGTCTCAACTTCTATTGTACAGAATTCCAGACTGAGCTGCAGTTTTTACAACATTCAGAGTACTCCACATGTGTGCAGTTTGGATTTCACAGGACTGTAAATAATTTTAACTGTTTGCATTGGTTGTTGGTTTTAATCTTTTAGATGCACGAGCTCTTAAATTTTTATCAGGTTTTCAAAAAACTTTGATACAGGATAATGCATCTTAAAAAATTGCATGCCTTTACTCTAAGTCTGAGAAGAATTTATATCCCTAAGGCTTTCCTCTAGGATATCTTCTGACATCAAAAAGGTAAAATTAGAAATAGATTCTATTTCTTTCAGATGTCTATTTAATTTTTTTTCTTCAAAACACTGTAATTTAATTTTAAAGTTCACTTTGAAAATAAACAATAAATGAATGTGTTTTCAGAGAAAATGCTTTCTCTTTGCTCAAAATGAAAGCAGACGTCTGGTTTCTAAATTAGTCTCTTTTAATTGTCTACCTAATCACTAGGTTCAATGAATTTAAAAGTGGCATTTATTTACCAATCAGAAAAATACACTGCTGGCAGAAACCTCTGTTTTTATGCATATGTATGCATGCAACTTATTCTCTTTTGTTTTTCATATGTACCCATTTGCATCCACTTACAAAGTTATACATTTAAAATGTTGCAAATGCAACTAACATATCGCAGTGCTTGCTATTTTATTTAATAGCAAAACCAGTTTATTCCATCAATGAGCCTGTGTTTGTAGAAGTAAATATATAATATTCATTAGAACTCTATTCTTTCTCCTCCTTGCTATCATTCACAGTCTATCGATATAAAAAGCAAGTTCTAGCTATCCTTCCACCCAGATGGTTGACGTTACATGTGATTGCATGAAAGCCTTGATATGAAATGCCTATGGCTTACTGGATTACCCTCTCCCCACATGTTTCAAATTAATAATAAAAAAGAAACAAAAAAGGAACCAGTGCAATCTCGCTACAAAAGAACAAGAGTTTATTGTATAACAGGATTGCAGATGTGGAAAGGTGCTCATAATAAGGCTACACTATTTTTGTTTCATTGTGCATCTGGAATGCCAAAGGATCTTTAAAGCACTAGGACCTCATACTAGACAGTCTTGGCTTTTTGATTAACTTAATATTCAGAGAAATGATTCATTTTTGTAAATTCTCTGCCATTCATCATCATATTGTCATTTATGCAATCACAAAATGATTTACAAAGTCAAGATTTTTTTCTAATTTCTGAAACAATTTTAAGACATCAAAGACTTTCAGATATAAACATCAAAGAGCAGCCCAAATCAGAGATTTCTGGCTAAGACAGTTTAGTTCATTTAATATCCTCTGGTTTTCTAAGGATTAAATTACAGCACATAAAATTCTTGGAATCTGTCTTAGGAAGCTGTACTGTATATTTATTATTTATTACAATATGGCCTTTTTTTTTTTTGCTGGGGCAAAGGACTTTGTGGTAAAGAAGATGCCATCTTTTCAATTTATCAAACCAGCAGCAAATTCTTATGAAATATTAGACGTACAATGATCTAATCCTACTGGGAATGGAGAGATGTGTTAACTGAGGAAATATTTGCACATGAGCTCAGGATGAAATGCAGTTCTCTTTTAATCAACTGGTTACAGAGGGATGCCTATATGAATTTAATAAGAATGTTCTGGGGAAAGGTAAGACAAAACAAGAATAAAATTACTTCTTTACAGGAGGGATAATATCAGTTGCTATAGCTTTTGAAAACAGTAGGCTAGGCTTGTAGTATTGGCTAAGGAAGTAATTTGAAATGATTTCCATTATTTCCACAATTTACAACAGGGTGACACTGGAGAAGCTGGTCATATGGATACCAGGCATTGCAGGTGACTGGCACAGATGCAAGTCCTGGCCAGAGAATTTAGAAAGCACAACACTGTAAAATCTTCTAGTTGAGATCAATCATTAGGGACACATGAAAGTTTTTATTGTGCATAACCAAGAATATAAGCATATACGGTCACATTCATTATCCACCTAGGAAAGACAGGATGCTATCAGTTGTCTTCAAGTAAGCAAGGTAGATTGGAAAGTGTGCCTGGTTTACCAAATATCGGGGAGGATCTTGCCAGAGGAAACAGCTACATGAATTACAACTGCTCCACTGAACCTGTTGTTAGAGACTGAATAATTAAACTTCTAAATGCTTATCCTTGAAAGGCATGCAACCACCCTTTCAGTTCATCACTGACTAGATGAACTGAGTTTCTGGGGGTATGGCCTCATACTACTGTACAACAAGGTTTTGCCCAGCTGGATTTCTATTCTAATGCTCATAACAAGCTGAGTTAGGTTCAAGACAATTCAGGAACTCAAGCAAAAAAATGTATGGTTTCTAAATAAAAGCTCCATAGATCTTTCATATTTACATTTTTGCTTTCTGTGATGGGAAGATAATAAGACTACATGTAGAACAGTCACATCAGACCTTGAATGCAGAATTATTGTTCAAGATAAAACTCCAGGTGAAAAAAAAATTCTATAAACAGGAAGAAACACTAATTTTTTAAGTCAAGATTTTATCTTTAAGATATTTCAGTGCAAAATTCTAAAAGGCATTGCTCTGTACAACCAGTGAAGATTGATTATATTGCCTTTGCTGATATCTGTAGGAATTTGTTTTAGATGAGTACTTTGTAAGAAACCTCTGCTGGTCTCGTGCGAGAATGTGAGAGGAAGACAAGGGGGAACACATACCATGCTGATACAGCTCCACTGCCAGAATGAAAGAGATCCTGCACATCTGTTCTAATTTCTACTCAATATTTTATGGTCACATAGACTGCTGATGAAGTCTTATGCCTAACCACTCAAAACAGAGAGAAAGAAAACTGGTATATGAGAGAGAAAACTGCCTTCTCTTCTGTACAGTTAAAACCCATCTTAGACAAATATAGTTAACATATTTAGTTTAAGAATTTGTCTGGCTCTGGTTCCTTGACACGTTTGCAAGGTGCTCATCATGATGCACTGCACAGAGTAGGTAATTTAAATTCAGGTATAAAAGAACTTCAGTCAATGGCCTGCATTGGAGCAGCTTAGCTTGAGTCCGGGTTAGCAGAGTCCCTTGGGATAGGATGTGGGGGAGGAATGGGACAAAGACTCCTCTTAGCCTCCATCAGGATTGGATTAAACCCAGGAAAGATAACCAGGATTCTAGAAACTGTCAGGGCTGATCACAAGAAGCAGCCAAGGAGGAAGCCTAGGAACAAAAGCTTGATTTCACCAGTGTTTTGAAGATGAATTCTAACTTAGGTAGGGGCTGGGATTTTCCTTTCTTTGCTACCATATAACTTACAAAGAAGCTAGAGACTTTGATACCTAATTTACCTAAGAAAATTTTGGAGATAGGGTTATAATTTTCTAGGTTTTGAATAAATTCTTGTTTCAGTGTATATACATACTCCTTGTAATATGGGGAGTGTTATTGAGTGATTTCTCCTGTTCGACTATGCTTCTCTGTTTGCATGTACTTGGATGAGTTGTATATCTGCTGAAAGAGTTGTGGTTCTGTGAGGATTCTCTGAACAAGTGGTTATAATTGTGGTGGACTGAAATTTTGTAAAAGGTTTGATTGTATTCAGGAAGGACAGAGAGTCTTTAAAAAAACATTTTGATCATATGGCTATTTGTCATTCCTCAGAATATTATCTGAGAGCAGCAAGCCTTAACAGACTTCATGGTTCCTGAGACAAAGGCCAATTTTAAAGTGTTTTGTTCAGTAAGTCCATGCAGTTAGGCTCAAATTCTGCCTTCAGGCATGGATAAAATAAAAATGCTACATTAAAACCCATATCATATTTGCCCCACTCCAATGAATATGAGGAGTATTATTTTAAGATTAGCAGCCAACTCTTTCCATCACCAAGTAGCGTTCCCAGAGAAGGCATAGCACCTGTAGTTCTCACTCTCTCTCCACACATACATACATTCTACTCTTACCCTGCAGGTGTTCCTCTTTTCTTTAGGTCCCCTACAAGTGACACCTGCTTCCCTACATTCCCAGTTTGTCCTAAGTGGCAGCAGTCTATCTCACTCAGACATGCTCGACATCTCTGTCCTTTCCCTTAGCCCTGGTTCTGTTCATCTGTGTATTAACCACCTTGTTCTTGCCCTGTTGGTGCTTTTCCTTACAATTCCTCCTCATGGTCAAAGGGACACTGATTTCTGTATGCTCTTGTCCAACTGACTGTTTATGAACACTTGCTGATGTATCCTGTAATATTTCTTTTTGTTTTAGATTCTCATTTATTGTCCTAAACAGATGCAGTGACATTCCTTCTCAGTCAGATCAGCAGTCATTGGCAAGCAGCTGGCTTTGCCTAATAATACTGATGCAACTAATAAAATGTTGTGTTCGGAGAATGTAGATTTAAAAACTTCAGTTTGACTTTTCTTGCCTTAAAAGTGGGTAGTCTTATGTTCATATGTTTATAATTTTAAATATTAGCAATTCCAGTTCTTTTTAAACAACTTGGGAATTCAGAAACAACAGATGTTTCATCTGCTGTATCCTTTGCTATGAAATGCACAGGTAGTGAGTCTTCCAGGACTGTGGTATCAGTGTATTGCTGTTTCAGTGAGTAGAGCAGCAATGACTTAGTGCTAAAGAAGAATCCAATCCTTCATTTTTATTTAAAGGGGCTTGAGTGCATTGAGAATCTGGAGTTGGGCAGAACTTGGCCATATGATTTTGCTCTGGTTTCTCTTTTCCAAATCCAAATTAAATATTTTAATTTGTCTGATCAGCCAGAAAATGTTGAAAAATTTTGGTTTTGAGTTAACTTAAATCCCCCTTATGGATTTTTTATGGGTCCCCAGTTAGTAAGCTAAAGAGGAATAGCAGTTATTCATAAAAGACTACACACAAAATTGTGTCATCTCAAACAGACAGTGTACAATACTTCACTAATAACATTGGTTATGCAGACCCTGAATGATTTCGTCAGGAGATTTATTTCAGAAGTCTATGAAAAGAGTTTTGACATATGAATCGCTGGTATGGTTGTTTGGACCTTTTATGATATCTTTGTGGAGGATGAGAGTGAAAAATTTCTAGGAGTGGGTCCTGTGGCGAGACATGATCTCTTATGTTCCTCATGGGCTGACCCCAAGAGGAGAGCCATAGGGTAAATGGAGATTTGCAACACGACATCTATCTACTAGAATGGCAGGTCTGAAACCCTGAGGGCTGAAGGGATAAGACTGTTCATTCTATGTCAAAGTTTCCCCACACATGTTTGTTTTCCTATGCAGTTGTTTAGTTCCATTTAAAAATGAAGACTATGGCAGCTTATTGATCATGTGAACTTGTGAATGTGATTTGTTTAATTGGAGTTTAACTCATATGTAAGATGATCCTTGACAATGTGATTTCTACCCTGTTGATCAATTGACCCCATTAAATAAATGACCTGTGCAGAGGTTCAAAGGGCTGTGTTGCGTAAATGAACAGCTCTAGTGGGCTGGTGAGTGACTGAGAGGCAGTGAGGTCCTCATGTTGGCCTGTGTGTTCTCTGTTCCTAGTGAATTCTGTGAACATTAGCTGCCACCTGAAAGATGAAGAGCAACTCATGGGCCCAAACCTGAATGCACTGGAGAAACTCTTCAGCTGATAAAAATTTGCATGTGTCACCTTCCAACTGTTAAATGCTTGATCTGATGTATTGAGTCCTCATGAGTCAGAACTATGTTTAAACCTTGGTGTAATAAAATCAGTGCTTCTTAAGGGCATAAACAGACTCCACATGTTTTGTTAAATTAGTCACTTAATGATTGAATTATATTTTAAGTGAGTCCATTCTACTTCATCCTCATTGGAATGAACTCCTTAAAATATGGTCCTTTTGAAGATGTCTCAGCTACTCTAGTACATGCCAGATGCTCACCATGGCTCTCCCTCCAAATGTTCTCATTCCAGATAGGTTAACAAACAAAAGTGATGGATGTGCACGATAATAATGTTAAGTTTCATATTTCAGTAGTCAGGCTGTTCACTCTTCATTCCTTGGAAGTCCTGGGAATTTAAACCTGACTCACAAAAGATGTATGCTCTTAACTTTTGGACTTCCTTTTAGATCATGTATCATGTAAGTACAAAATTCATTATATCATTGCTTGTAAAGTCTGTGCCAAATTGCAAAACTTTTAACTTATAGAAAGGATTAACCAATCCTTTCTGCTTCTATTATTTTCTTGTCTCAATGGCTCTGCAGGGATTGCTGTGGTCTCATTATTCGTGAGACATGATACAGTAGGGGACACGATAAAGAAAAGGTAAGGAGGCCCTTGATAATTGCCCTAGGCAATGCTATCTACATCTCAGACAGTTCATATGGTAATTGCGTTTATGTGAGCTCACCCTGCAACTATAAATCTCATCTCTTATAGTAGAGGGGATTTTGAAGTGTCTTGGGTTAGCTTCTTCTTTTGCTTCAGTTATGACATTATACCCATATAAATAAGAATGGTGTGCTAGCAAAAGTGATGCCTAAAAATCGATGAAGAACAACCACAACTAAGATGTAACCTTGTAGCTAGCTGGAGCATAAAATAGATGTCTATAATTCTAAGTCAAGTAAGTAATTTTCAACAGTGTACTACATAAAATAAATTTATTGTTGTACCTCAGCTGTTTCAGGATTTCACAAAATGAGCACAATGTTTCTTGTCAAGTGGCATCGATATGCTTTTTTGAGACAGATAATAATAATACGCAAGGAAATAGAAATGCATTTTTAACATAGAAGTAGGATTCAGTTGGAATCTTATCCATCTTTCTTAATATAAAATGTTTGGAAAATTTTGCATGGGATTTAAAATATTTGGAAACCTGACTAGGCTTTGAATAAGTTCTTCCCTATTTTCTGTAACTAGTGGAAAAGATATTTCTCAGCACATCAGCTGCCTCTAATTACAGACTATGATACAAAGAAATAAGATAATGATGGAGACTGTCAGCCATCACAGTTTCTGGTGAGCCACTACTATCATTTTTTCTCCAAAATATGACTGACATCTTTCCTTTAACCCTCCCACCCCTAACTCTTTATGTATATTGGCATGATGGCCCTGCAACTATGTGGGGCACCATGTTTTTGTTGCTAAGCACTAGGAGAGACTAAGCCATGGGAATCTTTAGCTATAATTTGTACTGAATTCTTTGAGGCTTCCCTTCAGCAAAAACAGAGAGTGGAACTTTTAACTCATTCATTGGCATTATTGATGAAGTAGTGCTTGCCTTTTCACACATTCAAAGGCCAATGTCTGCTGAGTGATGGCTAAACAACAGATTCACCAGAGAGTTATTTATAAAGCTTGAAACATGCTGAATAATATTCACCATTATGAGGACCAGGCACACTTCCAGTGTCATCAGGAAATGGCATGCACTTTATCTCAAGTTAATTTGATCCTGAATCTTCAAAGTGCCACTGTAAATTAAAACTATTTTAATTATATTTGATTAAAAATTAGCATGGAGCTTATGTTTATGAAGAGTATGATTTGACCAGAAGTCCATGAGAATGTTGGAGGTACAAAGTTCTTCTAGAAAGCATGTTAACTGAAGACAGGAGTTCTGTCATCTCATACAAATTTCTGGTACCTTAAATTTTGCTTTAGTCTGAAAATGAAGACATCTATTTTATTATCTGTCCTTCATTATTCTGCCTCAAAAACTCCTTTCTTCCTTTCTTTCTTTCTTTCTTTTTCTTTCTCTTTCTTTCTTTCTTTCTTTCTTTCTTTCTTTCTTTCTTTCTTTCTTTCTTTCTTTCTTTCTTTCTTTCTTTCTCTCTCTCTCTCTTTCTTTCTCTCTTTCTCTCTCTCTTTCTTTCTCTTTCTCTCTTTCTCTTTCTTTCTTTCTCTCTTTCTCTCTCTCTTTCTCTCTTTCTCTCTTTCTCTCTTTCTCTCTCTTTCTTTCTCTCTCTCTTTCTCTCTCTCTTTCTCTCTTTCTTTCTTATCAGCACTTACTCAACATTTAATTCTTTTCACTGAAATTAAAAAATTAAACTTTTACACTAAATTAATTAACAAAAACATTACCACATTGGAAGGACAACTCAAGAACTGATGATCCAGCTTCTCATTTTGCCATTTGGCTCAGGCAAAAATGGCCTGGCCCAGATGGTAATTCACCATCTATCTGTTCTTGCATGAAAGACTTTTTTTTGCAATACTGAAGGACAGACACTTCTTACTTACTTAGTTTTATTTTTTACTCCATTCTTTACCAGAAGAAGAAAAAAAGTATCAATGATGAATATAATTTCAGGTAGACTATGTACTAAGTAGAGCAGACATTTGGGGTAATAATATACTGATTGATAATGTTACATCTTTACATAGAGTGTGCTACATTTTTGACAAGCTGGATGGATTAATAGCAGCATTTTTCCGTGTACAAATATTTTTGTAAGAGTTAGAGTTACAGGAACAATCCCTCAGATATTCAGCCATTGCTTCACTATAATGCATAATGCAAAAATTTAAGTGCATTCACCTATAATCATTATTATTCTTTAGAAGATTTTTATGTGAATTTACTGGTTATGAGTCTAAGGAAAAGGACTGGCAAGTATTAAAGGATGAGGTTTCATCTTTGCTTACAACTCTTTTTTTTTTCACAGCTTACAACTCTTTTCTTCTTCCTGATATGATTGAGAGGTGAAGTCCCCAAAACTGGGCTATTCTAAGGGATAGATAAAAGTGTCAGTAGCCTAAATGGAAAGCAGCACCTAGATCCACCAAATATTTGCCTAAGTGCATCTTCATGCTAACAAAGTTAGAAAATATTTTCCCTAAGGAAAGAGCAGAAGTAGTTTAAGACCTATTTTTTGCAAATTGTTAGTAAAATCCACAATTTTTAAATTCTGTTTATCCTCAATTTGGATTTTTTTCTTTTCTGGAGGTGACGAGCTTGTTGTTGTTTTCCATATCAGCTTCTCAAAAATTTGATAACATCATTGTGTATTTTTTTTTTTTTTTATTTGCCCCTCTAGACTGGACTCTTCCCAACTGATTGGTGTATGACATTCAAGATTTTTTTCTAGAACCAGAAATGACCTGAATGAAATTATCACTTTCTCAAGTATTGTCAAACATAGGGCCTTTAAGAAAACTGGTACAAAATTTGAGACTCAAGCAACAATCTCAATGTTTATGCTGATTCTACCAGGAAATCCAGATTATGCCTTCTTAGTGAAGACAGTAGTAAAGAATTTGTATGCTAGATACATTGGCAGAAAATCAGAGTAGTGAATGTTCCCCTTGGTGATCAGCACTGCAGAGGATACAAAATAAATAGATGTCCACTGACATATGTAGTAGATCATCTCCTTTTGACTGGAATACACAGAGCTGGAGTGCACAGTATGGAAATCAGTCACTCCTCTGGACAGTAGCTGTTCTTTCAGCGTCTCTGTGACAGCTGTGTGCTGTCTGATGGCTCTGTCTGCCTGTAAGATGTTATGTCCTTGCACTTCACAGACAGAAAAAAGTATGCAGGGGAGATCCCATTTTCTCTGAGAGGGGAAAAATAAACACATGTATCCCCCATTAAGCCTATCTTGTCCAGAATTGACATCTACAAACTACCTGTTTTTCAGTATTTCAGCACTGGCCTTTTGTAATACGAAGTTTTGGTCCAAAAACTGACTCAGTAGTGTCTTTTGCTACACTAATGCTGTTCTTCTCTGGTGTATTTATGTTAGGTCTTGCCTCCATAACATCTTTCAGGAAAGCCAGCTTAAGTTCATATTTCATTCAAGTAGATTGTTTAATTTGAATTAAATACCAGTGTAGATATAGTGTAGCTTATGTCATTTCTCACCCATGTGAACTTTCCTGAGTGGCCCTATTTTGTTCTCCCTTTATAAATGGTTTATTAATGCCTATCACACCTGTACCATTCTTCAATTCTTATCACTACACAGTAAAATGCTCTACAATGCATTTGTTTGCAATTTTTCTGTCCCCTCCTTCTTTACTTTTCCCTCTTTTATTACTTTCTCTAGTAGTTCTGGCACTCTTTGACAACATGCCTTCCAGGAAGGGGCACATTTTCCCCCTTCCTAGCAATTCACATGAAGATCTCTTGTTCTGGGCTTTCCCCAGGACTCTGTGTGTGATTGAATGCCCAAGGAAAGGTCTTCCAATTTACATATACTTAATCAACTTTCTGCTACCCAGTGTTTCCTGCTCATTGCATCAGCTGGATTTTTACTGCCTTCTCTGTAAAAGCTTTTTCTTGGACATTCTGCTGTACATAAGTATGGTATAGTATCAGATTCTATCTGTTCGACTTTAACAGGACCATATTCTCCAATGATATAAAGTGATTGGTTACACTTCAAATTCCTTTGTATCAAGAAAACTTTTAACCATTTGCCACTTGAGGAAGGATTTTTTGCTGTGTTAAACAAGCCTTACTGCTTTCTCTGTTATTTTAAACTGTGTTCAGAACTTTTTAGCTTTCTATTTTTGAGACATGAGACTAAAACTTTTGGACTGTTGGTCATGATTATTGAAGAACTACAAGCTTATCCTTTAACTCAATAGACTGAGATAGTCAAGTGGTCGCTGTATAGCAAAGTAACTTGGCAACTAACAAGGTACTTGATAATGATTTTTTATTCACTGCATAAAATCATAGAATATCCTGATTTCAAAAGGACACACAAGGACTATTGAGTCCCTTTTGGCTGCCAGGGTACAGCTGTTTCGTGGTATTGAGATGCTCCTACAAACCTCAGTAAGGCCAAAAGGGCTTTTTTACTTCCCTATAAAATGTGAAACTTTTTAGAGTCTAATGCTTGAAATTTGGCAGGCAGTTATTGATTGCACTCCTGTTAAAGCAGGTTTCCTTGTTCTAAATCAAAACGTTTCAGATTGTAACCCTCTTTTTCCCCAAGATGGTGAGTACACAAAATTATGGATATATTGCCCACACTGCTATGTGGTAAATTTGAGAAAACTTCTAACCAAAAAATTCAGGAGGGGAACTGAATTTGGGGTGCCCTAAACCTTCTTACTGGCTTTTGCTTTGCTTTGTGTCTTGGTCTCAAGTGACCAGGTACCACATCAAGAGTGAACATCTCCTTGTTTGATGGTTGCAGACGTAACAGTAGTGGTCTGACTGTTAAGAATAAACCTTGATTTGATGTTCACTTACCGTGTCATCTTTTTGAACCAACTTGACTGAAATTGTGCCAAAGAATATGGGCAGGGGTGAAGTTACAGGGTGGAAGTGTCACCTGCAGAACACCTGTTAGCCATTCCCAGGGAAAGGCCCAACTAGCATGGTCCTGAATTTTCTACAGACTATTATATTTAATCCTATGGGGCTAATAATCATGGAAATTTTTACCTTGCTATTTGATATTCCATTTTCTTAATGGCAGCTAGACAAAGGCATGAAACTTGCACATTTAAAAGATGTCATGCCAAGTGTCATGTTAATTAAATTCAGTACACATTGAAATCAGTTACATCTTGGGCATCTGGTCCAGTAGGATTTGCATTTATTTCTTTATGCTTATTATACATCTATTGACATATGGAGCAAATAATTCTGGAAGGCAAGAAAATGACAAAAAAAAAGGACTGCAGGTTATATAGGAAACTCATGAATCTATTAGAGATGGATCTGGAGAAAGTTACCACCTTTCTACTTCATAGAATAGAATCCTAGAATGGTTTGGGTTGCAAGGAGCCTTACATATCACCTTTTTCCACTTCCCATGCCATGAGTAGGGCCCCATCTGTTCTGGTCGTGTTACTGCATTAAGCCAACTTGTCTTTCTCTGCCTTGCATGTATTTTCTCTTTCCCCCTCTAATCTATTTATTTTATTTATATAATTTTATTGAAGAGACGGCATAAAGGAGGATGCTGAGCCCCAAATGTTACAAATATGAAATATTTAGAATGGAGTCTAAGCCAGAAGAGGTCAAGAAATTCAGATATATGATTTCTTTAATCTTAGTCCCTTTCCTTGATCTCCTCTCAACAGTGTTCTTTGCAACTTTCTTCCAAAATTACCCTTATCTTGGCTCTCTTGTGAATATGAGTTAAGATATGACTTTCTGATAGGGAAATTCCTGGATGTCAATTTACCTGTACAATCTGATAACTTACCAAAATCAATGTAGGAAATTTGTCTGTACTGCTGGTCTTATTAACTCATATCTGTAAGATAAATATTGCCTGTTGCTCAGTGCTAAATGGTCACGTAACCAAGGCCTCTATTGTAATTCTGAGACACAAGGGATAAAGATAAGGGTGCAATGTAATGTAGATCAGAGACAAATAGGGTTAGTCTTTTTGCATCCCAGACCTATTCCAGCAGGGCATTTTTTGTGATCTAAATATGTCAGTAAAAAAGAAGGGTTTGCACAAGGAAGGTGTTGTACAGCCATCAGTGAAACTAAAAACATGTAAGAACTAATTTTGGGACTAAGGATCTAGTCTGGGAGTTTGGCTAAGAGTAGTTAGTGCTGAGTTTTCCAAACAGCAAGACATGCATTTAGAAATAGTGATGCTTTTATTTTGTGTTTGGTGATGAGAAGAATTCAATCCAGTGCAAGTTTTGAGCAATATGGTGGCTTTACCCAGCTCCATATTATTCCAATGTTTGGCTTTTCCATTTCCTATAAATTATCTGGATAAATTTTCCCAATATCTGACATGTGTTTTACCTATAATAAATAGACAAAAGCACCACAGAGAGTGTGGTGGGGATTAATGATTGCATGGAATTTTGAAAATCAAGATTAGCTGGTGAATAATAATTTGAGACAAAGCTTCAGTCAGCAGATATCTACTTATAGGCATGGATCAAGTATAAATTAGGTTCTGCTTGAATTGAAATCAGAATACTTTAGTGTAGTTTTTGGTTTTTTTTCTTTCGGCTCCAGTTGAAATAATATCATATGCTGTATGTCCAAAATAAGAATGTCCAGGACTCTGTAAAAATAAGATATATTATTTCATATAGTGTGACTTCTTTATGCCCTCCCCCAGGCTAAAATATGGTAGGTTACAAAAGAAATGCTCTAACA
Source organism: Illadopsis cleaveri (assembly GCA_013399915.1). Classification (NCBI taxonomy): domain Eukaryota; kingdom Metazoa; phylum Chordata; class Aves; order Passeriformes; family Timaliidae; genus Illadopsis; species Illadopsis cleaveri. Next base: position 68,086 of record VXBB01001934.1, read on the forward strand.
GTTTTGGCAAGCAAGCCACAGAGAGTGACGTGAGTTACGGAGGAGTTGGCAGCACTGTCGGCTTCAGAGGTAGTTAAGCTCGATGTGAGATGTTTATTAGAGATTGCAAACAGTGATCTGATCCAGCTGAATGAGAAATTGATATGAATGCTTGCTTCACCTCTTTATTTGTTGACATGTTTGTAAACATTCAAAGTTTTGAACAGTAGGGACAGTAAATACTCTTTAATTTGGTTAATCCTACATTTTTACTATTGTCTTTAAGCAATGAGACATTTCTTACCATTAAATTGTTAACTTAAAATGATCCCTCCTTGACATTATTCTGATTTGCTTTGCAAACCTAAAATTTGTTTACTGATGTTATGTAGGAGATCCTGGTTTGGTACTGTAAATATATTTGCTTTGGTTCTTTCTTCCTCTTGTACCTGCCCCAGCCAAATTAATAAAAATATATCATATTAGGTAGGTTGATGTGCTAAAGCAACTCCTTGCTATTCCTTCTGTCAATGAAAAGTTGAGATCCAGTCTGTTTTCCTGTGAAACCACTGTCCTGTGCTGTCTTTTATGATGGATGAAAATGAAGAAGACTAATAGCATGGTTCCATTCACAACTGTGGCTTAGAAATACATATTTATTGAAGAAACCTCTTCCAATATTCATAGAATACTGGAATAGTTTGGGTTGGAAGGGACCTTTAAAGGTCATCTAGTCCAAATCCTCTGCAAGGAGCAGGGACATCTTCAACTACATTGGGTTTCTCAGAGTCCCATCCAATCTGACCTTGGAGGTTTCCAGGATGCAGACTTTTTATAACAAGCCATTATGCATTTCTTCGCTGCTCCACAGTTACCACCACTATAATAAAGAGGAATTTGCATTGTTGGAGTTGCCTTTGATTAAGATGAATCAAAAACAAAGCCAAAGACAGACTCTGCCTGGAATAAAAAAAAAATAAAAAAATTAAAAAATACTCTGACAGGCATGATGTAGTAGATTAAATTTAGAATTACTTGCTGCCTGCAGCTGTCTTTCTTGCTCCATCTAGACAGTTGTTGCTGCTTTTGAGACAAGAATGTGAATCAGCTCTTCGACCCCTACAATTGCCAGCCCAGTCTGCCTTCAACTGCAGTTTATCTTTATATACTGGCTTAGAAACTTACAATGGTTCCAAAGTAGAATTTCAAGAATAGCAGATGTTCCTTGTTCATTGTCAGCAGTATTCATCTGACAGGTAAGGGGAACAGCAGGAGACTTTTCGTTGTGTGATTTTATTCTATGCCTTGCACACTGAGGGGTTGACCCTGCTATGACCAAGGTAAGTTCTACAGTTGTAATACAAATATGATTTGCAGTGCTTCTTCAATTTAACAGTGACTCTACAGCTTTGAGGACTGTAGATTGTATGTTTAGGAGAGAAATATAGGCTCAATTCTAACTAGGGTGAAATATCATAGATAGTTAATATATTTTCCCCATTCTTTTGCTTCAAGCAACCCTCATAAGAATAGTCTATTGTAACAGCTACAGATTATCTAATACAGTACTATATGTCATTTCTCTATATTAAACTATGAGACTAGGTAAATAATGAGCAGTATTTTATGTTCCTAGGAAACTCATTTTCCATGGTACTATGTTCTGATATCAACACTCACTGTGTGTCCAAGTCTTGTCTTCATAGCTGAGTAATACTTTTTTAGGCTTAAGTTATAGCAGTGTTGCCAAAAGGCAAATAGCAATCAGTAACACTTCTGCATTCAAATGCAAAGTACAAAAATAATCTTTATCCAAGAAATACAGAATATGACATTATGGTTGCTGTGATTTTCATGTATAGTAACAGAAGAAACAAAAAGATGTCATTGTGCACTATGGAAAGATATCAGTATTTGTAGTTCCTTCCAGTCATATGGCACTGTAATGGGAAGGATCACAGAAGCTGTTTCAAAGCCAACCCCTATCAACTCTAGGACTACAAGTTTTTTCATCTTTTTCTACCTCATTTCTTGGCGTGGCACAAAAGATATACTTCTTGGCTCAGAGACATGCATCTTTCACTCTGCTTAAGAATTCTTGAAATAAAGAGGGGCCAAGATTTTCTAAAAGAAATGTAGATTTTCCATTCCTAAGTGTCTGGGGGCTCAACTTAACTAGTTGAAATTCAAATGCTCTGTAAGTTGTGGGTTGAACTTTCAAATGAAATCTCCCTATAATCATCAGCTGCTTTGAAAAGCCAAATAGTTCTTCTCCAGATTAATTATGAAAAATTAATTTTAGCTGTTGTTGATCTGGTACACCCAGATGAACTTAGATTCTGAGGACAAATAAGTTACACCAGGTACTGTCGCTGACTTTGCCTATTGGGGTATTAAAGTACCTAAAAGTCTTCTATATTCCACTCGATAAAGTGGCTTTAAGTTATTAATTAGTGACTTTTAAAAGCATTTCTCTGTCTTGGTGGTAGTTGCTACTTCAGCTTCCCTTATTTTTCTAACAGAAAAGGAAACACAAAGCTGCATTCCAGGCGTTTCTATGGTGAGGCAAGAGACTGCAGCTGTAGACCTGAAGCAAAAGGGTGAGGTAATTTTAGTCCCCAGAGACTTGGTAAATATTAACTGTAAAAAAGAGAGTTAAAATAAAGTAACCAAAAATATACTCCATTATATTGATGAGTCAGTTTTACAATGGCCAAAATAATGTTATCTTGAGATTAGCTGTGTCTTGTAAATATTTTTATGGGTTTTCTTGTATTTATACAACAGCAGTCATTTCTACCCATTGCCCCCCCCTCCCCATCCATGAATCCCCTCAGGATTTAAATATTTGGTTTCAAGTTCAAATTGGCTTAGTTGTGACCTCTCCGCACTGAAGTTTCTGTCCAGAGCCAAAGTGTTAAGGCAAAGACTAGCAGTGAAGGCACAGCCTGCACCAGGGGCAGCCGATCTAATCCAACCTTGGAAGGTCCAGAACTCTGACAGCCTCTGGGCAGTTTAGGGAGGACAGGAGTCAGTGCCCCTTTGTTGGAGGCAACCTCCCCCTGCCAGTTCCTCCCATATCTGAATGACAGTGCTCAAAAGTGGAGAAAGGAGGCTCTGCTGCCCCTTCTCTTGATCCAGCCTTGCGTTGTTGAGGTACAAGTGTACTCATTCCTTGTGGAGATGGCACTATATGTAAACTCTCACAGCAGTGTGATCTGGCCCATTCCCACATCAAAACACTTCCTGAACATTAAATGAATTAATAACTTACCATCCAGCTGAGATGATTTCAGTGAGGCAGGTAACGCCTAATTTAGGTTAAGATTCTGTCGAAAGCCTTTGATATTACACAGTAGAGACTGTTGCTGGTAACTTTAGGCAATTCCCACAGTGGAATCAAGAAACCAGAGATAAGCATTGCATTTCTCACATATTGCCTGATAAAAGACAGTTTTTTCTGAGCGGTCACAGGAAAAATGCTGCTGGTTTATGAAAAAAATCATTGCATAAAATGCATAATATTGACAGAAAGTACCAGAGCCTAAGACGCTGCCTATGTCTTAAGAGAAGAACCTTAAAAATTAAACTACTCAGTCACAGTGCTTGTAGGTTATGTTGTGAATCCTGAATTCTATAGGGGAATTCTTCCTGTAGGAAGAGTGGCTGATCAACTCTACTTTCAGGAGCCTGGGGAGTAAGTGTGAAACATGGACTTGAATCTATTTGGGCCTACACTCACATAAAGAGGATTATGAACAGGTATCTCAGTTTTAAAGATGAATTCTTTGAAGTAACAAACTTCATAGGAGGAGGATGTTTTGTCCTAAAATTTCACCTCCTGTGAAAAAGTTTTCATGACCAGGCATAATGATACTCCTCTTGCATGTGTTTTCACCCTACTCCTCAGTTCAATCCATTAGGTTGTCTTTAAGGATCAATGAGTGTGCGGCTTTGGAGAAGCGTGTAGACAGACTGCCCTTACATGAGGTGATGTTATCTATGCAGAGAGCAACTTCTTCAGAGAAGAGTAGCAAAATTCTCCATATTTTCTGACCAAAATCTTCCCTTCAACTTTGAAACCTCACCATTGTTTAGCCACTTAATTAAGCATATGTGCAATACTCAAAATTTTCTAAAGAGTCCCTGAGAGGTGATGCTTAGAATCATAAGTCCAAAGAATGAGAAGTTAACAAGTTTATGTGTCGAAAATAACCAAAGGAAAGATTCTTGGAAATGCAATGTTAGAGGGTTGAAAACCAGAGTGCTTTGAAAAGTCTTGGCCTAAAATATGTAATGACAGGAAATACTGAAAGATATATGAAGAGGAATGAGTTATACATGTAAATTGACATTAATATTTGGAGTGTCCAAGATGAAGAAAAAATAGAAGTAATCCAATGTAAATGATAGTATATCAGATGACTGTCTCAGAATATCTATTTTTATGCACTAACTGGTTAGCTAAAAATTGACCTCCGTTGATTTTAAATTGAATTTAAATATGAAAGAATTTTTTTTATTTCTTTCAGGCATGTGCAGAGAAATATGACAAAAAGGGTTTATAAGAACCCAAAAGATATCATATATTTCCTAGCCATACTTACTTTTATCCCATTGATGAAGTATGACCCAAAAGAAAAATTAAATTCATCTTGCTTCATTTAATCTCTCAAGAAACTACAAAAGAATCTGCAAACATGTTTTACAAAATTTCTAAGGTGAGAAATGAGCTCATAATATAAATGTCTTACAAGAATAAATGTATTGAAATAGAACTCATTAAAGATAGAATTCATATAGAAATACAGGTTTTTTTCAATAGGAAATATGGACTTTGTGCAAAGTCCTGTTCAGGAATTCAGTACTATTTTGGAAGGTTCTTGCTTGCCTCTTTAGGCAAATATATTACTCTCCTCAAACACAGCTGAAGGAGCATTAGGTGGGTATATAAATCACTTGAAAAACAGGAAATGGGTAAACTCAAGTCTGAATTATGTCTTCTCATATACACTAAGGTTTAATGTCTTCTCATATACACTAAGGTTTAGTTTCATGTCCTCTAATTTCACTGTTGTAGAAGTTAACTCTCTGATTGAAGGTAGTGATCAAATGCTCCACAACCATTACCAGAAAAAGATATCTATTCCCAGAAGACTTTACTCTCTGATATTAAATACCTATTTTATGTCCTTGGATTTTCTTGTCTTTCTTTGGTTTTGGATCTGGGAGACTAGATAATAATTTTGGTTTAGACTAAAATACCTAAACAGTGTGGTGAGATGAGACTGAAACAATTAAGAGAGTAGAAAATACAGAAATATACTCCAAGTCATTCAAATAATGGAGGTATCTTGACACAATTTTCATAGTTACATTCTCAGCTATCTAAATATAATTTTAAAGGTGGGTTATGTGCTCCTAAAACACAGCAGAGACTTTAGAGAATGTAATTTTCATGGGTTAAATGGTGTTAATGAGATGCTATCAGACACTTAAACTTTCACCCTGTCTTCTGATTCTGAAACAAAGTAAAGTCATGACAGCTAAAATATTCTCATTTTATGTCAGTCTTATAGCTTAATTGATTAATGGATTAGTAGGGACAATATTACCAAAGAATATGATGAACTTATGCCCAGTAATGCCACTGTCAAGACCCCTTCACTGATTTCAGTGGCAATAATTGGACTCGAGATGCACAGCTGTAGTAGTTTGTAACTTGGAGTCTTATAGCAAACTTCAGTCCAACCCCTCTTGTCTCATCTGCTTGTCTAAGACTTTCAGTTTTAGATTTCATGGCATTTCTTCCTCTCCCAGTTCCACAGTGACACAGACAGTGCGTTGATAAAATGATCAGAGATGAGCATGGAAAGTTCATACCCAATTTCCTGTGCTCAGCTCTGAGAAAAAAAATTATGAAAACCCTTCTACCCCTCTGTCTTTGAAGTCAAGAAAGCAAAGTGATGGCAAATAAAAGCAGCAAAGCAATGCAACCAATGAATTTATCAATAAAATTACACTGATAGGGGAGTGGGGACAGGGAATGAACATGTCATTTGCTGATGAATTATGCAAACTGAAGCTTGAAAACTCAATCTTGGCAGAAATTAAAAAAACCTATCATCAATTAAGGAAAGATATTTTGGATGGCAAAGAAGATTTTTTGGTATCAGTTGCTCAAAATGTTCTTGACAAACAACCCACCAACAGAAGGTTCAGTCCAATGCCTTTAGCATAAGACAATATTTGTTGCTGACTTCACTGACTTCACTTTATTGTTTCATCCATTGTTTTCAAAACAACTTTTGATGCTCTATAAGCTCAAGTTCTTTTCTAGATTACATGATTTAAAAAAAAGTAATAGAATCTGTAAAATAATGATCTCTGTGGCTGAAAAGCAATTAACTGTTCTCCTAAGCTGGGTTGCAAAGATCTCATCTTGAATAGAGACAATTTTGACACACCTATCTGTAGTTCATTCTATAATTTGTGATGGTCACAGTATTACTTTTCTTAGCAAAGAAACGTTGTTTGCTTTATTTGTAAAGGCAGCCAGCAGGTCTATTCATATTCCAAATATTCTCTCTTTGCACAGGAGACATTTTTTCACTGTCCTATGGTAAGCAGTCAGGTTGGATGTAGTTCTTATAACAAAGGTCTTTACAAGTAAGAAGTCTTTTGACTGTGATGATAGAAGATAAAAATTTTAGTTTTCTTCCAGCTGCCACAACAGACCCTGAAAGAAGAGCCTTCAGGCTTCTGCACTCTGCTAATTCAAAACCACCATGTCTCTGTATTGATGCAAATGGAACTATTTTATTTTGCATCCCCCTCTTTGTTGTCCTTGCCACCAGCAAATATAAAAGATTTTTATCCTTTCCTCAGGAGGATAACAAAACAGAAACAAACCAATGAGAAGATAGGATCACTTTCAGCAACAGAACACTGTAGATATGGCATTTGAAATATATCCTGCACCAAGGCAGTATTTCTGCAGGGCTTTCACTAATGACTGGCCTGAAACTCTTCTGTGTTACAAAGATTTCAACACATAGAGGTATCTCAATGAAACATCAAACAGTTTTAGTGGAAAGTAGGGCATTATGGGGTGTATGGCTGAATGAGAGGTATCCAAAGAAAGCATGTCCACTAAACTAGTACAGTCATTGCTATATAAAAATCTACACACTTTAATATTACATTTATGGAGGACAAAAGCTTATAGTAAATCTACTGATAAAGGCTAGACTGCAGATTTGCAAACATGAACTGAAAAGCAACCCTGAACCTACACAGAAAACTGCATTACCAGTCAAATCGGTCAAAGAAAATGTTCTATGAACAATGAAGTACACATATACCTGGGGATCTTCTGAGACTTTATGAGACAGTAAATCAGTTGTGAAATTTTCTTTCCAGCAGTAGTAGAGTTGCATTAAAGCTGTGTTGTTTGCTGCTCAGATTAATTATTTGCCTTTGAGGATGTGGGTTGCATTGGAAAGCAGATGAATGCTGAGCAATCTATGTATGATTTTTAATTGTCAGTATTTGTCCTAGTCAGTTGTAAAACAAAAAGGCAAAACTAAACAAGCGTGTACTGAAAAACATGATTAACAGTCACTTCCACTGCCTTATAAGTATTTTATTTTAATAATTCTACCACAACTTTTCCATCTAAATGATTTGAACACAATAAAAGCCTTGTTAATCAAAGAAAAGAACAGGCTACTTCAGGGCTCAGAAAATTGCCGGTGGAATGATGCAGCTGCTGAACATAACTTGATGCAGAAATGGGAAAAATGGGTTGTGATGATCAACCAGAGATCTACAGATACTGCAAATGATGGTGCAGTGGAAACATCATAGGGTGCTCATGGAACAGTGTGGAGCCATGATTGCCAAGACTGTAGCCACATAACCTGTTTCTGCTGAGCCAGTTTTGTCAATGTGGGAGTAAAATGAATTAGAGAGGATAAAAGACTCACTAATTCAGTGAAGAGTGGACGTTTATGTAGCCAAAACTGCCATGGCTGAAGCCAGTAAGAATGTACATAATAAAATGAGTATGTCCAGGATGCAGCTCTTTCTACTCTTTATCTTCTATTATAGCCCTTGTTTTGAAACATTTATACTCTCCAATGCAAAGATTGTTTTACACTGTTAAGTAAACCGAAGGAATGGTTTTCAAATGAAAAAAAACTTAATAAAATAGAACCGTTATTACAGAATTTGTCAACTTTTCCACAGATGTTGAGTTGCCCTTGCTAATAGGCTTTTTATGTATTTCCCATGTGTTAACCTTTTCCCCCTTTTTCTGTGTGTATAATGAGTGAGTGACTGTGCGCATGTGCACACAAGTGTGGCACACTGAATGCAGTTACATTTTCCATTTAGATTCCTCTTGCCCTTTTGGTAGTGAAGCTGGGAAATATTATATTACACAGAAAGTTTTACTCCCAATAAAAGTAACTCTTTCTGTGACTGCCTTCTGTGCATGTTCTGGACCACCGTGTGTTTTAATGAATTTCCACTCTTTCTTGTAATGGAACACTGTGAGGCAACGAGTAATGGTACCAGGGCTGAGCACGTCCCTGTTTCCTCCCCAGGCCTACACAGGACTGCATTATGTTATGTCATGCTTTTGATAATGTCCTAGTCAGAAGAATGCCACATGTTACAGAAACTGCTCTGCCATCTGCTTTGGCCAGGTGTGTTCACTGAACCTCAGTTACATCACTTTATAACTGCCTCACTGTTTCCTTTTTTCCACATATATTCCTTCCCATCTGTCCCCTAAAATATTCACACACTTTCTCCTGATTAATAGGTGGCATTCATAACATATACTTTCTCATTGGTCTTTATTGTAACTTTCCATGGGACATGTCTTATTCCTCTTCTTTTCTTCAATCCAACAAACTTCCAATCTTGCACATTCAATTCTTCTTGCTTTAGGTGACATTCAAGCAACACAGTGAATAAAAAAAAAAGAAAGAGAAGACATAAATGGGAAGAGCAGAGTAGCTGGGTGGGTTCCAGTTCAGAGGAGATTCTTATTTAAGTGCCTTAGGGTCCAGGACCTGTCCTAATTTTTTTCACACCAGTCCATCACACTTGCCCTGGTAGCTTAGCAAAGGAATATTTTGAAAAATTCTCCAGTAGCTTGATCCAATTGGAGGACTTTGCATGCTACAAAAGGAAGACAGAAGACATGAGGAAGAGTTTTGGAAAGTCTGTTAGGTGTCTTCAAATAACTAGCTTGGAAATAAAAATAATAAAAAAATATTTTATAAGTTACAAAGTGTAAAGATTGTTTTTATGTTCTGAAAGAAGTACCTGAAAATCTGAACTTGAGACACATCTGTTCATAATTTCCAAGGAAACAGTTTCATTCAATTAAATAATTGTTAGGCTTCCAGCCATAGTATGGGATCTAAACTTAAGTGGACTTTGTCTTCACATTTTTCCTTCTCCTGCATAGAATATCAGTCTGAGGGCAACCTTGCCTTTCATTTGTGTTGTCTTGCAAAGTTCTTTTATGAGTCTGGTCTGAAGTCTTACCCTGCAGGTGAGTTCTGCACATTAATTTTATAGTACCTCAGAAATCATTCCTCAACAAATTCTACCTCACTCAGGACTGTTACTGATATCATCTAACATTTTCTTGACTTTTTTGGATACATTTGAAATGCTGATATTCTTTAGATATTTTATAAGGGCTTACCTCTGAAACATGTATTTAAAAGCGAGTGCAGAGCATACAATCTTTTCTTTCTAACCAAGATAAGTACAAACAATTATTCTTAGTCTTATCACAGCATTAGCCCTGCAGGTTGACAAGGAAAGTTTTAAATCTTGTGATTTAGATCCACTAGCATTTTCTCTTGCAGGTGAGCCAGTTTAGGATGTTTCCTCTGTTGTCCTTTCTCATATGTCCCAACCCTTTGGATTACTGCCCATTTCACCCTGCTAGTTCACTGGCTTGTGGGCTGCACTGTAAAGTGGATCGAGGAGATTACTCAGGTTCAAAAAAGAAGTATAAATTGATCCATTATACTATGTACATCTAAAAACATTTGCATAGGAGTAGCCAACAGTAAAATGGAGATGAAGTGAATGACCAAGAAATGAAAAATTGAAGGTTCTTTATACAATCTTTTTATGACCTTGCCGTAGGGAAGAACTTTGTCTGTGTTTAGTAGATAATCCCTCATAACTGTTCAATGAACGTGGAAAGCTGTGCTGAAGCATCCAGAGCATACAGATGAAAGAGTGTCATTAAGAGAGTTGATAAAGAGCCATAAAGACGCAACTCTATAAGAGCAACAACAACCAAGAATCAGCCACGTTGGTGAAATTATAATGGAACTATATGTTCTTAAAACTGAACAGACAGTAACAGAATCTTCACCAGGCTCTCCTGAGGTAAGTACAGAGCAACAACTATGTTGTTTTGGTAATTAAAACAATAAGCTCAGGTGACGTGACTGAAGCCATATAATGACTGAAACCTTTGTGGGACTGTATTCTTGTGTTTCAAACAATAAACTAGCAAAAGCTCCAGTAATGACGTTGAAGGGATGTGTCTAGTTTAGGAGGTGCTGCATGAAAACAAGATTATTTTCTAGTTTTAAATGTATCTTTAATGTCTTTAAATGTCTTGAGTTTTAAATTAGACTATTTTAAAATTAAACACCAAAAAACCACTTTTTGTTGGTTTTTATTATAAGGCCTATATACACCCACATGACATGATCTGAATGGCACATTTTCATGTGCCATTTTCATGCACCAGTGATAGGCTTAATCATCAGATCATGAGAAATACATTCTATTGAGTTATTTTTTTAAATAATGGATATTGTAAGGGAGTAGATAACAAGAAAATTTCTGTTTGTGTGAGGTTAAGATACATTCTAGGACTTTGATATGCATGGTCACTCTTTCAGATAAAATGACTAGTTGAAAGATCTACAGCAAAGAAAATCCTGGTGGCCAATATTAAATTTTGTCTGATTTGAACAAAATCACGTTCCAAACTACATGATATTTAAGAGTCTGCTATTTTCTCAGCAATAACAGTCCTAGCATCACTGCTTACATTAGTTTAATAGTTGTGTGAGACTCCTCAGGAAATAGAACCAAAAGAAGTGCATTTTATTAGCAGAAATTTCAGTCAGTCAAATGGATAACCCTCTCTTTTGTAAATGCTCCCTACAAGGCCATCTTTTATTTGAGTAGCTTGTTGACAATAAAAACTGGAATTTTCATTACAAAAGGACAGAAGGTCAAGTGATGGCTTGGCAAGTTGGCATAAGCCACATCACAATTCATGAGCTACAATAAGATCTAAACAGAGTTTTAGTTCCTGCTGAAAAAAAATGCTCCCCATTATGAAAAAAATTTATTACAATTGGGAAACAGTTCCTGGTTCCACCCAGGAGATACTTAAATTTGGAATTTCACATTTCTTGGACTGCTGTTCAAAAATTTGATGACTGCTAAGGCTACTTAATTAAAACATAATTAGAAAACACCATGAATTTTATGTCAGGAAATAAATTTGGAGGCCCACTGTACAATAAGGAAATAACTTGAAGTGTTATAATCCAGAAGTTCATGAACGAAAGCTGTAAGATTACATCAGGAATAGCTAAAAATAAAACAGATACATTTCTGATTGCTATAAAAAAGCCAATACTTACTAGTGACTACCATATCAACTTTTAAATTACCTTGCCTGTATTCATGTGTATCTTTAGGCATTGCTCTCCCAGATTTCCTTAACGCTTTGGCACTGCAAGTTTTGATATTAAAAGCTAATTTAATAGTAAAAAAAATTGCTAAACCCACACATTTTTCAGATATAAGTAAAGGAGCACAGAGACAGGTATGTATTTCTATAAAGTATGCATATCTTCTGGGCATGTATTTCTTGTACATAGATGTACATAAGGAAAAGAGCAAGATATTAGCAATGAGTAAGGAGTATAGCAAATGCATATCCTAATACATGGAAGATAAATGCTGTTAATCTAAGAAATACAGTTTGGAATGCCTGTGTGGGTCTGGAATGGATTCATGTGTGACAAAATCAGGACTGACTCACTCTCAGCAGGTACAACAAGATCCTTAAACTATAACACATTGTCAAATAGTCTCTCCATGTCACTTACACTAGACAAAAATATTTTGCAATATATAAACATCTCCAAAAATATACTTTGGGCTATTTTTCTACTGAAATGTGTCTTAATTCCTGTAACTCATTATAAAGAATTCATATGATGTCATAAAAATTCAGTACTTCATAAGGTTTTAAAATGCATTTTTTTCATTCCTATGACTATATACTATATACTCAACTATATACTGCGTGTTATGGGGAATGAGAATTTTCCTCTCAAACCAATTTCAAGGTATTAATTCTAGTTCTACATGGCAAAAAACCCCCAACCCATTGCACTTCAAATACCTGTAATCCTGGAGATATTGAACTTAATTATACATTAAGTTCAACTTCTTAATTAGGTAAACAGTGAATTGAGTACCCTGAATAATTCTGAGTGGCAGCTTTAGTGTATTAATGTTTTTCATAGATTTGTCTCCATTCACAAAATAGATGAGATTGGAAATCTTCTGTCCACTAGACTTCAACCACTACCTTGCTTCTAGTGAAAAACAAAATTGGTTTAAAATCTATTTCTAGCAACTCTGGCCCACTCTTATTTTTGAGAGAAGGGAGCTGCTTATTTTGTTTGGAAAAGAAGTCACTTGTGAAGTGCCTGAGATCAGCTGATATAAAGCAATTCTGGAGCAGGTTGCAATAATGTTGGAAATATTGTCAAAACAAGTCTGTGACCATAATTATGTGCTTGCTCTATAATGATGGATTGCTCATCTTAAGGAAGGTCATTGCAAGTGGGAACATTATACAGATGGCCAGGTTCAGCAGCCATGATCATGTAAGCATGAGCCCTTCTTGTTTTATTTATGAACTGAAAATTCATCCTAAGGTTTTCCATTGTCAAGTGTCTACCACAAATGTTACAACATGTTTGCCAACATGGTCTTGAAGGTGAACCTCTGATGCACTCTTGTTGCCAGAAGGATGCCGCAAAATCTTGATCTCTTAAATAGAGATTCCAGTGTTTCTGGCTCCCTTTCACAAACAACAATGACTCAAGCTGAGCTCAGGCTCTGATTGCAGCCTGCTATTACAAAACCGTGTGTTAGCAGTCATATTCTTAGATATTCCCGCAATCATCTGTCAATCAAAAGCCTATTATGGAAGGAGTGATGATGCAAACCCAAAAAACATTCACTTAGAAAAAGCCAAATTCTGGCTTGTCTAGAAATGAAAGGCTACATTTGGTTTCCTTTGGTTTCTGAAGAGCTTCTGAATTTAAACTGCTTTTTCTTGCACACCTTTTAAAAGAACATTCCCATTGTTTCTTCCACTGAAGACAACTGAGAAGTATGAGCTGTTCCAGTTTTATCGCTTTTATTTGCTGAATTAATATTGGTATCACATCTGCATGGAGACATAAGATTAAGAGCCTGTCTCATCTTGGAGGAAGTTTTGAAATGCTCCAAGAGAAGTACCGAGCACTGCTTCCTTCTCTCTGCAGCTATGTCTCTGAGAAATCTGCTTGCCCCCTCTAAATATTTTCCCAGCATGCCAAGTGCTTTTACAAGGTCAAATGCCATATCCCCTGATGTCATCTACAGTTTATTCCTTACCCTAGTTTACCCCACGACAAATCTGATCTCATTACTTCATCTATGCAGGTCGATTATGAGTGCCAGTTCAGATATTAATTGGAAAAAAAAATTTAGTTGATCAGACTTTCTGGCTAAAACCGTAAAACTAGCCCTAAATGCAGATTTTAGTCTTTCCTCAGTTCTGACAGATCAAAACTTAGCTCCTTGTTCTTTCCAGGGCCGATCTCAACACCAATGGCAGCACTCTATGAAGCAGGATACCTCTCTGATCCTTGTGTAAGCCAAACTAAGCCTTCACATTGGTTCTGTACACTCCTGTCAACTTTAGCTGTGAACATAATATATGCAAGGTCAAGTGTAGTCAGCACAACTTAATTTAATTTCAAATCCTAGGCCTAAATTGCCCCTCAAAATTCCTGAGTATGGTGGCCATACTGGCAGGCATTAGTGTGTTTGAATTAGGTTTGAAGTTGTCAGTATATATTAGTTTAACACTGGTGCTGGGTCTGCACTGGTGGGGTTATGGTCTCGCTGAAAATGTACACCGAAATTACTTTTACCATATGGTATACTGTTTTTTACACAATGTATAACAAGGTTTAGAGAACTGAAACTATGCATAAACCTTTACAGAAATGTCTGGTGTCAGACTCCCCTCCACTGCATTCAATGTCAAAGGGATTTTTGTCTTTATGGACAGGTCGGAGAACTTGGAGGAAATACTTCACTTCTCAAACTCTAAGAATGATTTAGCTCAATTTTGATTAGAAATATTTTCAGAATTAATTTTATCCATTACACTTCAATTTAAAGACCTTTTCTTAAAGCAGGGATGGGTTCTGACAGATTATGTATTCCTTTCTGGGACCAAACCACTGTAAGTTTAGCTGGGAGCACAGAGTCCAGCACAGACAAGATTGCTGGTTTTGGCTTTGAAGTTTTGATTACTAATATTTATAAGAGAGTTTTTAGGTCCTTTTTATCAGGAATTCTGAAACCAGTATCTGTCTTCATTGGAGCTCACTTCTTACTTAAAATAAGGCAAAGGAGCCATAACCTTGTGCTGTGGTCAAAAAGAAGGCACTTTGAGCCAGGTAAAATTGAGTGACTTGACAGACAAATTCCACTTGTGGGGGAGATGTCTATTTCCAAGGATGATTCCTAGGAAACCCAATTTCTTGTGTTTCCTCCTCCTGTACTTCAGAGCAAATTTTGTGAAGTGCCATTTATCTGTTTCTCTGCTTAAAATATCCTTTGGATATCAAGACTATAAATAAATGTGAGACATAAATATTTCATCAAAATAGTTTGGATTTAGGGCAAAACCTTTCCAAGAACTGGGATTGCATAGGGAGATGGAATTCCTTTTCACTTCATAAGGCAATGTGACTTTATAAGGCAATGTGTTCTGTTTAGTGATACTGCTTGCTTAGCTCCTCAAAAACCATGTGGTGGCACACAAGGGTGCCGTTTGTGATATTTGATGATGTGAAATGCCACAAAAAATATTTCCCAATATTAGCTAGATCCTGTCAGTAGCTGTCCCTAAACATCCTCTACTGGGACTGTAGCTGGACTGGCACCAAGTCAAGAGTGCAGGCTGTACTATATAGCTAAAAATGAGCCCCCAAACCGAGCATTGAAATTCTAGTTCTTGTGAACACTTGGTTCTCATAACATTTGGCCATAAAAGCTTATTTCTCAGTGAGAAAAAACAAAACAAAACACCCTACAGTTTGGAATTTTCATGGTATTTTATGAAACTGTAATGGGCTTATTTGCTTCTCACTATATACCTGATATTTTTTTACTAATAATGACTATTTTGCATCAATAGTTAAGAAAAATAATTTGGTGGCTTAGTGGGATTGAAATGGTAATAAAGGAAAAGAAAATGAAGAAACTGCTTGCTGGTGGAACACCCTACCACAATTATTATTAATTGTGAACCATGCGATCTGGCAACCTTTTGATTTACCAGCAGCGTCCACTCCCCTGTAAATTCTAGCTGGCTTTCCCATACATTATTATGTGGATTCCTTGCAACCACTTCCCTTTCTGATTTTCCAGAGACAGAATATAAAGTTTCCCCAAATGCCAATAAAACATGAAATCCTATTCCACTCTTTAGGTTTGCTTTGTGTAGTTATCTTCTAAAATAAGAACAAAAAAAAAAAAAAAAAGTTTGAACATTGCTCTTTTCTATTTTTACCTTCATTCAATAGTTGCTGCTCTTCATAAACATCACAGGTTTTGTTTCAAAGTCTCTATGTTTTGGGGATTTTAAACTGTTGGCTCTAATATTGAGAAAAATTGTAAGTATTTCCTTGCTTCTAAAAAAAAACTGCCATGAGTGAATATGTTCCACTTCACCTTGATTTTGCTTACAGATATACTGTGCCATATAACACAGATGTCTATAGGTGAGTGAAGCTTGAATAAAGCATGCTAAGTAAACCATATTTAGCATGTTAATTTATAGGTAAAAATAACCTAAAAGCAATGTACAAACATCTGGCCTAACAGTTCTGCTTGCAATGTCCTCTACTTGTCAAATTCATAGCAAGAATGTAGACATTGTTGACTGAAGGAATGAAAACATGGGCTATTTTCTGATCAATTTATTTGAAAAATAATTGTGGGGGAGGAGAGAAAGGCTGAGTGTGGGTGGGTGGTTTGCAGCACACTCCATCATCTATAAATTATTCTTTGAGAGGAAACGCTTTTGCAGGACACTGGCATGTAAGAACCTGAACACACTTACACGGCATTACATCATTCCTATTAACTTATTTCAACTTTGTGGAAGGCTGCTCAGGTTAGCACTTGGACTCGTGGAGCTGGAAGAATATAAACATTCATTAATTTCTAGAAGCTGCAGCAGCAACAGTGGTCACGTCTCATGAGGGCTGGCAGAGGGAAGCCAGTGAGATAAGTTTAGTTCTAATTAATAGTTAAGAAATGAATAACACCTCATCGTCCTTTTGGGGACAATGGTTCCATACCCACCTAGAGCAAGATTTCTCCTGCTTTCCTGGGAGGCATTAGGGACTGAGTATTTGAGCCTGGGATTGCTCCCACTGTTTCTCTGTCCAAAAAGGAGCATATCTGTGTTCTGAAGGGGGATGCAACCAACTTAACATAGTGTCTTGAAGCAGGTAGGTAGGTAATCAGTAAACTAAATTTAAATAAGAGAGGGATATTCTTCAGATATTTATGTATCTTTATACATTGAAATAAATGTATATATATATGTGTTTTACAAACCATGTGATTATTTCTTAAAGATATTCTTATCTGAAAAATGTCAGAGGCCAGCTTTCAGCCACATTTGAAGATTTACACAGCACAGGAGCGATCTGCTAGTGCTGTCAATACTTCCCGAACCTCTGAAGTCAGTCCAGTAGTAACCCTTGCAATTGCTACTATCCTTGCCGTAAGCAACACTAATTCCCACTTCCTTCCATTACTCTTGCTGCCTATTCCTCTTGTCTCAGACACTAAGCCATTGTGCATTATTTCTCTTCCTCTAAAACTGCAACAACAACAAATTGGCAGCTTTTGGGGACAGAAGTTTTCAGCTGGTGGTTCTATGTGTCTGGTTACGTGACAGAGCACACAGAGGTTCAGCTGCTTTGCTGTTTGCTACTCAACCCTTGATCAGAGCTGGTTTCTTATCTTCTGATTTTGTCCCTTGGTAGTTGGGAAATACTAAAAGACCCCTTCTGAGAACAAACTGTCCAATTTTAAGAAAGGGTTTTGAAGACAGGTGGGATCAATGCCCATTCATATGTATCTACTTCCTCTCTTGAGCTATAGGGGAGAGCTGACAGACCATATGATTAGCTTTTAGGTGCTAAAATGAGGTTCTGATGATCAGTTCTGATCTGGTCCAACAACAAATTAAAAAGTAAAATACTGGCACATGCCATGGGGGAAGAGTTTTCGGGAATGTGCCACCTGGACAGAAATTGACCTAAGCCAGTGTAAGGAAAACAACAATCAAACTGAGGGACTTTGTTGGTGTGCAGACAGCTCTGCTCCTGAATTACACAGTATCTGTGACCATTCCCCCTTCTCTGAAAACTCTAGAATATTAGGATTAAGACAGTCAGAGAAGTATTATTATGAGCTGAGAGTGGTTTGGACAGCTTGGAAAGCTTTTTTTCAGCTAGTGCAAGCACTTCAAATTTGGCTGGCCAGCAAGACATGCATGTTCACTGCTTTCTAGATGGGAGTACCAGAAAAAAGGGAATTACTGCTGGCTAGACTGACATTTTAAGTGTGAACTGGGCATGAGGAAATGGGGAAGATAGGTTTTCTTTGTTGGCTGGCTGGCTGGCTGGTAACTTCACACTTTGCTCTGGGCCTGGAAATAGAGAAGTCAGTGACAAGAATTTCACTGTGGCCCTTGGGGACATTACAAACTTTCTATTGGTTGGGAGCTGCTCTTAAGAAGTGCCCAGTGAGTCATGGCTACACCATGTTAATGGGCAGAACCTGACTCCAGATGAGTGCCTTCTGGTTTTTTTATTCCTTTTGGTTTAGATTAGTTTCTTTTGACCTTTTCCATCACTGTGTTTGCAGAGCTGGATCACTGCCTGGCTGTCTGTGCAAAGATTTTATTAGGTTCTGCAGCATAGGCTTTGGAGTTTAAATAGTCTCAAAATCAGAGAAAAAAGCTTAGAACAGGCTGCTTCACCATAGCAGGTGCAACGAGAAGATCTCTTCACACTTCATCTCCACGTATCTTATTCCAAACTCACACTAAGAATGATCCTTTTTTAAATAGTGGTGCACAAAATAATGGAATCAAAAATGAGCAATTTCTGACATAAGTGATACTACTTTGGCTGCATACACTTGCATGGAAACAAAATTTCAGTGTAGCTGTTCACAAATTTAGTTTTGGTTATGGTTTGCTATGCTACAAATCAATTTCAAGATTTCTGTGTAATACAGCTTAGTGGTTTAGGAGTTACAGTTGTAATGCTGAGTTGGCAGCTGGACTTGATGATCTTAAAGGTCTCTTCCAACTTTGGTGATTCTATGATTCTATGAAAATTGCATTAAAAAAATCATTCTTTTTTATATATATAGTCACAGACGGCTTTATTTTAATATGCAAAGGTTTTCAATTCCTTACAGGAAAAAATTTAGTTAAAAAATTAGGTAGAGTTTACTAAAACTGTAAATACCAAGTGGATATCAGAGGCTAAGCAATCTTCTTTTACTAGAAAAGACCTTCACTTGCATTTGAGCCATTGTAGGATACCCAGACATGACAATCAAACACACAGTCAGCCCTTTTTGGGGGTTGGTCATAAGCAACTCGCCCTAGACAGAGTGAACAACAGCTTGGCTGATTTATGTCCAAAAAATTTCTTCTCTCCTAAAAAGGAATCCATGCTGCATGAAGTTGAAATAAAGAGTGTTCAATGACTGCATTTACATGTCATCCAGGATTTCCTAAACAATTGGCAATAGAAAGAAATCATGTGTCACTTCCATACTACTTATATTTATCTAATTTTTTTAAGTCTTAATCAAATTATTTAAATATGCCTTCTTTTTACATACTCCCTTAAACATCTGCAATGGATTCCTGACAGAAACAGGGTACTGGAGCAGACATACCTTGGGAATAAACTAACACACGAATCTTATGCCCTAATATAAGACAACAAAATACATCTGATATATTCAAGCAGGATGACATAGAGCATCAGCCCATCTTATGACAATGAAGAATTGTTCTGTGGCATTTGCTTCCTATAAAGTTTTAAAATCCAAGTAGGTGTTTCCTTGAGCTAGTTATTCCTTGAAAACCTCTAATTGGCAGGAATTTTTTCCTGATACTTAAGATAAATTCATGTTTATAATTGTAATATTCATTATAATTAGTGCTCATTTTATGCATGTTTCGTCTCTCATCCTTTTCATCTTCTGTAATTTTTAAGATCTTCTTGCAAGTGCAGTTCTGTCCAACTCAATGCATTTAGATCTTAATATTTTCTTAGATTAAGTTTTCACATATCAAGAAATGATGTAAAAAATGCAGCTATTTTACTTTCAAAGGCAAGGAACCAAATTTTCAGACAGAGAGGAGATGAAGGCAAATGAAGTTAAACAAAGCAACAGTCTGAATCCTGTTGCTTACTCTTCCCCTCATTGCTTCAGCATTGAAATTTATCCAGAGTTCCCACTTTTTCTTCTGAGAAAAGCAAGACATATACAACCTAAAATTTTCCCTAAAGAAAGTAAATGCACATAGGAACTAGGACATTAGAGGAACAAAACTTATTTTTTCTTAAAAATTTTCAGAACAGATTTAAATAAAGCTCTTCGTGAGTAACCCTGCTCAAAAGTCCTATCCATACTGGATGTGAAGAGAGTTAATAAGTGCATTTGGAAAAAAACCATTCATGATGACTACCGACAAAAAACCCAGGGAAAGTTCACTTTAACAAAGCATTAACTGCAAAGATTAACTGCAAATTGAGGTTACTTACCTAAATATTAGTAAACTGTTAAAAAAGAACAAAGAGCCTTGGAAAACAGCCTTTAAATTAGGGCCACACAACTTTGTATAGTAATCTCACTGTTAATTGAAAATCAGGCAGTGTTATGGTTAGTTTAAATGACACAGTTAGAAACTCTGGGTCTATGGCAAAGAGACTCAAATCCAAAGACAGACAAGCTTTGCTTGATTATAGTGATTACATCATGGTCATTAGAATTTAAACCAACTAACCCAAACACAGACATCATATCTTCATTTGATAGCTGCAGTCTAGTAAAGAGTGGGAAAGGATGTTTTGTGTGAATTAGCCCAGCTGAAATGAAAACAGACATTCTTTTTGAACCTGTCTGGCATTGAAAATGAGAATTTAAAATCAGGCTGTAAATTGGTCTTGTAAAGCCAGAGGCCTTTGATTCTTAAGGATCTGCACAGTGTTTTACCCACTCTTTGTTTTGCAGGAAAGCCACCTCAGCACCCAGGTATGAGGCATCCTTATGTGCTGTCTATCGCTGTGCAAGACGTTGAGTTTATCTGTGGGAAAAGATGAATATTAGCAATGTTCTCCTTTGTGCTTCACTGCTAGAATTCTCTTTGAGTTTGTGAGTCACTGTCAGCTGTTGGCTAAAAATAACTCTTTAGTATTACTTGGACTCGTAGTCATTATGGTGACATGTTGAGATTACTAGGGACAGCACAAACACTGCATATTTAAAATGCATTTTGTGTCAGTTAATCTTTGATTTAAAACTTGAAAGTGTGTGTGTGTGGGGAGGCATTTCACTGTCTAACATGAGGCATCCTTGTCACCATCTCAAATGAGTTGTGTTCTTGGTTCCCCATATACACAATGCAAAAAAAACCCCAAAATCTCTGAGTCATGTTTGGTCTTTCAAACAGAGAAGGAACCTTGACACTGAAAGCTTCCTTTCCTTTTTCCTTTTTGGAGTTAAAAGTCATCATATTCATAGAAATGAAATAATGAAATACTTTTTGCTTTTTTATATAATAAATTGCTAGGATCCAGGGCATTCCCATCCACACTTATAATATCTTTCTTCAGACATTGCATATAAACAATGATAGTTGCATTGGTTTTCTGGGTGCTGCGACAAAGTAGAGAGGCAGGAAAGTCTTCAGAGCATTGCCTTTGCCTATTTTCAGAGTAAAGACATTTATTATAGTGATGTTATCATTAATGCTTTGGGAAAAATCACTCCTGGAATTGGGCACATCCAGGTTGTTAAAAAACGGTTGGCTTGCAATGAGCTGTGCTGTTATGAAATATCTCACATCAGAGACAAACAACAGAGTCAAATTTAACACATACGCATTTAACACTTAATAGGAGATGGCATTTCTCAGAAATTCCCAAAGATGTTTCACACACAGACTCTTCTCATAACTGTAAACCAAAATCCCTGTGTCAGCTAGCATGGGCCTTACTCATTTCACCACTGTTACTTCAACTTTGCTTGAATTCTGACATCTAGAAATTGTATGTGGCTGTTTGACATATTAAAACTATGGGAAAGAGAACTCTGAAGTGGACATCAGGACTAAAGGAAATATGGACATTTCACTGCCTGCACTTGACCATCAATCTCAGATCTCAAGGTTTTGCTATGTAACAAGGAATTCAAAATGCAGAATATTTCATTAGAGTCTTTATAGGAATAGCACACTGGAATTTTGTAAATATTAAAAGGATATTTAAAAGGATTTAAAAAAAATTAAAAAAGATATATACATTGTGATTTTATCCTTCCTTCCTTCCTCTTTATTTTAAAAATTTTAAATACACCAGGGAACATAAAACACACAACTTGAGCCTCTTATTGATCATTCAGTGTTTCATCAAGTCCAATCAAAATTTCAAATCACAAACCAGTGAGCTAATATGGGGACACTGGAAATAAAAAAAGACCTGTGAAATAACTATGGACAAGATTTTCCTGCATGGTCTTGCAAGAGAATAAGGGAATGGAGAGCAATATATCTATAACATTTATCCAGTGCAGCATTGTAATGTATGCAGCATGTACAGAAATATCTGCTTTATTTAGCAGTACTGTCACTGTTTAGATTCTTGGTATGTTTTTGCATCCAGAAAATACAATATAAAAATTTGTTCAAGAAAGGTTGTTTCCATATCGTGCCATTTTGGGTGGTCAAATATGCTCACCTACAGTCTGCTTGAGGAATTGCCCTCTTTTTACTCAATGGTGCAGTTTTGTTTGATGTGCTCATTCTTTTACATCTTTGAAAACAAAGAAGTTTTCTTTTCTATTGCTAAAGCTTTGGAATAATTTTGTAGCTTTCATTTTTCCGAATGTTAAAATAAACATTTTTCACCACCAGAATCTTATCCAGGGAATCCTAAATTACAAAAATCAAATGTGGATGGTTTAGAAGGTGCCAATGGAAGTTAACAACATTGACAGACAATTTATATAAAAATAGCAGGTTAAAAAAAATCAGGTAAATAATGCTCATTCTAGTTCATTAATGGAAATATTAAAAGTGTAATCAAAAAAGAAGCAATAGTGTGCAAAAATATTAATAGTTTCATAATGCCAGGCTGCAAAGAGCACTATAGTAAACATTTTGGCATCTTACAGCGTATATTAACAACACAGACCAGAAACTGCTAGGAGGTACAAAACTTTGCATCCAGAAACTCTTCATGTATATGCTTATTTAATCAAAATAGGTTCCCTTTTATTAATTGTTTTATTCCATTAATAGGAAAGGGAGACAATGGGGAGCATAGTGGTCTTTGCAGTTATCAGTTCTGTGTTTCCTTCCGTGAAAAGCTTTTTCTACGTATTTCAGGTTATATGGCAGAACCTCCTGGTAATGGAAATATTTAGTATATTTAGATATTCAGGAACATATTCTATTGATCAAAAATACGTTGAGATTTCTGGGATTCTGTGGTAAAGAACGTTTCACTCCTAGAATATTTTGTAATAAGTGGAACACTGAGACGCCAGTAAGAGTGAAGGTTTGCAGGGAAGAACAAGCTGCAGATTTGCAGGGCAAAATACTAACTATGGAATCTTTTACAACAACATTGCAAGATGTAGGCTTTTACTCCACATTCATCACAACTTTAAAGTACCTTCACCAGCCCTGTATGAAACTCAACATTCTTGTGTCACACAGGGTTCATTTTGCTGTGTGAGGGTTTGCACCTTCCCATTTCTCTGCTCAGGTTTCAGACCTGAAAGGTCTCAAGCTCTCCAGTCACAGCATGGAATGGATCATGCTTCCTGCTGCCCCATCTGAAGAATTGCCCCTTTTAATGAGAGAAAAAGAACAAACAATGAATAACAGTGCATTTCTGTCACACACTCAGAAATCTGGGATGGTTGTTGGGCACCTTCAAGAATACCAGCACGAAACTGAGTATCTGGTGATAAGCAGGATCATGAATCCATGAATAATGTCAGACTGAATTGGATTAATTTATTTGTGCATGTATTTCCAAATCTGATTGTAAGTTATTTGATAAGATGTGGCAAATAAGCATTTATGTGTTTGCTAATGGAACAGGTTCTATAACATGATCTATTAATGAAACCCAGATGGCATAAAACACAGTGCATTACTATTTTATCATTTGCCTAAGAGATTTTTCATCTACTATAATTCCACCTTTCATCAGAAGTCCCATGGTTACATTTCTGCTCAGCCTGGGGACTGTTGATGACTTTTCTGTAATGTTGACTTTAGCTCTTGTAGCAAGTGTCCTCTCTGGTGTAGGGCTTCAGCCCAGGGGCAGTGTGCTGAGGAACCAAGTGAAACAGAGAGATGTGAAAGAGCAGAGATTATGCACCATTCCCAGAAAGAGCATCACACAAGTTCCCAATGATCCTTGTGGCCTTAGATTTTAATACTATTCATCATTATTCCTCTATGTGACAGATGCATTATTCCTATTCCATGACAGAAATCTGGGCCAGCAATCTTCCAGGAGGATCTTTCTCTTTCCTATCAAATGCCTTGTAAACAAGGCAAAGAAAATGTACTGAGGCTAAGCACAGTGTTGACATTCTCCCAGACAGTATGAACATAATAATTATGCTCCTGCAAAATTACTATGTCTCTGGCCTTCTACATTGACGATGAGAGAATTTATTTTTGAATTTTGCAAAGAAGGTGTGTCAGAGAAATTGCCAAAAATTGCATCTGTGAAGGAGTAAATCAAATCATACCTTACTACCTCTCTCATCTGATTTCAACTTCCATATGCCCTAAAAATGTGCAATAAATCTGACTAATACTTTACATTGGTTCTGGTATGCACATCTTGGGTGATAGTTCAAGTGATACATATCCTTGGGTGATATACATCCTTGCCAAAGGTGACCACCAGCTGATGTAGCCCAAGAATGGTATGGAGTAGGCACTACTTAAAAATTATTTTTCTTGTCTGTGAAACTGCCCTTTTTTGGCTGATTTGGCTGGGATTTCTATTCCAAACTTGCTTTGTCTTTTATCCCTTAAATATCAGTTGGAATAGCGAGTAGAGGAAAAAATATTTTTTCCTCCAACATCTATACACTCTTTCTCTAGATATACTTTTCAAAAGCAGAGGGTTACAGCCAGAGTTGAAGGCTGACATTTTTCTTTTAAAATCAAACTGTCTGTTACTCACAAAGGCCTCACAGTCTATTTGTTAAAGTAGCATGGCTGTATTCTGGCATGGATATCTCAGAATAAATGACTTTAAGCAGTCTTGCCAGGGAAAAAGGAAAATCGTGTTGAAACCAAAATGATAACTTCATTTTCAGTGTGCCTTAAAAGAGAAAGTTTGTGGCAATAATTTCTGCGAGAGACAATTCAAAACATTTGTACTGGTAAGGACTGAAGTCTTTAATTTTTGCATTCTTCAATGTATCCTTGATTATAGAAATAAGGAACATCAGACAAATAAAAGAAAATATTTTAAGGAAGACAACTGGGGAAAGGGGAAAGAATTTATTTCTAATATAACTGTTATATGGCTTTTATAGCACCCACACCTGAGAGAAAATGCTTTCAGCAAAACTATATTTCATGGTATCCATATCAGTGAATAAATTTTACATTAATGGTAGAAGCCTCTTTTAAAAAATGGTACTGTTTTATGAAAGATGCTAAGTAAACATCGCTGTGTTTAAATTCTGGCTTTATGCTTCCAGCCTCACTGACTTATTTTGTTTGCGACCCACTGCTCCATTTGGATGTATGGGAAAAAATTTTAAAAATCCCAAAACCCTAAGCTTTTGAAAAGAGGACTTTTTACACCTTTTGAAAAATATCTCATGGCCATTTTGAGTAGTAAAGAAAACAGATTAGAAAGTTTGATAATAGAGGAAGGAAATATTATTATCACAGCTTGAAATCTGTTAACAGGGCCTTCTAAATGGGGCAAACATTAAAGTCAAATAGAAACTCAATTACAGGAAGATTTTCAACTTGTCAAAAATAATTGCAATAATGTCAGCCATGCTGAAGGTCTAAAACAAGGAAACTATTGTACAGTGTCTCTCGAAAGAAAGATTAAAGGAATGCATAGTGTAGTTTCAGCAAAAGGTCCAAAATGCTCACATTTATTTTGGTTTTGTTCTGAGGCCAAAGACCACAGTACTGAATAAATCTGAAACATCAAGCTATAAATTTCTGACAGATGTTACATCATATGAAGACTGTGGAATAGTCAATAAGAGGAATCATTTATCTGCTTTGCTGTGAACCAAAACTTGTAGTAAATACAGGTACAGGACAGAGAGCTATCAGTTTGGATGAGCTGGACCTTTGAGACATGAACTTATTTGTGCTTGAATGTCATGAACTTATTTGTGCTTGAATGTTTAGCTAATATTGTGGGAGGGAGTGTTCTGCATTTGCAACTAAAGCTCCTGCAAAGTAAATTTTATTAAAAAAAAAATTATTGAACTACTCTAGAAAACTTATATCCACTACTGATTTAAATGGGACTTTCAACAATTTTTAACAAGAAAGGCTCTGTTTCTTTGTTCCCTGATAGCCTAGCCAAGACTGAGATAATATTTATTGTACTACTGTCTTCATAAGCAGTTCCTGTGTTCATTCTGAGCAGGAACTGCAAAGACACAACCAAGCAAACTAGAAAACCAAAGTAGCAGCATTAGAACTGTTCTTTCTTTTTCTTTATCTCTGTGTAGTATTGTAAAAGTTCATATATAAAATTCTGCAATGCATGGAACTCTTTATCTACTGATTCTTTTTCTTCTTCTTCCTCCAGGCATAATTCCAATAATCTATTCTGGCTTG
Organism: Illadopsis cleaveri; assembly: GCA_013399915.1. Classification (NCBI taxonomy): domain Eukaryota; kingdom Metazoa; phylum Chordata; class Aves; order Passeriformes; family Timaliidae; genus Illadopsis; species Illadopsis cleaveri. Next base: position 94,616 of record VXBB01001934.1, read on the forward strand.
GACCTCTACCTATTCAGTGTCTAAATTCTGCTGAAATTAATGGATATTAGAACTATATAAACAAGGACCTGATGAGATTTTCAGAAGTACTTAGGCAAGTTAATCCTTTTTGAAAAATCTCACTACAGTCCATTTTTTGATTTTAAGCCTCCTGATCTCTTTCAGGACATAAAGGGGGCTTGTAAGAAGAGAGGGCATGACTTCTGACACAGGCAGCTCATCACAGGACAAGTGGGAGTGGTTTTAAACTGAGAGCGGAGAGTTTTACATCATATGCTAGGGAGAAATTCTTTACTCAGTGGACAGTGAGGCACTTTGAAAGGTTGCCCAGAGAAGTTGTGGATGCCCCACCAGTGGCAGTGTTCAAGGCCAGATTGGAGGGGTCTCTGAGCAACCTGGTCTAGTGGAAGGTGTCCCTGCTAATGGTGGGAGAGTTGAAACTTGATGATCTATAAGGTCCCTTCCAACCAAAAAAATTTTATTATTCTGTGGCTGTGGTCTTATCCTAAATACGTAAGTAATTTTCACAGGGCATTACATGTTATGAAATTAATAGGTTTGGGAGACTGATGTTTTCTTTGCTTAATTAATCTGTTGAAATATCTCACCTCAGGGTTTTTTTCCTAGTTTTATAAAATCAAGAGTTGATTATGTCACATGACTGGAATGGCTTCTCATGAAAGCCTGATCCATGGAAGTGCCACAAATGTTAATTTTTCTTTAAACTTCTCAAGCTATTGAAGTTGCACGGCATTAACACTCAATAGCTCATACCAATATTTTAATAGCCAAAGTGGCACCCACACTGTAAGAGCCAGTATTCTGCTAACAGCCAGGGTCAGTAACACTTTTACAGGGCCAGACCAAATACTTTCCCAATCAGTACATTTCCTACAATTATTTCAGGAACCAGTGATGAGAAAGAAATGTTTGACCTCTGGTATTGTTTGTTGAAGAGTTGTAACAGGTCCTCTCCTAGCATCCCTTCGCCTTGGGAAATCTGTTCTCATTTCATGACACCAGATCTGCTTCCAAACTCTGTGCTTTGTTACAAGAGCACAGGACTTTTTAATAAACAAAGTAAATGTACACACCAGAAACACTCTGAGTTTGTGCTAGCTATTTATTTTATTCACATCACAAAGAGATTTGCAGATCACCTTTTCAAAGCTGTGTGCAGCTGTATTTCTACACCAGGGATGTAGAAACCAGTCTGAGTAAGTGCTGAGCTAGGAGTCAAGAAACCCTGGCTTAGCTTGTACCGTAATTCTTTGGGCTCTCCTGTTTCAATAAAAGTTGCTATGGTAGTTTTGCATCAGAAGCAGTGCATGACCCTGATAACACAATCCACTTTGCATTTAAAGTGTAAGGATTGTTCTCCAGCCAGGGCACACACCTGTGTGTCATGGCTCCCTCCACCTCATTGTGCGTGATTTTTTTTTCCTCTAGAAAGCTGGGCATGGCAGAAAGGGGAATGGACTGTGCCTCATTTTTCTCTGGCATAAGAACACAGTACAGTGAGGAGGTGCATCAAGATGAAGGAGGTTAAGAGCAATCACAGTTCCAGGAACTAGGTGCCTCTGGGACAAATAAACTTATTATTCCACTCATTTCACACTCAAGCACTACTTTAATGATGTGAATCCACTGAGTATTGGGCTCTGAAGCCTTGGACAGTTTTTACTTGCAGTGGTGTCTAACCAGTAGGGAGAGAGTAAGGGGTGTTCCTCAGGAGACATCCAGGCTACAGCATTTGAAAACAAGCTTAGGAAATATAGACTCCATTCCCTCCTTCCCACCCTGATTAGTTATACTGTTTCACATGTTTGCAGTTTAGGGGAACAATGTATGGGTTTGTGAACACAGATTTACCCCACTCCATGGAAGATAATTACCAGAGGCAGCTTCAAACAGGGAAATTCCTTGCTCTGAGATATGCTTCCAGGTCGTAGTCAGACAAACTAAAACTAGAATCACTTTCTGAGGGTAACTGTTTCTCATCAATAACTGAGCAGAGCAACCCAGAGAAGTGTCTCACATTGTGTGGGAGGAATCCATCCCTCATTTTCTCCCTCATACTCCCAATGAGGTCTCAGTGAGAGAAAAACTTTGCTTGTGAATTGTTAAGTTTGCATACATCAGATGGAAACCTGCATGAGTAAAGGAGTGTGTGTGGAAAAGGGATTTCACCTCTTGGTGAGTAATGACACACTTCAAGATTTTACCTCACACAAGTCAGATGAGTCTGTTCTGGCCCAAAGAAGCCACCTTTTGTAGGCAACTTACACTTTTGTCCCAGATGTTTACTCCTTCATTTCTTGTCATCCAGCTGTCAGAAACCTCAGATGTGCAAGGGAAGCCCAAGCAAGCGTGAAGTTCACAAAGATCTTCAGACTGAACTTGAAACCTCAAACCCCTTAGAGAAGACTTTGGCCACTTATTTGCTATTACAGTCTTGTTACAGATACTTAGCTCTGCTACTCACTGGGATTTGCATTGCTGACCATTATTATTTTTATTTGGACAGATCACAGAAAATATTATCAGTGAGGTTTTAATCTGTTATTAGTACATGATTGTAACATACTGACATGATTGTGAGATATAATTTTGTCCAGTTTCAAAATGTTCAAGTGAGTGAGTTGCATATAAAACTGTGTGCAAGACATTTTTCTCTCTTCCCTTAGCCTAAGAGAGACATTCCAACACATTACTAGAATGCAATTTAGGCAAGACTTATTCAAAATGCTGATAACGGATTAAATAGTTTCAAGCAGAACAGCATAAAGAATCTCCTCCTGCTGACTAAAATATATAGCTGTGGCTTACATAGTAGCTTAGCAGTTCACATATGGCTTATGTCAATGGCAGAAACCATGTTATTTTCTAAATCACATTGATTTGTTACGTGGTACTGAAAGATCTAAACCAGAATCATTGGCTATAAATTACAGAATCTAGTCTTCTACATTCTTATCTGTGTTTCAGATCCGTCAAAATGAGCCCAAGAGTCAAGTCTTCAATGTACACAATGCTACTAGTCAAAGAGTAAGAACTAAGACCATTCAATTTCCTCCTTTTTTGGAGCCAAGCCAGATTGACATTTTCCTTTCTGTTAGTTTTGGCAACGGGGAAGAGAGGGAAAACTTTACTGCTCTGTTACTGATGGTTTTTTTATTTTGTTTTTATTAAAAATGTTGAAACATGGGCTCTCTGTCAAAATTATTTTATTATTGAAAGCTGGGTGGGGTGAATGAACTGGCAACAGTTCAGAAAGCCATTAATGGTACTGATAACGGGGAATCCTATCCAGCCTCCACAGCACTGCAATACTTAATTGCAATAAATTTTACTGAAATCGAGTGACTGATGTGCACAGTTAATGAATCGGTAAAGATTCAAAGGTTAATCTGCTGGGAGGTAACAAGCTCTGCCCATCTGATACTGTAACCAAAATATGATATTTGTTAGTTACATGATGATATTTTTTGGGCATACAACAGAAAAAAAAGGAGTTTTTATTGGCTGCAGCTTTGTTAGGTCTCCAAGACCAAAATGCAGAAAAAGAAACAACTCTAATGGTGATTCTTGAATCACAGACAAAACTTTAATATATTAGAGGTGAAATGTGACTCCCTGAATAAAATATATTGTCAAACATCAAAGGAATTGCCCAAGAAGCAGAGTGTTCCCTGAAGCAGAGTTGCATGTGTGCCCAGGAGCTCCCCTGTCTCAACCCTCAGCCCTTTTTCACCCCCTCTCCCAAAAGACCTGAGAGACATGACAGCCGTGTGGAATTCGGGAGGGGTGGGGGAAAGTGTGCAGTCAAACCTCTTAAGAACTTCTCTAACAATGAGGCAGCTTTCTAGAAACAAAGGAGCGAGGTCCAAGCAGACTCAAGATTTAAGTGAAAACAGGAATGGAACGGAAGAAAAAGATAATTCAGCTAACAGCAAGAGGGGTGGGTGAGGTTAAGAAAGCCGATGATTAACGCTCTTGCTTCGCCCTCAGGAGACTCACATTCAGAATTTGTTCTGCCACGCCTATTTTGTGGTGCTGGTCATGCTGTTTACACTCTCTGGCCCAAAGCCTGCCTCTTCTCCCACACCCCTTTATATCAGGATAGTACTAGCTACCACATAGTGAGTATGAAGAAAAATGCTGAAGCCTGTGAAAGGCGCAGATCTTGCAGATATTTGTGAAAGACAGAAACCTTGCCATGAAAGAGCACACTCCCAAAGTCTCTGACAACACATGAATTCAGAGTTACCACTACGTTCCAGACTCTTGATTGTCAGCTCAAAGCACAGAGACACAGTCTAAGTAAGGCTTCTAGGGAGTGAAATGTGATGATTCCTCCAGCATATCCATTCCTCTCTCCAGCTGACCATCGGGCAGCAAATTCTGGGAGCTGCCACTGCTGACAGGAACCTGTGCAGCACAAACTCTGAGCTTGGTCCTTCATCTCTTCACATCTCTTGACACAGGGTGATGGCCCATGAAGCCAGATCTTGTATATCCACATCAACTCAGTTTTAGGACTTCTGTTTTTTCCTTTCTTTCTGTGCGTGGACCAAAGGTTCAGGTGGTGTATTAAAAATAGATTAATATTTTATTCTTTGCTTGGATAGACCTCTCTAGCACTGGGGAAACAATAAAATAACTATAAATTTAATGTGGTCTAATATATTCAACAATGAAACAGGGATAATGAATATCACATTCCTTTTCTGCGGCACTTCTGCAGATAAGTCTTAAATCACCTTCTGAGCAATGTTCTGTAGACATTATTACAAGACTTTGCTGAAAGACAAGAAACTGATGAACATAGCAGGAAAGTTCCTTGCCCATGGTGACTCAACAGATCAGAGGCAAAGTTGCTTTGTGCTTCTCCAAGGTCCTCCTAAGGCCAGAAGACCTTCTCTGAAGAATTACGCTATTGATTTGTCAACAGACTACACCAGAGCCAAGCTGCACATATTCTGGCTCAAGCTAGCAGGATAAAGCAGGATGTCTGTGTGCCAGGTTGAAGTCTTCTACTTTGGGACAAATCAACACTTCCTTTCTCTTGCAGGATTTGCCAGGAAACAGAACTAGCACATTTCAGTCCAACTCAGATGGATGTTACCTGAGACCCAGCTTGAACATGTACTAGGGCTCCAGTCTGGAGTTTAATATGGGCCTGGGGCAATTCCCAACAGATAGAGCTAACAACATCCAGACCTTTTGTGATGAAAAAGAGTAGTAACCAAAGGATCATGGAAAGACAATTGATGCATTTGGAGCTTACTTCCAGTTTATATTGAGTTCAGAATTTCCTATGTCTGGGAACATCCTTCCCTCTGTGACCATCTTGGTGACAAAGTGCTGTCAGCTACAGTGCTGATGGAGCGTTAAAAGAGGAAGGAAGGAATCCTCTACTGTGTTAGAATTCTGTGTGCTTCTCAGGGGACCCTCATCCATTTTATAGGCTTCAAAGTGGTTTGTTATTACGTAGTTATTGGTTATAAAGTGATGCTATTTAGCAATAGCCTACCTCCAGGTAAATCTACAGGTAAAATGTACCTGTAGCAAGAAAATTCTGGTTCCAATACAGTTTGATATTAGTGCAATCAACTGCCTGTTTCAGAATCTGTAGGTGTCAATGAAAGACCTCTGAGGTCTGGACCAGGATCTAACTAGCTCGAATTACAGCTTCATATTGTGGATCCCAGCAACATTTTCACTAAAGGTGAGAGTGAAACTGCATGGAAGCCAGTCATTGGCATAGGATGGTGGGAAGACCGTGAAAATCTCACACTAAAGTACTTGTCTTATTTGCAGATAGCTGTTTACATAGATATTTCAGGACAGGCTTTTAAAATTAGTAATGACAGATATTTGATTACATTTTCAGGTCTTTGTAGGATAATATGAGAAGACATTAATGTTATTACTAGTATTAAAGAGATTATATGCTATCTTCCAAGTTCAAGACAAAAAAACTTAGAACCATACTAATTAATGGGACTATTAGCCAAGATATAAAGTTGGGTTGAGAGGAGATTATTAGATGGGGAAGAATGATTTTTACTAAAAGGCCAACAGGAAGCTGGGATGTTGAGTATTAAAGCTTCTTTGTTTATTTTCTTCTTCTACCTTAGTATACCTTGGATACACAGGGCCAGAAGGTAGTCAGCAGGAGCTCAGCATAAGGGCTTGAAACAGAAAAAAAATGTTTACAGCTATACTACTTTCTTAGTGCTGAAGGAGGATTTATAATGTAAGAAAAAGAACTAGAAACTTTAGCATGGTAATTCGGAACATTTTGGGGAGAGGGAATATAGTATTTTGTTTATATTTTATTTTATATTCTGTGCATATACTGGGATTTAATTAGTATAAAATTAAAGATTACTCACAGAATAATGAAATATTTCCATGGCTACATATTTTAGAAGAAAATATTAATTTATTGAAAATAAAATAGCTTTACATATTTGTATAAATACATATGTATATCAGGTAGATCAGTTATGAAATATAAGGAGTGGTCACTGCAGAAGGCTAGGCTAAAGGTTATAAAAATATTAAAATTGTAAAACAGTAAGAGCCATGGTGAGAAAAACAAGCTCCAAAGCATATTAGGGTAGCATGAGAAGAGCTTAGTATACTGGAGGGTAGGAATTCAGAATTCAGAATTGCAACTCAGCACAGTATTATTGAATAAAAGGAAATATTCCTGAAACACCCCCTAAATATATTTTTATTATAACCTAGTGATCGAGTTTAGCATACTACCATCTGTTGACTGACTCCATGTACTAACGTCTTGTGGACTATTCCTGAACTATCTCTGAATAATTTAATGCCTGTGGTCTGTCCAGGGAATATCATGGTTGACAGCAGGAACACCTGGCAGAGTATGCATAGTCAGAGTCTGTATCCTGAACATGGTCACACGCAGATCAGTTTAGTTCATCTACAGCGAAGTGGCTGAGAAATGCAATAAAGTGATCCCAAGAAGCGTTTGACTGGTGTGATCTTTGAGGGGTGCAAGGAAAAATAGATAACTCTATTTCTCTTGAGTGAAAACACAAAGTGAGTGGGGTGATGGAGCAAACATGCACTGCAGCTCAGGAACTGTCAAGATGCTGAGGGAATGACAAAAGGGTGTTCACAGAATATCCTTGACAAGAAAGGACAGGGAGAGAAAAATATTAAAAGAAATTCTTGATGTATTTCTTTTCTGCTCATCTAAAGGCTTCACAAAACATTAAAAAGAGAAGCTACTCTGAAAATATTAATACACAGAATTTTTTAATCAGATGATTTCTATAGTGAATAAAGTTGTCACTGACACATCATACAATTCACAACCCAAGCATATGCTTTATCTTTAGTGAGATATTCTGTGAACACCATTTTCCTAGTTCAATCCATTTGATTCTGATTATCAGAAGTAACTGGTGCCTCTGAGTATCAACTATAAGGGGCCAGACTTATAGTAAATCATCAGTTTCTAATGCATCTTATTGAACAAAAATATAATTCCCTGGTTGATTTTTAAGGGTTGGGCAGGTTTGGTTTTTAACAAATTCTCCTGGGCAGTTCTATGGTACCAATGAAAAAGCTGGGCTGTGATATCTCACTTTCATTCAATCTACCCCTGTGGCATTTTGTGGTGCCATAAGCAGAATATTGAAACATCAGGAGCAAAAAGAAGACATCAGGCAGTAAAGCAACATATCTTTTAAATAAGAAGTATAAGACATTTTGTTGTTTTAGATATTATGTGAAAGTCTGTCACTGAGCTACCTTTGCTGAAAGACATGTGAGTTTTTTCCTCAGTTCTTAGGGATGTTTACTAAAGAAAATACTATACTGTCTAATCCCTACCATCAAGTTGCCAAACAAAAACAAATTTCAGGCTGTTTCGGTCACTTGAAACAGGTGGAACATTTCTTCTTTGTCTTTGTCCAACATGAAAGATTGCTGCATCTCTGAAGTTTAAGGCATGTGTCCTTTGGAGTAATGCCCCTTCCGTTGGATCTCCTCAAATACTGGCAGCTGGTCAATTTCTTTCCATGGCTTTGCCAATGACAATATTTTGTGCTTCAGTGTTTCCTTTGCGTGTCTGTGTCTGACATGATTTTCCTTGCATACAAAAAGAAGCATACAATATTTTGGTTTGAATAGTGTAAGTAAAATAAGTTGCCTGCAGACTTTACACGAAAAAATTTTGCAATGGGTAATAGTAAAAGAAGTCCACAAACGAGTTTAAATATAAAATTTGCTCTGAAATAGGCAGATAAAAATATGGAGCTTTTCTTATGTTGGAACTTCTGGTTCTGCGGGAAGAAGTGGGGAAGAAGACTGAGATGCTCCCTTCTGTCTAAACCATATGTGCACCATTAACCACAATATAAATCACTTCAAATGCTGATGATTCCTTGTTTGTCCTACTTTATCTGCCTGTGTCCCCTTTTCTCACCAAGCACCAGTTTCTGCCCAAACAAGGTGAAGTGTTTAAACATTGAAACAGAACGGGCTTTTTTCCTCACCATTGTGTCTCATGAACAGGTTACTTACAACTAGGAGTAGAATCTTTCTGGAAAGAAAAAAAAAAAAAATCTATCTTTAGGCCTTTAAAAGGGAAATGTCCACAGTGGCATATATTTACCATAAGCAGTGTACTATTAGCAGAGCTAAGTTTTGCAAAAATTATGTGGGTTTAGGTCTGCTGTTATTTTGTCACTAGATGTGACAATGCTCTCATTTTCATCCTGATTGGATCATGTATTAGGTAACATTTAAGATAACAGATCCAGGATATTTTAATGTTTGCAAGACTCCTTGTTGCTTTGGTTGGTTTTTTTTTCAATAAACCTGATGATAGTTCAGCCTTTCTTTTTTTTTTTTCTATTTTTTTTTCTTTTTTTTTTTTAATATATAACAGTGGTCTACATTGGAAGAGATGGAAAAAGATGTTGAAAGTGCACCCAGGAATATGCTTTCATTTTTATCTGCAGAAGGAGTGATGACAGTGGGTAGCTCTGTATGTAATTGTAGATTTGTTTTCCATTACATTTAAAATGTTTATAGTGTTGGCTCCAAGATTAGAAATATTTTGCACAGGAAATCAAAGCGTTAAATACATACCTCTCAATTTAACATCAAATGTAAATCCAAAGTTTTTTGATCTCAGTTTACCAGAAATTCAGATGATGATATCAAAACAGAACAAGAAAGGGGAAATAAAGAAAGAAAATTTAGTATTATCAAATTGCAGCTCTGGCCCTAGCTTTGCCCGTCCAGCACAATAAAGTTCTTACTGCCTATGGGACTTCAGAGAACTCAGTCTTTTTACTTGGCCTTTGAAGTCACCAAGACACCAATGCCTGTGATAAAAGAGTTTATTTATAACTTGGTCAGCTTATGTCTTTTCCCACTGAACCAGCAGGCTTTCCAAGGTTTGGGGATACAATTTCAAGGGCTGTTAAACCTCTGTCAAAATTTTTCTGGCCCCCTAAGGAGCCTGACTATCCAGTGTTCTGTTTGCTATGACAGGGCTTCATGTGGAAGCATTCACAAAACTGACAGCTTCAACTGCTGCAGTTTTTGTAACAGAAAGTGGCATTTAATCTGAAAAATAACATTAACAAATCAGCATATAATTGGGTTTTTATTTCCTGTCTTTTCCCCCTTACTTTTTACTGCCCTAAGAGATAAGACAAAGCCCAATAATGTAAGTTCCTGATCCCTATGGAAAGATGTTATTTATATATAACCTGGCAAACTGCAAGAGACAGGAATCAGGGATTTTTTGTGGGATGAAAAGTGTAAGAGCAAGTCCTTAAAAGAGACTATAGCATACAATGTAGCACTGGTTTAGGATAATATTGTAATCCTTCTGACAACTGTTGTCAACAGCAAACATAAAGACAGGCTTAAACATCTGAAGCAGTAGTTCTCAAAGTACCCAGTTTGTCACATCACTCTGAACACATCTACTGTCAAGAATTTAACTGAAAACTCTTCATGAAGTGTTACGAAGAGTTAACACTGAATCACTGTGGTCCCACATGCGTCTACATTTTGGGAAGCATTGATCAAGAGGTCTACTCAAAATGAACAAATACCAACTGGGTGAATGAAAATCTGCCATCTGGAACTTCAGATGTTGTTTTGGTCTTTCTCTATTTAAAATCATTCCAATGAATGAGACTTCCAGAATCATAAGACTGGCTTTAAAAAACCAGTATATTTTAAAAAGTACTGAGAAATGCAGGTTGTTCTTGGGATTTGACTTCCCCTTTTGATCCCCAGGTATCCCTACTTTCAAAATTTTCTTCATAGTCTTGTGAGCTAAAAGTTTCTTTTCTTCTTTTAAATTCAGACCAAAGTTCTCACACAATCTGTCTCAAGATATTTGCCTTAATGTAAGCATCACATTTTATGAGACTGAAGAGAAAGTCATGGAAGTTGTCCACATTTCCCTGAAAATAATTGTATGTATGTTTACTTTCAGATAGTAAATAACAGAGATATAGGAACAGTGATTTAAGAAGACTGCCAGCTTAGTAGTAAAGCAATTATTAAAAATGGCTGTTTGGGGACAGAGCAAAGGTCCATTCCAACCAATATCCCACTTCTGACAGCAGTCAAGGGCAGGAGCACTGGGGAGAATGTAAGGGCAGGATAGCTGTATTGTGCTACTTTCCTGGCATACTCCTCCAGTTTTGGGGACTCCCTGGGCCTGAGCTGGTTAATTCAATGGGTGTTTTAAAAAAGTAAAACTAAAAATAAAATAAGGACAAGGCCAGAGAAAGACTGACAATAAGATAATAGGGACTTTTGCATCTATTAGACTGAGTAAGGAATGCTGATGGAAAGGTAAGTGCTGCTTTAGTCAAAGTATCACAATTCTGATAGGATTGGTGAACATACTGTCATCACAATCATAAAAATATTTTATCAATAAATGTATTCAAATACATTTTCTCTGACAATCACAGCCATTGCACATTACTTATTGACTTCTGTTGACTTTAAACAAGGTCCTTGTAAATGTCATAGTGCAAGAAAGTTTTCATCATCCTCTCATGTTGATATTCTATAACTGTTCAGCAGGTAGCATCACACTGCTGCAGAGGAGATAGTGTAGAGCTGCTCTAGCATGTTTGTCTTTTCCTCCCCTAAAATGGAGAAGATCCTAAGAGATAGGAAAGAAATCATTGACCTTCAATGTGTATAAGACATTCTGTGTTTGCATACATTGTGTGTGCAAAGTGCCTTGTGTTCACTAAGCAAGAGGTGTCACAAAATTGTAAAGTATTTTTATTATTGTTAAGCAAAAAAAAAAATTCTACATATGTCTCCTAAAGGTTGAGCTGGTGCAAAGAAATTTTCACTGTGTCGAGGCAACTCAACAAAAGCTGCATTAACACTTCCTTGCTTTGATGTCAGAGCACTTGAAAAATATTATGATGGAAAATAAATACTTTGTCCCTATAGCTGTATCTGTTTCCACTGTGAATCTATTAAAATGAGGAGTTTCTCTTACAGATTAGTGGCACCCGGAGCTGATTTAGGCAATGACAACTTTGAAAGTCAATTTGTATTTCAATCAGGAAATGACTCAGTATTTTCTGAAGTGTTACTTCAAAGCTCACTCTTTTATAGTTAGGTAAAAATGATATCACATCTTCAGAATGTTAAATTAAACAATTGCATAGAGGCCAGGTCTTTTTTCTGATGGTGCTTTAAACTGTTTTTTCATACTGTAGTGTATATAGTGCATATATTTTTATATATATATACACATACATATATATCTTCCAGGATGGATTTTTGTCATATCTGGACAAATAATGAATAATGTCATATACACACTTACCAGTTCTATGACACCTTGTGTAATACTACATGTCACTCTGTTTTATGTTGCCACACATATAACTTTTCTACAATGTGTTAGAATTAGTGATCTTATGGTTTATGGATCTCCTGACATTATATCCCATTATTATGTTAGCTGAAATGCGACTTTCATGTGAAGGTGATAACAAAAAAAATGTTACTCAATAAGAAGTATTCCTACTTCTGATAGGAGGATGGTCAAATGACAGTGGAAAAGGAAAAGTTTTAACAAAGTAATGTTAATATAGCCCAGGATCAACTGAAATGAAATCCCTGAGGAAGACTATCTGAAGAAACATACCATACTTTTGGCACGGTATACTTTACTGCATGCCCAACACATTTTCCACAAAGCTCTTGTATATTTTCTGTATGAAAATCTAAAACATAAAGTCTTACATTTAGCTGTTGAAAAAATACAGGAGATTTAAACCAGCAATGGTTCTGCTGTATGCCGACAGATTTTTTTGGCAATTAGATCTGAAGGAAATGATCTTTCTCAAAAAAAAAAAAAAAAAGAGAGGAAGGGGGAAGGCTGGTGTATGTGGTCATGTAATATGATTGAGGTCTTTCTTTCTCTAACAAGTAGAATGTTTGTGTGAACCATAGAAACACAAATAAATAACTGCTATTGTTATGATTACTAAGTATATTTTCATTATGATCAGCTTCAGTCTTGGTACCTATTGAATTATAAAAGTACTGGACCCTATGACTGAACCTTGCTCACTTATGCCATGGTCCCCTTATGGGAAAGACACTGAAATTTTCTCCAAGCTGGTGCTGCAGTCTACTCTGCAACTATTCTTGAAATGTTCTTGCCAGATAAATCATCACGGAGCCTCAGAAACGTTGCTGTAATGGAGATATGCTTCTGGGCCAAGGTTAAGTTGAAATCTTCAGCATTGTAAACAGCCCAGTGAGAGGGACACAAAATGTGGCTGTTGGAGGAACAATGTAGAGTGTCACTCCAAATTTTAGTTTGATCAGCCACTGTTATTAAGAAACCAAATGTAGTTTATGAAGAAAAATTTGATGCATTTTGATTAAAATAAAAAAATAAATGACATGAAATTCAAACATTTTGAAAGATGAAATGTTGACAATGATTATCCACATAGCTTACCTAAATTTGGGTCCAGAAAGTCAGATGTCATAAGGGAATGCCAGTAGCCAGTTTAGTCATTTCTTCCCACATTAACTCCCTGTTGAGATGCTGCCATTATGATTGTTTTTTATTTATGGGCTTTTGGGATCAAATCTTTTTCACAAGAATCTCAGCAATGGCCCGTATCCACAGGTCTCATATTTTAGCTAATGATCCAGTGTTGCTGGTCTTAGACATTATTTTTTTTCAACCACAATTATTCCTGAGTTTTGGTAGAGACTTAAATTTATTATATTTCCAATATGATTTAGGAACCATGCTTATCTGCTACTTCAGTAGATCTATGGCAATAGACTATGTCTGTATGAGTACTGAATTCCAGACAGTTGTTGTAAGACAGGAGAATAGAGTACATGACCTCCAAAAGTACCTTTAAACTGTTTTTAGCAGTTGTCTTCTCTGGCTTTTACCCCAGTAGTATTTCTAAAGGAAAAGTTTTCTTAAGATTTCGGCTGGAATTCAAAGCGTATTTTACCATTATACCCACTAACAACTAAGAGCTCAGAGGTCTTTGTAAGGTTTAGATCACTTGGATGCATGGGGGAGCTGCGAAACAACAAACTGAATCATCTTCAGAAACTCCTCCAGGCTGAAAACAGTTTGTGATCTGGAGGATCCAAACCTCCCTCTGACTGTGTATGGTTGCTGGTAGACAACCATTCCTAACTTCGCAGAACCTTTGGTTCCCATCCTGCAATTCACACTCCAGTGCATGGGATAGAACTCCAGGGCAGCAGCCAAGCCCAGCACGTGGGCACAGTGTGGGTGAGAACCTCCAGGAGTGCGTGGGTGTATGACAGGACTAACTCCATCAAGAGAAAACCAAGGAGTTAAAAGCCTTGTTCATCCTCTTTAGTACAGCACATGACTACCTCAACCTGTCCTTTCAGCCCTTTTGTCCTGCTATTTTCAAGCCTGGCAAACGGAAGATGACTTAGATTTCTTTTGGTGTCCTGTAGCACAGTGCAGATTTTGAACCTTTTGACCTTTTGTAACATAATTTTTCTATTTCTTAGAATGTTGGGGCTACAAAAGGCAGCAGGGGGTCTGTGTGTGCAGAGAAAGAGGGATTAGGCAGACAGAGACGTAGAAATTAAAAAAAAAAAAAAGAAAAAAAAAGAAAAATAAAAGTTTGCCCTGGACTAAACATTTCCTACGTTTTGCTGAAAATAAATTGCAATTCTACTCTTATTCAAGAACTTGTACTTTGTAGAAGCAAAATACATGAAAATTTGCACTTTAACTTGTAAAATCTCTNGTAAAAAAAAGTAAAATAAAAGTTTGCCCTGGACTAAACATTTCCTACGTTTTGCTGAAAATAAATTGCAATTCTACTCTTATTCAAGAACTTGTACTTTGTAGAAGCAAAATACATGAAAATTTGCACTTTAACTTGTAAAATCTCTGTGCTATGTATAGATAAATGGCAACAAATGGAATTGCCCATAATATTTTATTTCCTGTGATCCTTGGGTCATTTTTAGAGTTCTGATTTTTTAAAGAGGTATGTAAGAGAGCATCCTAGTTCGGGTCAGGATAGGGATAATCTTTGCTGTAGCCAGGAGAAGGTGTGGCCAGGACAGGAAGGTAATTCTGCATCACCTCACTCCCTTCTGGGTGGAAGGGATCCCTCCAGTCAAGCAAACGTGGTGAGGAAGTTGTCTGGTATTGTTTGTCGTCATGGGGTTTTTATGTGAGTCCTTTCTTTTCTTATTCCTTTTGTTATTAATATTGTTGCTGTCACTGTTGGTTTTCTTATCACATTGGTGTTTCCAGCACATTGTTCTTATCTAAACTGATGATCTTGACCTTTTGTGCCTCCAGCTGGAGCAGGGGAGTGGCAGTGGCTCCTGGCTGTAGCGGGAGAATTGGAGAACACCATTCCTACATACACCACGACAGAGGGAGAAAATGCAAAATGAATACATGTGGCTGAATTGCTGGGCCTCAAACGATGAAGATGTAACTGGACACAGTGGCAAGAATGGTGCACATAACCATTCTGAATGATGTAGAATAAATCAAAGTACCACTTCTGAAAAAACAAAATCTTGCTACAGTGTGGAAAGATCATACATTTATTCCATCCTTTCTGGAATGAGGATTGGAAACAAAGACTTGCACTGCTCCTTGTGTCTGCTCAGTGGAGTTTTGGCTCAGAGATACCTATGCTTGGGCAAGACTGGTCAGATTTTTTACCATATTGGAACAGTATTGCATAAATGTCCTAAAATACATCTCAAATCACCAAAACAGAACTTTGCTCCCTCCTCCAAAAAATGCAGCAACAAACAAACAAAACAGAACAAAACCACAACCTCCACCCCAAAAGCAGATGTAAATTTGGAAAAAGGAATGTTAAATCTAGGAGCTCATATCTGTAACTTGGAGCTATCCTTGCTCTCAGGGGAACTCCTGAGAGAGTTGACAGCCAGCCACCACAGCTCCATCCAGAGCACTCCAGACTCAGGCTGGTGTGGTCTGCACCATGTAACTGCATGGATGCTGAGCTCCAGGAGGACTTCACTACCCCAAGAGCCATTTCACAAGTCTTCTATTTGATGTGAAATAACTGCTCCTGCATAGATGCTCTGGATTTGAGTACTCACACTTAATTTTAGGCACTTATTCAGTGTGTGTTTTTTAATAATGAATGACTGCACTAAAAATTAAATGCAGGGGAATTGTCTCTTGGCACTTATGTTACCAGCAGTTCCAGGAAAGATTATCCACTGCTGCATCAAGAAAGCATTCTACCAAATGAGGAGTCCAGATGTTAAAATTGTACATTATCTTCCTGATTTCCCCTCCTATGCATAGTTCAACTTTTCAAATATTTTATCTCTTATCCATATATTCAAAACCTTCTGCTTTGTGGGGAAGACCATGAGATCACCCTGTCTGCAGCCTAAACAACTGAAGAGAGTTGTTGCTCCTTCAGTCAGCTTTAAGTCCTTAACTCATGATGTAGGAATATAACCTATTATCCCTAAACCATTTTGAGCAAAGTACTTCATAGTCTGGCTGACATAAAGACTCTACCATTTAAACAGTAGAGTAAATGCATAAGAAATACTAACTCAAGCTGTAAGCTTTGCCTGTTTTTTTGGAGTACTTTTTAAAGCTGCCAGTAAATTGTAACAGATAGCTTAACACTTTGAAACACAGTGGAAAAGCCAATTAAAAATACCTTGGAGCTGCAATTGGAAATACTGTGAGCCAGTTGTCAAAGCTTGCTTTCAGAAATAATTCAGAGCTTACTAATTTCACCATTAACAGTCAGAAATACAGCAATTAACTGGAATATCCTTTTTTTATCTTGGACTCATGCTAATGTCATAAGCAAGAATACTCAAACCAAAGCTATTCATTTGAGAGGAATATCAGCCCAGAAGTTTAGTCATCAGAGACAAAGAGGGAATTAATCATGTAACGTTTTAATAAACGCGTTCATTTCCTTTTCTTCATAACATCTCTTTTAAACTATGGGTTACAAGCTAGCTGAAACGTGGAACAGGGGGATTTCCCTTTTAAGTGCATATATATGGAGCAGTGGCATCCCAGCTTATAACTAGAATTATGCAGTGCTACAATGATATAAGTGATAATTCACAACATCTGCGTTGTCTTTTGGGAAGCATTTGTTATATTCCAAAATATAACCTTAGCATATTTAGGGTTCTCAAGTGACACATTTTGGCTGTCTCATGTTGCTGCCACTTTTTTACGTTCTGCTAACTCAATGAACTATCTTTTAATGCATTTTCCTGGAAGCTGAACCTTAAGGAAGATTCTCTGTTCTCTGTCATAATTTCTCCTTGTTCAGAAAATCAACTCTGTTGAAGGTGCTTTCTTCAGAGCTGCAGGTGGCAAAATCAGCCAGCAGTGCTAGTAGCAGGGTTTGGTGCTAAGCCTGCACAAATATAATTTTTCTGACCAGTCAGATCTATGAACCTTGAAAAGGAAAGTCACCACTCCTTTTATGTTAAATTGGAAGATCTCACCTCTCCCTCTGTTCACAATATTTCATCAGTGAAACCTCTTGGCTTCACATGCCCCAATGCAGGGGAATATTTCACCTGCTGTTTTTCTCTGCTTTTTTCCCCTAAAAGCGTCCATGTGATAAGCTGGCAAACAGGCATGTGCAATAGAGCTTTTTGTCTTTCACCTCAGTAGTTAAGAGTGTGCTCCCAAAATGGGTTCTGGTCAATCTCTGTGTAGAAGCATTAAATAAACATGTTAAAAGCCCTTCCATTTACATCCTTTGCAGAGGCAAAATTTGACAAGCATTTTGACATGCATTATGCAGTTTAAACTGATGTATTTTGAAATAATTTTTTAATATCTTTGAAAAATATTTATAGAATAGTATAGACACAAAATACAGAGATGTACAGGAGAGTCATACAGGTTATTAAAGCCTCTAACTTAAAAAAAAAGGTAGTCTTAAATAGGACTTGTGGGAATACTAATACTATATATTTTGTTCACTCATACTGTCAGCATATTTTCTGAACAAGTTACCAACTGAAACATCATTTTTCATTATAATCACTAATAGAAATTAGCAATCACCTAAAAATGCTTAGTCATGATGAAACATCAAAGTAGACAGCAGATTAACAGTGTAGACAAGCACATGGATCTCAGAGAGAACTTCAAACAATTTGAGGGATTTGGTTCAGCTAAAATTCCCCAAGGGAAAAGAACACTTCTTATATGAAATTTGACTCTTGAAAAATGTTAAAATCTTTTAACACGAGCACCACACTATGTGTTGCTTTATAGCACTTTTGGAGCTCTAACTCATCGTTTCTATAAACAAACTTCCTGTCTTCAGTCAATTGCTTAAGAAGAATGAAGCATGCCAGCTGATAGATGTGGGTGTAGCAGAGTAGATAAAGAAGAACATTAAGAAGTAGGAGAAAATTCCACCCAAGGCACATGCCAAAAACAGTGACAAATTTTTGTCTCTCATTTTTAAGGACTACTCTAAAAATCTAGAAAGACAAATCTCTATTTTAAGTTCTTTGTCAGTAGGATATATAGAGCTATAGGTTGCTCCAGGCTGGAAACAGAAAAAAAAATCAATCATGATAACTGGATAAATACTGCCAAACCCCAAATTTTCATATTTTCATTTGAGATAAAACAACAACACTTTTCTTTGATAGGATTTACAGTCTCTATCTACAATTTCAGTTAGGTTTGGTATGAATATTCACATGAGTGCTCTTTCCTTCACAAGGAAGCTCTCAAAGGAGAACTTAACAAGGCACAAGCTTACAAATGGCTTCAAAGAAAAGCTTTCAACCTAAGCTCTCAGAATCCATATTTGTAACCAAAATGCGTATTTTCTTTTTGAAAGGAAAGCTCTGATTCCTCAATTTAGTTCAATTTCTACTAGACATGGACTATGAACCACAAATGGCAAGCTAAGTGTTTAGTGCCAGGACTATCAAGTATGTAAGTAATGTATTTCCCATGTTGCGAGGATATTCAGTGACTACAAGTTAGGCTATAACACTTCTACTGATCACAGTTTAAAACACAGCTACAGCTATATTTTGTATGAAATCCTAGCTTTAGAGAAGCCAGTGTCTTTTTTGCATTAGCTTCTGATGGACCAAGAATTCACTCCTTGTTTTCTCTGTCAGAAAAAATACGTTATCTGGAGGCTCATTGCCCTGGGTATGAAGAGTAAGTTCTGATGAATCAGCTGCAAAATATTTTGTATTCTAGATAGACCTTTTGAAGCTCTAGTGGAATAGATGAAGGTAAATGGGGAAAGAACATAATCCACTTTCATCTGGCCTTTGTTTTTTCAGATCAGCAATAAGTACTGACTTCCATCAGTAAGTAACACGTCTTTGTCAGGCAGTATTTGGTAATGCTTTGCAGAGATGAATGAAAGTCATAGTAGTATAAGCATGATTACAGACCTGAAACTGAAATATCAGCTAACAATTTTATAGTGACCTTCTATTCTAATGTTATCATGAAGTGGCACCTCCTCAGGTGTGTTCATTCTGTTAGTACAGCAGGAAGCTAAGACTTCAGTAAAACATCACATATAGCATGAAACACTAAACTGGAATTTTGCAATATGTCATTAATTTCTTGCTTTGTGTGCTCTGGCACATTTCTAAAGGAATTAGCAGTACAATAGTTACTAGTTTTATTGGAGAGTTTCAGCTGTGGTTGCCCAGATGCCATCTGCTGAAGTCCAGAGTCAGGACAGTATTTCAGTAAAGCAAAATTCCTTGTACAATCAGGGTCTGAGGGCATTTGGTACTTCATGATTTCTCGCCATGCTACACAAATTGCCATTGTTTGTTCTCTTGGAAAGGACATCCCCATTCCAGTGACCAAAAAGAAAAACAGTGATAAAAAATCTCTTATAAATATTAAAGTATCGCTATCAATAAAATTTGTTGCACTTTATGATCACACCGTGACTGTTCTACAGGAAAGCAAACAGGTAATAAAAAGGCCACACCATAGCTGATGATGTCTCAGGCTTCCTTAGTCCTGCCTGTCTGAACTGACCCTGCAGCTCATGGCCACTGGTTTGGGGAGCTCCTGCTGGCCCAGGCAAGGAGCAATGCTGGGCAGAGCTGCCTGCAGGGCAGGCAGCTGACTGATGGGGAAGGAAAGTAGTGCAGCAAAGAAACCCTGCCGTTATAGGGAGAGGGAGTGGTCTTATTTTTGTTTCATTTTCCTGTAGAAGCTGTCAGTCATGCTGCAGCACGTCAAGCCCAAGCAAACACAGTTTGCTGTTCACAGAGTGACAGGTTCACAGCAGGGTTGGGGCTGGCTGGCACCTCTGGAGATGGCCTTGTCCAGCCCCCTGCACAGAGCAAGGTCAGCCTCAGCAGCCTGCCTGGGGCTGTGTCCAGTTGTGTTTTGAATCTTCCCAAGTGCAGAATTCCACAGCCTCTCTGAGCAGGCTATTATTGACTTGTTTTACCTGCAAAACTCCCTTTGCTTTGCAGAAGTACCAAAAGGCACCTTTCAGTGGCTTGTGCAGACAATGCTGCCTTTCAGCTCCAGTGTAACTGTAGATGGTTCCAGGGGACACCAGTTCCTGCAGGACTAACCCAGGGAACAGGATCTAGCCTTTAGACAGAGGCAGGTGACAAGATGACCACAGCCTCACCGCCTACTTTATGTGAGCCACAGTTCAGGCAGCTTGTCCAAGTGCTGCTGGAAGCCTTGGCAAGATCAGATCTCCTCATTTCCCATCTCTTGCCTCTGTCTTTACTCAGAGCCACAGCAGAAACTGGTCCATCTTAAGGGAAGAAAATCTACGTTTTGAGAAGCTTTGGGTCTATTGCTTTAAAATGCAGAGAGGGAAAACCAATCTCTGCATGACCAAAACTCAATGCATGCTCGATATTTATGAATTACTGCCCAATTAGTCTAACTATTTTCACCTTAAAGAGAAATATCATATTAATTCCAGTCATTTCATAAACATTTAGCAGCACAAATTATATTTCTTGAGACAGAGAAAAAAAAAAAGACAATAAAACAACTCCCCAAGACCTGCACAGTTGCCTTGCTCCTGCTTTTTTCTTCTAGGACTTGATACTGCAAGCATCCCGCAGTTGTGCTCTTTCCTGGTAATGTGAGCTTAGAGGATGTGCATCTCTGCTCATCTAGTAGTGAAATTCAGTTGCAAGCTAAAGTAAGTACAGATGCAACAATATTTCAACTCTGATTTCCTCTGATATACAGCATAAATATATGCATAAATATACAGCTTAAATACATGCATAAATAATTGACAACCAATTCCAATTTCTGAGTTATCACAGCACTGAGGAGGTCCAGAGATTTTGAAGGACATTGGAGAAAAGCTCTAGCAGGACAACTCATGCAGGGAATTTTGGGTCCATCCCCCAACATTTCCTGGATATTATTTATTCCTACCCAATAGATGAACAAAAGAATGATGCTTTACCCACTCCTTACCCCTAATCTTTTCTTTCTCTCCTACACTTCAAACTTCTTTTAAGAAGCCTGGGTAGAAATACTTTTATTTTTCCAAATGCTGTGAGAATAGCTGGTCCTGTAACACTTCCAGAGCAGCTTTACTTCAAATGCTGCCACAGCAGCAAACGGGTCTGATGAGGATTAACACCTCCCTGTAATTGGTGGATTTTGATCATTTACAGAAGTGACGTTACTCCCACTGCTCTCATTGATTTTGTTCCATAAATCCCAAGTGTGATATTATCCCCCTGTAGTTTAACTGCTTTTTAGGTGGTGGAAAGGATGGCAAAGGGGAAGAATATGGGGGCAAGTTGCACAGTTCATGCTGCATTTAATACTCTAATCCATATGTTTTATTTCAACATTCTCTGGTTTAGACTGCTTTATTTTCATCTGTAACTCTCTTTGTTTCACTTCTTATTACTTCCTTCATCTTCCTTTGGTTTGCAGTGTGTTACTTTGCTTTCTACTGTCTAAATTTGCTACATATTTAGAGGTGCTTAGATTCAGTCGTAAAGAAGGTCACACAGAGTTCAGAAATGTTTGGAAAGGAAAAAAAAACTGAGAAAGATCCCCTATTTTCCTTTGCTGATGGAGGGTGCTGATGGCTTTGTGATTTGCATGGTAAGGGTTATTGGGGACTTGCACTGGTACAGTTTGTCCACATGCACTCAGGGCAGTGCGGGGTTGTGATGCTGTTTCCTCACATGAGATCATATCTGCAAATGAGCAGTGGGAGTTCTACATGGGGAGGCTGGGGGGAGAAAGGGAAGAGACAGACTGCAGTCCAATTTGAAATAATTAATCTAATCTTTCTGTTACTACTCTGACCAATTCATATCATCCTGCTGCTCAAAACAAACTGCTGGATGTCGCGTTCCCTTTTTTATAGACTTCCTGTAGCCATTAGCCCTACGTCAGCTTATGTGATATATCACGTATCCTTTAAAATTCTACATCCATTTGAGTGAGTTCTTGAGTTATTAGTTCCTCCATCCACCCACCGTTCCCTCCCTTCCCTGCTCTGCTCCAGGTAATCAGCTATTCAGCAGTACACTCAAAGCAACTACTTACGAAATTATCTGTCCAGGAGGATGTTAGAGGTTTTATGTATATACAGAGGAGGACCAAAAACAATTGGCTGGGTAAAACATTTACACATAACTTCTGGCTTTCTCTCAGGCAGAGCTTTTGCAAGGGATTTATAGGTCAGATTGGCTCAGCAGTTTCAGCCAATTGCCCACCCTACCTTAACAAAGCTTGCGTGTGTTTGTACAGCTGTGCTCATAGCTGTGGGAGTCCCAGGGATCCCACAAGCCTTCAGTTCCTCTACCTCCCCTTCATCATTTACCAGCACACAAATGTGCACAGAATGAAACTGTAGAAATCTGTCTGACTAGCAGGTTAAAGGCCCAGGATTCAAACCCTGTTTATTTTCTTTGCTTGATTTCCTGCTGCTACAGTGAGTAAATGGTATTTTTCTCCTTGCCTTTTTACCTGTTTGTCTATCACTGTTTGGCCAAGAATGAAAGAAACCATCCCTTTCAGGCTCCTTTAGAGGACTTCAAGGGACAGAATGTTTATGTGCTGCTCTGGGTCTTCAGTGTTTTGTTCTGTTTCAGCAGGGTGTTGGTATAAAATGGGATATAAGTCACACAGAAGCAAACCCACCTGCATCTCCTGAAACTTCATGCTAAAGAAGGGATGTATTTGAATTAATTTTAAACCAATTCACAATAAAGTCCAGTAACTGTTTGATGCTGAGCAGTTTAGAGGCAATTAATATACCTTTTTGAACTGGTGCCACAAATTACAAAGTCTGCCATCTGGGGAGGTATTACATTTGAAATTAAATAAAAAAAAAGTCAAAATGTTTCTGAAAATTAGCTAGCAAATTCCAGCCAACCTCACATGCATTAGGATTTTTTTTTTTGAGCAGCAAAAGAAAACAAGGAGGAAAAAAAGTTCTTAAATTATATCTATTTACCTAATAAAGTCCAGAAACTAAGAATTTCAATAAAATGTCAGCTTAGCTAGTGATTTCAAAAGAAACTCTATTTGTATTTCAATTATTATTGTCATTCCTAAAGTCTGATGCCAGTTTGATAAAAGCTCTAATTCAGAAAAGTATAAACTCTACTAACAAAAGAAATTAAAAGCTGTCACATTTACAAAGGATCCTATTACTCAGTTCTTGCAGACATTTCTAATTAGGGAACTGTATTCATTAACACTTGATATGTTAGCAATCTGCCAAGATTTCTGCTTTCTCTTTCAGTCATTTGGGCCTCTGTTGTGCAATGAGCTAAGCAAAGATACATCCACATACAGCCTGGCTCTGAGGGTAGAAATTCAGAGGGAGTGAGAGCAAGAGGTGGAGAGGCTCCAACACAGAACTTGCAGGACTAAAGGGACATTTTAGTTCCTTACTCTTCTGACCCCTCCTTTTTTTTCATTTTACAATTATGTAGACATAAAAAGGAACAAGGAAAACCTCAGGTGTTGTCTCCACTGGATTCTGTTTTTGAAAGCGAGTTCACTGAACTGTTTAAACAAGAGTCAGCCACTGAGGATTAAAGATTGCATCCGTGTTTGAAAAGTCACAGTGAAGTTTCTGACTAGAAATAAATTAAAAAAAAGTCACTCAGCAGTTTCTGTTGCAGCACTCAGAATTGTATCTGACACACCTGAAAATGTGAAATGAAAATCCCAATTCCTTTAATTTTTCCAGCCTGCTCTAAGCTAGTTCTGGTTTACTTTGCTCTTCTCAGATTAACCCCGCTTTGCACATCAGGTAAGATGCTTGCTGGCTGAAATGAAGCAAAAAGAGAAAGAGGAAGTGTATGGATGCACAAGTAATATTCACTTACCAAATGACCATGTTAAAGCTTTTCATAGAGAGTCTCAAGGAGGTGCCCCAGGGAAGCATTGTAAAGAATCACCAAAGGAAAAAATGTTATTAAACATAAGAAATCTCCAAACACAATATTCTTCTGTACATGTACCCATACTGTTGCTATATTAAAGCTTTTAAAAATCTGGAAATTGACTTTTTTTTGGGAGGGAGAGTTGGAAGGAGAGGAATTGCCTTTTGGCTTTTGACAATTTTTCAGGTTCATATTTTCATTATTTATGTCCAAATTTAATGGCTGAATATTTTTTTTCTTAATTAGGAGCTGAAATTATTTTCTCATCAGACAGGGTCCTCACTTTAAGACAAGGGAGTACTGGAAGGAAGAGCTTCATGCCATACCGAATCAAAGGTCCTACTTAGTATGTGACTGCGCACATCATTCCTTTCCACAGACATACACACGAGACCTTCAAGAGATCTCTGGTTGTCACAGTACTGTCTCTTGACTCAGGAGAGTTTCCTATGCATCCTGAGAATAATTTCAGAGGCATTTCATGGATAAGACAATAAGACTTCCCTAGTCAGGAGGCTCAGGATAAATGGTGAGAATAGCGTTCAAATGCCAGTGTATATTGTCAACTTCTGTACATTTTCATTAAGGAAGTAAGAAATATTATTCACTGCTGAAAGTATGACTAGCTGAAGAAGCAGCTAACCTTCTTTTCCAGTTTATGAAGTTAGATTATAAGCAGACAGGAAGGGGTGAAGGACTGGAAAACTCAAGCCCTTCCCTCGAGATACATTTGGAAAAAATCTGTGGGAGAGCTGAAGGAGTTTTTGTTTGACTTTCCATTTGTTTGGTTTGTTATACTGCAAAACAGAAAAAGAACGTGGATATAATACAAATCTCTTCAGTGTTACAGAAGATCCACCTCCCATATTAATCAAAACATGCAAAGATAGACATTTAACTGAAGGAATTTGTACAGTATGGCAAGCAGGAGAGATTATTGCAAAAGTCTGGAATGGAATGTCTCAGTGGACAGGAATAAAACACAAACTTATCTGGAAGTAAATGAACATGTTTGAAACCCCCTTTTGGCATGAATGCAAAATTCATGATGTGTTTTGCATGCAAGTGAGACAAGGTCTCCTCAAGGCTACTAGCCTAAAATCTACACTTATTTCTGAAGAACTCTAGGAGCTTAGACCATTACTTAGGCCAGAAGACAGGCTTTTGCTTTTTATAATTTTGAAATTACCAATGAATTTTAGACCTGCTTCACCCAAATAAAAAAATATAAAACCACACTAAAAAAGGAATTAGAAAAAAAATAAATGATAGTCTGACAATTCCTTACCTCTTTTGTCATCACTGAGACTGAAATGAGAGGAAAATCCAGATATACGATATTTTTTCACCACCTTGTGCCAAACATTATTTTATACTGATAGGGACTACATCTTGTCAAGAAGCAAGTCTTGACAACACACAATAAATACAGCCACACACAACATGTTACTGTCTTTCAGAGCACAATGGAAAATCTTAATTACCACCTGCACATTTTCCTCACACTTCTAAGGTGCTACAGATGTAATCCTGACAGCATAGGTTATCTGCATTTATAGGCTTCTAGTATGATTAGAGATATACAACTACCAAAGTGAAAATCTGATGTGACTGAATGACAATCCTTTAGTCATGCTATCCTGGGGATAGCAGTAGATAACATATTAAGGTAGATTTTGCTTTTAGGTGATCCAAGCAGAGAAACGTGTCACTTGGTAGAACTGCCCAGTGCCAGACAGTATCAGCCCCCATTTTTGTAAGGGGCACATTGTGGAGAACACATTGTGATTGTTATCAATCCTCACAGAGAAACCAAGGGTCAGCAGTTTTCAGGCTTATACCTGGAATTTGTGAGGTAGTGAGATTTGTAGAACATTCTGGAAGATTTTTATAAATAGGAAGTGATACCTTTCTCATGCTGATAGCATTTAGATTAAGAATGTGTTTAATCTTTCTTTTTTCTTTTCAAGAAGGGTACTGCTTCACTGATGGCTCATTCTTCCTGGGTCCTTCTATGGTTCTTTCTGACGTTGTGGAATTTAAGCCTGCTCCTGCTTATTCATTGCCTTTCAAACCTTGACCTGGAAATGCTGCAGAACAAGACAGCATACTGTGGAGTATGACTGAGTGATTGGCAGGAAGGGTTTAGGAATATTGGAAAAGCTGATCAAAGAGAAGCAAGAGAAACAGAGAAAGAAGAACCCAGAACTGAAAAACACTGGGGCAAATTCTTACAGGAGACTGCAGAATGTTACAGAGACTCCCTCTGGGAGACCAGAGGTTTCTCCCTATATTTCCAGGAAACACATTTTCCAGAAACAGCTATTGGTGTTCAGATGAGCAGATGACTAAAAGAGAGGAGGAGAAGAAGGTAAGAATTCAATAGAAAACTGGAATGAAGAAAAGGACAAGAAAGAAATTAAATGCACCATGAAGAGCTCCAGTTGTGGTTTTAATGGCTCAAGGTCTGATCAAATGTTACTTGGCTCTGCAGAGCTGCCATTGCTGGATTGGGCAATTCCATAGCCTGCAAGGAGGTTTGTTTAGGAGAAAGTTTGTCTACTGCATGTGAGAAATAAACAGAGTATTGCTCCCTGTATCTGAGTCCTCTAAGTGACAGTTTTCATGTCTGCTCTGTGCCTGTGAACATTCTTGTAAAACCCTACAAACTCAAAAATAGGAAAAGTGAGTATCAGTTTGGGTAGAATAATTTTAAAAAATATTGAAATTAAAGCTTAGGTGCTTTTGCACAACAATGCAATGTTCTAAATGGTTTGAAACAAGACAGGTTTGTGGGGTTTTTCATTACTTTCTGTAACACAGAAAACCGCATCTCACACTGGGCAACGTCATGCAGTAATCTTAATTTCTACTAAAGATTAATCATAAGAGGCAATGTTTGTACCAGACTCCTGTAAACTTCAATCAGGTTTAGATTTTTCCCTCAGCTTTTGTTTTAAAGAAATGCAAAGTTAAGTTTTTCAAGTATATAATGAACTGACATGAAGCAATGAGAGAATTCTAGAGAATGGGACTGGTAAAGCACAGCTTTTTTCTGTGAAGGCTTATCTAAGTTTTTTTTCACTTGTGAACATGAAACAGAATACAAGACACTAAACTGTAATTGAACATTTTCAGTTGTATATATTTATTTATGATATATATATATGCATTTATATAAGGTAAGGCAGAATGTTACAATGAACTATATTTAAAAACCAGCAGTATTATTAGAATTGCAATAGATGGAAATGTTCAAAAAGCATTTTGTCATTCAGCTCATTTTGTATGTGCACAGTTGCCTCCCTTCCTCCCCATTCTCCTCATCCCTGAAAGCAATATGCTGTTATCCTAAGTAGTCTGTTTCCGATCTAGCCTTCTTTAATCATGAGGAAAAGCCTAAAACTCAGAAGAAGATCCAATGTGATGGTATTTTTTTAAACAGAGAAACACTTGGCAAGCATTTATTGTGACTGGCCTAATTATAGCAGTAGCAGAGATGTGCCAATATGTCCATTCCAGTTTTCTTACTCACTGCAACCTCTCATCAGAGAAAGTGAATTTTCAGCTCTAATTAATGGTGGCAAACTTGTCAACTTTTCTTACAGCATATAATACCCAAAGCCCCTGTTTTTCATTTGGGTCTAGTTCAGACTGGTTCTACAGATTGAAATTATTCCTGCATTGTTTTTATTTTGGAGTGGAGAAGTGCCTTAACAGTTATGAATAATGCAATGCAGTGAACCTCTTCCACCAGAGCCTTTGCTACATTTACTGTATGGACAGGTTAAATCCTGAAATAGTTGTTAAAAATAATTGCTAAAAGATAACTGTTCAGGTATTGTAGAGATAGTCTGTTTTGAGTTTTATCAAAAGTGAGAGTGGACTCTCTGTATTCTCAGGCAAATTTCGCAATGAATGAGGGTGCACTGAAGGGGAAGAGTGATGTAACCTTGTTAAACAGAAGGAACTAGAAGGAGCACATCAATGAAAAACCAGAACTGAGAACTCATCATCTTCTTGGCTCTTCACACAAAGATTCTTTCCTTTTCGTACAAAATGGTTTTTTAAGGTAGTAAGTGTTTATCTGATTGTATTTCATTCACACTACAACACAAGAACAGAGCTCATTAAAACTGAGGATTGGTGTTACATCCTCTGAAAGGGCTGAACATCCTGCAGCAATGTGAAATCTTGTATGATGAGCAGAACGCAAAGTCATTCTTCAGGTTCAGCAAGATAGCTTCCTTCTTGAAGGTCAATTAAACAAGAAATTTCAAGCCAGGAACAAGCATCTGCTCAGCCAGTGTGAATATCTGTTGCTCAATACCAGGGAATACCTTTAAACTGGTTATTCAGGTGTCCTTAACTCTGGTTTCTTCTTTTGACATTTTCAAAATAAGGAAATAAGCTTGTGGCAGTCATGGACACAATAAACATTATTAATTTCATTCTCCTTTAGTAAATTTTTTCCGCTTACTCAAATGTATTTATATGCAAGAGAGTTATAAATTTAACTGGCTATTTAAAGACCCATAAGCATATCCGCTCTCTAATTCTTAGATCCCAAGGTAACATTATACTTTTATCTATAGACAGCATGAGAAATGCAATGCTATCTGTGGTCTTTATCTTTCAAAAGCAGAAATAAACAGCAAGACTGAATCTCTTTATGGCTTCAAACTAAGCTCCTTTCATATTCGTGTATCTAATTCGTCTTCTGTTCTCTCCAGTCAATTTGTGACAAAAGTGTCTTTATCATCCTCACTTGTTCGTATGTCTAAGTAATGCAATAGGGAACAGTAGCTTAGCAGTGAGAGACTGCTTCACATTTCCTGTTTTCCAGGAGCAAAAGGGAGATTTCATGTAACCCTGCTATGCCTTGTGGATGTAAGATTAATTTTCATCATCCCAGAAAAACTTTTCCAATTATGAAAAATGCAGGGCTGGTCTTTTGGGCACTGGAAACTTCCTGGGAACTCTCACACAATTTAGTGCTGTTACCTCATTTTTTAAAAATAACTGCTTCTGAGATAGACACTTTTATTTCATATAAATTACCATTTCTAACTAAGGCTCCCAACGTTTTAGCTTGTTATATTGGATGATTTAAAACACAAGAAATGCATGGGTAAATTTTTTGTGTTTTTCTTCATAATTTTTTAAAAATTATTTTAGAAATGCACATATGAAGTTGAGGCAATTATTGTTGTTTGAGTTGCTAAATTACCATTAATTGGTTCTCACCTGAAATCACAGAACTTAATTTATCCAGGATATCATAACTCTGGCCCATATATTTTGTGATTTTCAATCACTTCATAATTTTTATAGGAAATAACTGTTAGGATATAGTGGTCACCACATTTTTTCTCATCAGGCATATACCTGTATGAATACATATGCACAATATGCAACAGGAAAAGAATAATTCCAAAGGGAGAATCCTATGTCACTCAAATATACTTTTGCATATTCGCTATATGTGAACATTTACATGCCCAGATAAACTGTGGAATCACTACGATTGTAGGTGCAAATTATATAATTGTACATGCCGGTAATTGCCATAGCTCTTTGCCTGTGAAGCCACCATATTTTCATGTGTGATAGTGGCATCAGCATTTTCAAATTAGGGAATTTACTGAGGGGCAAAACATTTAAGAAAATAGAGTCCTAAAGGGCAAGTCTCACTTCCATACAATCTCCCCTGAAACAAGTTGGAGAGGTATATGGAAACATAACAAATTTATGTCTCTCAAGAATGTTGTTGGAAGATTTTCACATGGTATCACAACATTTTTAAACAGCAATTGCCAAATGGCAGTGCTGCAGTAATCAGGATGAAAGAGCCATTGCAGGGAAGTCTGTTAAAATATCATGGATATGAATGAGTAGTCATGCAAATGTCAGTTCCATTTTGCAGCTGTTAATCTAATGCTTCAATCTAACAAGTAATTCCAGCCATTATATTTCTTCCCTTGCATCACCTGACCTTCTTCAAGGGTAAGCCAAACTGCTCCACAGAAAGACTTGAGAATGGGCCTGTTTAGCTGAGTGTGCTATCACAATCTCTGGCACAAGTTCCTTTTTCCTCTTACTCTCCCACAAAGCAATATTAAATTTTTATGCTACAGGGGAAGGTCACTTGTTTCCTTAAATTAGCAACCTACTACTGACTGCTGGAATTTTAGAGAGAACAAACCCTCCATAAACCAGCCTGTCTCATGGTCTGGATAGGCACATATCCAAAATTATGATATAATTTATAACCTTTTGCTTGAAAGTGACACATGATGTTAACCTAGCCTTAGAAGAAGAGCATAATGAGCATGTCTTTACCATGCACTTGGTGCACTCTGAGGGAGAGCTTCCCAAGGCAGGGCCACGAAAATGAATTAACCTAGGGACACACTGCAGTATAGACCCGAACAGGTAATGCCACTACTGATCCCAAGTTAATTGAGGGATCAATGAGATGTTTTTCTGATATGCAACTCCTCAGCAGGGTGAGTTTCCCCAGTCAGAGTACAACACTAATAATCTTTCTTGAACTTATCAAGTGAGCTATTTATCACTTTTACTTTTGATCCTTGATGTCTGCAATCCTCTCTCTTTAATAAGCACTTTGACCATAAGCACTACTTCAATAGTTTAATGAATTGGTTCTTCTTGTGAGTGTGCAGCATTAATCTTACACATTTCAATAGGTGTGCTGAAACCACTTCCAGTCATGCCCCCTTGTTAGCTAGCAAGGTGGGTCTTCTCTCTACATAAAACCTGGCCAGGAAGACAGAACAATCCTATCTGTTGTCTTATTTTTTGTTTAAAGTCAGTGATGGGAAGTATGAAACTTTTGTCTGCATCCATTGGCTATGTGAACAGCTCTGTCTGTCCATTCCTTTCCAAACCAAACTATTTTCTGCTCTCAGACTCTACCTCTCTGTATATCTTCTTTTTGGCAACACAAAGGCCTCAGAAAATGCTAAACAAAAATTTGCACTAGTATCCTAACAGCACTTCCAGCCGCCTGCCTCTGACGTCATCCAAGTCAATCACAAGTAGAAAATCAAACCTATAGGTTGTGTCACCTTGGAGAGATGAGACCAGTGGGAGGGTTCAGAGAAGGAAATGTATGGAAAGTCTTCCACAAAAGACAAATGTTGCCAGAGGTAGCTTCCAAAAGCCCATCTGCTCTAATGAGCAGATATGTGGGCATGATCCCCTCTTCGTTATTTATGTGGGGCTTATATTTGTAATGTGGAGTGAGAACAATACCCCTGTTCAACACCAGCTGTATGATTTTAGATAGCACTCACTGGTCAATTGCACAAGACCAATTCCAATCTGTCAGTGTAGTGTGGTCTGTCCTGTCACAGGAAGTGTTGTTTTTGGAACAGTTTGAGCAGCCATTGCCATTTTACTGTCTACTGACAGAAATTAATAGTGAAGGCCTTGTGGAGCAATTTATCAACAGCTGTTTGAATTCACACTTTTTTCACCCCTCCTATCTCCAGACCAGAAAGGACTGCCTGCCTATTTATGTCAAAATGTCAGTGGAAGGTAGAAACTGAGCAAGATGGACTCCTGGGAGTAAGTGATCTCAGTGACACTGGGTTTTGTTAAACTCAGCTTGGGCTGGTTCTGAAAAGGGCTAAAAAGCTCCAGCCTAGGCTGGCCACAGGAGACATGCAAACACAGATGCATCTAGAGAGCCCAGCCCTGCAAAGGCGGGCCGCCGACAGCGCAATCAGCACTGCGCGAGACAGAAAACCTCTGAGAGGAGCAGTCGTTTTTCCTTCAATTCAACCATATAACATAAGGTAAAAAATACAGACATGTTAACAGACATAAGAAGGAAGTTTATTTTCAGTCTTTTCAGCCTTTTTTTCTTAAAAAAAAAAAACCCTCCACATTCCCAGTCTGAGAAAAAAAAATCTGAACTATGGATGTCCTAAAGCCTTCTATAAATCCAGGTTCTTCTCCTGAAAATGCCAGGCTGAGGTTATTGTTCTTTTATATCCATAGACTGTACTTGTGACACAAATTGTTCTGCCATCCACCTTGAATGACAGTTTAATTCTACTAGAATACAACAGTACTCATAGATGTACCTTATTAGTAGTGACAGGGTATATACAAATTGTGCTAGGATGGGAGTGCAATTTCAGTATTCATAAAGAAATAAATTAACATCAGAATGAAATTCAAGGAGCACACAAAAGATCCAGAACAAAGAACTGAACGGAATATTGACAATCATGTGAAACAAATTTTTAGGGTTTGCTTTTGAGAAAATAAAATATTATTTGGTAATGAGACAATTATTTGAAACAATATTTGTATGTATATATGCATAAATAAAAAATTGAAATTAAATATTTATTGAAAAAACACCACTCTGAAATGCACAGTAATTCTGAAAGGATTACTTTTGTAAAGCATGAATTACATTTACGTAAAAATACATTTGTATGCAATAGCTTTGAAAAAGATTAATCTCTAGACAGGTTTGTCCATGCAGTTTTTCTCACAAGCTTGCATCACTAGAGAAATAAACTTTAAAGTCTTGCAGAAACTTTGAAAGCACATTTTCCAGTAGCAGGCTTTATTTTCAGCAATTTATATTCTGCAGCTTCCTTTCTTTGAATGCTACTTTTGATGCTTTTTTGTGTGAAGGATAACAGCAAACGGTCTGGAAGGACCTCAAAGGGGTGGGGGACAGGGAAAAAAAAGAAAAAAAAAAAGCTGCCTTCCTTGACAAATAAAAATATGCTTTACCATTCCTTCATGCAAAATGCTGATTTTTCCAGTACAGGAAAAAAAAGAAAAAGGGTGTTAAATTTTTGGCAGCACCTAACATAACCTTCATTATTTGCTATCCTAACCACATCATCAAAGCCTTAAAAATTCAATGAGGAAAAATTGGGTTTTTTTTTCTTCAAAGGAACTTATTGTGTATTTCACCATGAATACAGAGAGGAGCGATTTTCTTTCCTCCAAAAGGTGTGATTTTTATTGCAAATCAGAAAGACTGTGGAGGTCCAGACTATGTTTTACACCAAAAGACTGGCACACAAGGAGCCTTCATGACATATTGCAAGGTCAGGAGCTGTAAAAATTAATGCAGAGAGCATACCCCAGTTAATAAACAGTTTTACAGAATCTGATCAGCCAGGAATGACTGGAATATACCTTTTACTTAATATAGTATTTGTTTGTGGTTTGTAACTCCTTGGGACTACTGGTTTAGTTACTTACATATTCTTTTTTCAAATTTGAGATGAAGTGCAAAGGTAGGAGCATGACTGAAACATGGATTGGAACCATCAGAGCAGGGTGAAGGGTGAAGAAAAATTGTTCTCACTGAAGGACAAATAGGGCTTTCAAATAGCTTTATACATTAACTCATCTTAGTAGAAATGTAATTAGAAATGCAATTACATTGAAATTAATTACTGTGAAATGTAATTAGATCTTACCTTTGTTTCTCCAGTTGAAAAGTTTGTCCTGAATGTCGCAGGATGCTGTTCTGCAAGGGTTGCAGGAGAATACTCCCACCAGCATCCCCTTAGCACAGCTGGTGAGTTGCACTTGTGGGTAAGTACAGCCACAGAAGCTGTTGAATATTTTTGAGACAGTCTGTCATCTATCCATGGCATTGATGTAGCAGAGTCTGGGGCATACTACTTCGCACAGAGGAAATATTTTACTCTTTCTTTCAAGCTGTAGGTGTTTTAATAAAGACCACAGGCAGCACCTACTAAATTCAGAGGAGAAATGTAGGTAAAACTTGGATAAAAATGCATGGATCTAGTTGAAATGTGAAACCGAAAATGCAACTGTGAGTTAACTGTGGCTGTACTGTCCATGCTATGGCTCTGAAGACAGCAAATGCATTAGAGGAAAATACCTGGTATTATCAGCAACAATGTGAGATCACTGTTGAACCCGGGTGCTTCAGAGTGTCCTGAAAGCAGACAGATCATCCCCGTGTGCTTTGTAATTATCTGTTAATTAACTTTGCTTCACCTCTCTATAGGTGCAGAGGTGCTTTTCTCTAAGACAGCTTCTCTTTCAGTACTTCTTGTTTATCATTGCATAGAATTTTTTTTCCGGTGATACTGACCCCTAGAGAGAACCATCACTTCTCCCAGGCTTCACAAAATTTGCTGTCTCTGTCTGATGAACGTTGCTATTCCACTCAAGATATTTCTTCTCTCCATGTACTTTTTCCTTATACGAGAGGTTGAACTGTGGTAGTACAGGACAGCTGCTGGGTGGACACAGATGGATTTCTGTTGTTCCAGTTTGGTGCAATGTCTGAGAGTAACTTCGCTTTCACTGGCATTTAAGATTAAGGAGCTAAGAGCAGCTGAGGCACAGTTATATGTGTGTACTTCAGAGGTGTTGACTGGTACTGTGTTGGACAGTGGGAACAAGTGGCATCTTAAACTGGTGTAAAAGAAATTTCTCTTAAATCAGAGAAAGCCTAATGTAACTTACCTTTTTCTAAAATTATATATTTTCAACTGATAAGACAACAGAAAAAATGGAACAAGTAAGATTACCATTATATTACTCCTTCTCAGGATGAAAATGAGATACTAAAAATAAATAATGATAAGTTTAGGTAACCAAAATGTGCTTGTGGGGAAAAGCGCAGCTCTCTTCCTGACCTGAGCATGTAATGAGGATGCTGAACCAGCAATGCTGCTGAACGAAGGCCAGATAAAAAATGGTCATCATAACATGAACAAGGTTTCAGGGAAACAGACAAATGCAAAACCAGGTAAAATGTTTACATTTTTCAGTTGTGATTTTTTTTCCACCAAGTTTTCTTAATCCATGAAAAATCATCATAATTTCACACTATTATTCGGGTTTGATGGTTTAATTTTTCTACTTAGTGGTGAACAAGTGTTCTGTGATTGTGAGACCTGATGAGATCATTGTGAAAGAGCTTGTACTTACACCTGTTTGACTTTCAAGACAGTACACTCAACAGACATGGAAATAAGAGGGTCAAATAAATCTTGATCAGAGCTTTGCCCACAACAGATCACAGAGGTTTAGCCATAAGGCAGTGAGAGATAATGTTTCAAAGGTAAGGCTGTGCAAAATCTGCTTTTGTCTTGCCAAGAGACTAATCTGATTAGCAGACAATTCTTTCATGTTTGGGGTGTAACATCTTAGAAATTAGGTTTTTAGCCTTTTTTTTTTTTTTTTTTTTTCACTGAATTCTAGCAGTGGGAAGAGTTGAACAGGTTGATTTGTATGCTTTCCACTGGGATATATAAACACAAGTAGAGCTGGTTTGTAGGTTGTTTCAGCTGGTAGAGTCTCTCTATGCTTTTTGTATAGAAAATAGGTGTTTATTACTTGGAAACCCAGTAGAGAGTTGTCCTTTAATCATCTAACTGTGGGATCTGACATGTTATAAAATGCACCTGTTAGAGGCTGTGCTGGAATTCAATTAGTTCTCATGTGACTTTTGCAGCTGAACTAATGGGCTGAAAGGTTATACTGGGTAAATACAAAATCCCAAATTGATTCACAGGGAAGTCTGGAGAAATGTCATGATTTCACTTTGTAAATTTGGGCCATACTACAATAATCACATTGTTATTTTACTTTAAAAAGACCCTGACTAGGGTGATATTGCTTACTTACTTTGAAATTTCAAAACTAAAATCTTTTAGTTAATACTTTTCTGTTAAATATCAGATCCTTCTGAGTAAGAAAGAAAAATTGCTGTAGTACAACAGCTACAGTTTGATAAACGGTGACCATTCATTTCCACTCATTGTTTATATTGTCATGTTTGACTAGTATAGCAAGTCATAGAGCAAATTCATCAAGAAGGTTATTCTGACTTGTTACAAGAAAACAGTGATTTTAATTGATCTGCCTAATACCAATCCATAATTACATGATAAAAATTTAACAATAAGAGGCAGATCTCTTTCAGGCATATCTCCCATAGAAAAGATTTTTTGGTGTGTGTGTCCACCAAGAATTTGGCAGATTTATTGCCCTTTGTGTTTTCATTTGACATTCTATAGCATGGTTTGGTATGAACTGCATTATGCATTCCCTACTTTTACATTGAACAAACAGAACTTTTACTGGTTTACTAATAAGAATGATCCAAAAAGCTATATCTTGGATCAGGTTAATGTAATCTTTTAGTGTCTTTCACATTTTGTACATTTTAGATTTTGTGTCTTTTAAAAACCAAGTTAAAAAACCTTGGTACTTACATACATCTACATAGCCAATGCATAAAACCAGACTGTGAGCAAGATAATAAAAAGAGCTAGAAATCTATGTTAATACCTACACAATTTTTGTTATCTTGTCATTTTTTTTGCAATCTTTCATCCGTTGAAAGTTGAAGTTAACAGATTTTGGTCTCTTGGTCTAACCCTGCTGCCTCCACATATCTGCACACTTGTCATGAGATACTGCTTTCATAACGCAGAAACCTGAGATACATTATGTTTTTCACAAAAGCCATTAACAGACCTTATTCTAAAATGACCATGGCAGTTGATCTTGTTTCCAAGTGTATTTTGTTATAAATTAATATATGGATGCATAGATGTTTGCTTTGTGATGTATTATCATGATGGTAGCTTTGTTTTTCCCATGTTAAGAGGACCAGTGGAGCACTGCATCATGCTGGGGAAGCTGCAGTCCTCTTGAGCTGTGGCCAAAGCCCTTCCACCAGCTCCTCACTCATCAGCCTCTGAGAGCAGGGGGAGGAAGAAGTTGGATCATCACGCTGCCTCCTGACTAAGTTATATTTTCAACAAACTTGTTCAAGCAAGCCACCAACCCATTTTGGCTGAAACTTTCAAAATAACATCAACCTGAGGCAGAGTCCTGGCAAAGAATTTAAGTCTCATGCACTATTTTAAGTGCATCTGAGAGAAACCTTAGGTGGCCTTCTAAATGGAACCTTAAGCCTAGAGGAATACAAGAAAATCATCAAGTAGTCTGTTTTGTAACTGCTTATATCCAATATTGGTTGAGTAGATAGGTCCTCTTGTCCTCCCCATGGTCTCCTGTTTTTAAATTTTAATTTGACTTTAGTTTTTTAATGCTTATGTATTACCACAGTACAATGCTAAACTGAAGGAATAACCTTAGTAATCCTTTGAATGAGTATTGCTCACCCTTTCTCTGGTATTTGCTCATATTTTCTTTTTTTTATTTCTTCAAGTGGATGATGATGCAACAAATTTTGACAGTTAAATGACTGTAAACCCTGGTTTAGTAGAATGAATGTATCCTTTATGAAGTTTTCCAGTTTTTGAACAAATAAATCTAGCATTGCTTCTGTGTACTTGAGCTGCCTCTAGTCAGTGCTGGGAGAACTGACATTCTCTGCTGGTTGCTGCTGTGGTTAGAAGCCTAAGTAATCAGGCAGCTGGATGTAATGTTAATTAATAGATCTTGAAAATGTCTTAACTCACAGCCTTAGAAGAACCAAACATGCTTTTCTGTTTTCAGTTTTCATAGAACAATGTGCATTTATAATTTAAAAAAGATATTTTAAAAAACTGAAATTTTAAAATTAATTGATGATGTTTTTCTAATAGATAACTAATTTTATTTTCTAATCCACAGTGATCTCCAGGATTTCTTGCCTGGAGCTTTTTATGATACAAATATCTTGCCCACCTTGAGACAGTTACTGCACCATCTCAGGCTTGGAGTGCCCTTAAACAATTCAGATTATCAACAGTAAGACTGTTTGACCCCATAATGACTAATCAAAATGCTTTTGCTGAACTTGAATCAAATGTCTTCCTATGGCTCTATTAATTATTACTTAAAAACAGAAGTTAAAAATAAAACAGAGAACTAAAAAAGATTAGACAAGCAGCCATGGAATCACTGTGATCACTCTTAATATGATGGAAAAATCAATAGTGCAAGAATTTGCAACAGAAGAAAGTTCAGGATGCTCACGTTCATAATAAAATCAGCATAATGGTACCACTGCAAGCCAGATATGCCCCCTTGAAAATATGAAGCAATCCCCTGTTTATAGCAGATGTTATTGAATAATGACCAACAGATTTCAAAATTAAAATAGGCATTCTTCAATACGTAGGAAATATATTGATTAAAACTGAAAAATGCATATCTTGCAGTTCTGTTGTGAAAATTCTGTCACATCATCATCAACATTCAAAATAATCTCTGCTCCATGGTCAGTGAAGACCTGGGAGATTTCCTCCTCCTCATCTACTCTTTTTCTTTCTTGGTGGTTGTGTTTAATTTGCACTAAGCTCCCATGAAGACAAAGCAGAAGCAGCCTCTCCAATTTACTCTAGTTTTAGTAAAAAGCAATAAGGGCTAAAAGGCACCCAAAGGGCCCAAGGTCAGGCTAACCAGAAGCTGAGGCACACCCCAGCCCTGTGCCTGGCTGTAAACTGCATCTGATATGTGCATGGCTACAGGGTGCAGAGAGGGAGACACCAGCAAGGGAAATGGCAGTGAGCATTTAACTGGAAAAAAGTCAAGAGAAAAAACTCCTTTTGAGCACTGTGTTTGTTGTCAAGTCAGAGGTAGATTTCAGAGTGAGAAAGTTAGTTGCTCCTATTAGCTTCTGTGGAGTGCAAACAAGTAAAGAATTACCCATTTTCCATGACAGAAAAGAGAGGCACCAAATAAATACTTGGTTTACCTCACGGATTTTTTCTGTCAACAGCAAGACCTTGGTCTGTAGTCACCCAAGCCAAAAAGGCAGCAGCTCCTTCCTGAGTTGCAGGAGGGCTGACAAACTGGGGAGATGACACTGAACCTGGTACCCTACTCTGCAGAACAGCCTGTGCCCAGTGTGAGCCAGACTGCTGTGTCCTCTTCTCTTGGCAACACAGCTCCCCAGATTCTTTCGTACCCTTCTGGGCACAGGGGTCTGCTTCAACCAGCCCTCCCTGTGTGCTTGTGAGGCCTCCCTGCAGGTGGGCTCACAGATTTGCTCATCTGCTTTCAGCGTAGGAAGGCAGTCACCTCACTGTCAGCCAGCAAGGGGAGAGCAACCACAGCAGCTGAGGTTTTCCAGGATATGTTCTTGGGCCATGCCTTTGGAGGCTCCAAGGCAACGCTCGTCTGGTGTGCATTGTCAGCCTTGCTGCACCAGTCAGCAAAGAGCTGTCAGACTTGCACTGCCTGAGAAGCTGTTTCTCCAGTGACAGCCCTGCAAGGCTGGGCCTGCTTTGTGTTAGGAGATGACTGGCTCAACCTCAGAGAGACCTCTAAGCACAGCCCTCTTTATTTTGGGAAAGTTTTTTTGAGGTTCGTTTTAATGCTACAACCAGAAGAAATTCTGTCTGATTTTAGAGTAAGAACACGTGCTCACCTTTTAAGTCCTTATCAGGGTTTCAAAGACAGCAGAAAAGCGGCAGGATCTTTTAATATTCATCAGAGAGGATGGCTTAGCAGCTGCCAAACAGAAGCAGTTGACATTGCTTGGGAACAGGAGCAAACGTTGCCCTTGCTCACTCCGCCTACCTCCTTCAGCAGACTGAACATAATAAATATAGTGGTAAGAAACAAATGGTCTCCCCCGCTGCTTTACTAGAAACTGGAGTGTCAAGTCTTCCTTTTCTGGATAAAAAATAGAGTGGGCAGGATGTGACAGGATTTCTAAAATAAGCTTTGCAGAAGGTAGACAACACAACCAGGATATGAGCAAGAGCGTGGATATGATCTGAGGGGGCACGACGGCGTGATGGAAAGCCCTGAGGAGGAGGAGAAAGAGAAAAACCACGAGTGCTTTGTATGTAGTAAAGCATTTACAGTACCACTTCACGGGACGTTTGTGGTTTATGAGGTATGCTGAGGCAGCTGCTGGATGTGTATTAATGTATTATCACAGTAATGGATTATGTTTTAACTCCCTGTAATGTGCCCAATCCCCAGTAATGCAAAGAAGCAAATTTGGTTTCTGTGCCAAACAGCAAGATGTGTCGCAGATTTAAGACATGCTCAGGGGGCTGTGATGACTCCTCACCACACACTGTGCTCACATGAGTCCTGCATACAGCTCTGTGCAGCCCCTGTCCCAGGGCTTTCTACAAGAGCGAAGATGTCTTTCAGGAAGGAGAAACACTCTGTCCCCTGTCCCTAGAAAATCTTTTTTATTGACAGCAAAAAGGTTTCTCAGTTTAATCCATTAATTTAGAAACAGTTAGGGAAAGGGGCTAGTGCAGCTTCACAAGCAAGATCATATCCTCAGCTGGTGTAAGTAGTCAAACTCTCACTGATTGCAGATAGGCTGTACTAATTTAGCCAGCAATTTTAAAAAAAGAATAATAGGTTAAAATAGAGTTGTAACTCGTGTCCCCAAGAGAAGAATCTCACTCTTATTTTACACATCTACATCTCAAAGATCGCCACCATTTTTTGGCAGAAATTATTGTACAGGAGAGCTACTCTGCCCTCAGCTTTGGCATGCAGGAACCAGGAGTGATAGCAGAGGTGATGCTGGTCACACCAGAACAGGCTCAAAGAGAAGCAAATGAAGCATTCATTTGCTGTACCACTGTGACAGCATTTGAGTTGAGACTGTGAAGAGCAGGCTCAGGGTGGATAGCTTATTGCTAACACTGCAGCCCTGCCTGGAACTTTATTGGCTATAAACATGAAAAGACAATCTCAGAGGAAAAAGAGACTGATCCAGAATGCTTAATCAGTGATGTAGTATCCACCTCTACCAAGTGTTTTCAGTAAAAGCAGAGCTATGAAATGACTCTACAGTTTTGACTGAGTAGCTGGACATCAGTGTGTTACCAATAGCACCAAAATCAGTAGGCAAAGGGCTCCTATGTCTGCAATATCAAAGAGAAAATACTGTCAAATCTCATAGAAGAAACAGGCTATTGGGGATCTGCTGCCAACCTTTGAATGAATTCAAATGTCCAATACCAATTAAGAGAGGCAGTGCTATACAGCAATCCCAGTTCAAGCATGTCTCTAGCGGAAAAAAAAAAAACCAAAACTTTTTTCCTCTGGGTGTGGTCCTAGAAGTGATCCCTAGAGCTGTCACACATATCCCAGGCATGAGTCAAGAACCATTTATACAAGTGGCTCTGCACTCTGTGCTCTTCAGTGAAGGACAGCAGATATTTTATTCAAGTAGCAAAGGGCACCTGCCTAGCTGGGTGAAAAAATTACGTTCTCTCTTCAGCAAAACAAAGTACCTGAATAGCTGGTCTGGTGGAAATATTCCCCAAAAAGGTTATATTGGTGTCCAATGGACATGTAGAGTTACCAAAAAGAAACACTCTCTTTGTCTATTTTCAAAGCTTTCTGTATTGGATCAGTAAAAGGGAAGGTGTCAGATGATGTGATAGTGCACAGCTAAAATGTTTTCTTTTAACAGCCTCATTGTACGTTGCTGGGGTGAATGAGTTGTAAGATGATCCTCTGGACACATATTTTGGAAACTTTTTGGTCAACTGCCATGCAGCCAGCAGATTTAGGGCCAGTGATTAAGTTACTGAGGCTTTTGTTTTTTAAGTATATTCTCCTCAATATATCTTTCAGGGCTAGCCATGTGCCAAGGGGTTTGTAACCAAGCTGTGATTCTCTTTCATGCTTTCAGAGGTCTCATTACAGACTGCTGGCACCCACAGTCTGCTTCCTGCTTATTTCAGATGACCACAGCACTCAGCAGGGGCTGAACAGAGCAGAGAAGTCAGTAAATGAGCGGGTCACAAGGAAAGAAAATGTGCATTTCTAGGCAGAGAGTTTTATTTGTTACAAAATGGTGGTTGCTCTGATCCCAGAGCTCAAGAAATTCTTTGCATAGATACTTTTGCACAGAAGCCAAACTCAGGCTTTTGAAAGCAGCAAGGTATTATGCAGGGTTTTTGTAGGTTTTTCTGAGATACAGGCCTCAGGAAGAGTCTTTCTTCAGATTCTTGGTCAGGGTAATTTGTTTAGCTGTCTTGGCTTCCTTGCTGTTTAGCCAGTAGACTTCTAGGGCTAGGAATTTAACTGTGGAGAACTTTAGCTTTGCATCCACATTGTGGCTTATTCATATTATTTGGTTGCCATCCTGCTTTGACTAAGAAAACCATTGTGGGTTTTTTGTTTTGTTTTGTTGTCTGTGGGGGCTTTTTTTTGTCTTTTTTCCTTAAAAACTGCTTTATTTAAACAGCTTCAATAATTTTTCCTCCTGAGAACATTAATATGTACTGAAATGTGGTATTCAGTTCCTCAAGTCAAAGGACAAGCTGAGATCAGTAGAGCTTGCACCAAATGAGGATCTGGCCCACAACTTAAAAACAGACAAAAGTAAATACCATCCAAAGCTGACTTCTCCATTACAGTGTTTCAGCCTAAATGAAATGCTTTGAGGACATGATATTGGGATTTTTTTTCAAGAGGATCAAATGCAAGAAATAAATAGGCATGCAAAGTCTGCTTCCCAGGTTATTCGGGTTTCGGAGCTCTGTTGTGTCCTGCTGCAGAAACTTTCCCTTTGCTTTGGTAAAACATCAGAGTGTGGAGGGTGACCCTGTGCACTTGTTTCAGATGAGTGTAAACAGAAGATGATATTACTTGTCTGAATGAAATGGACTATCCCATGGAGGAGAATAATAGCTGTCTCCCAGGGCTGTTTTTCTCAAAAAGACTAGGGAGAACTTAAAAGTCAAAAGACTCAAGAAGAGGGTGAAAGTTGATTACTTTAAGGATTAAACTGTTACCCTGGTGAAGTCAGCAAATACTGTTTCTAAGCAATGATTTCAGTGTCTCTTGAGCATTGTGAATCTGAACCATGCAATTGGAATGTATTTCATAAAGATGTAAATATAATGTTATTAGTTTTTTAAAATGTTATTTGGTGTTTTGACTTCAATAAAATATATTCTGGAGTAGTGTATAAAAATCAACTTTTTCAGAGAATTTCATTTGGATATGTGTTTTTAAAATTTTTTAAAAGCCAGAAGTATGTAATTAAAAAATTATACAGCTCTTTAATTTGCATCAAACCGTGTGCTGTTAAAAATGTATTTGTACTTGGTGTAGATTTTTAGTCACTTTTCCCTCCTTGGAATTCCTTGGAAGAGGCAAACAAAAGTACTGTTGCTCTGGTAGCATCCTGTTAGGTAGGGAATAGTTTTTCACAAAATCCTGATTATTATTTCATCAAGAAAGTAGGTAGATATTAAAGGTTACCCAGATGGTTTATATATTACTATAATAATCTTGTTCATAGAAGCTCTCACAAAGAAAATAATTAATCATAAACATACTGTGATCCCCCTAAAGCAGCAACTGTTTTAAGTTGAAATCCCATAATGGCTATGACCTCTAACCCTGATGTAACTGTTTCTATCCTGGCTACTAAAGTGGCTGCTCATGAAAGGCAATCAAATACAGAAGTAAATGCAAAGGTTAACAAAGTTAGTGGACCAAACAAACTTGATACTGAGAATGAACTTTCACATGTAGCAAGAAAATAAACACCACTCTTCCAGACTGATTTACACAGGAGGTTTGAGATGCCAAAATATTAAATGTTATTAAGCACATAATCTCTATTTTACAGATAAGTGTTTACTCTGGGGGTTACCATCCTTTTATATTGATAAAAAGTCTTCGCTCAAATTAAAAAAGA
Organism: Illadopsis cleaveri; assembly: GCA_013399915.1. Lineage (NCBI taxonomy): Eukaryota > Metazoa > Chordata > Aves > Passeriformes > Timaliidae > Illadopsis > Illadopsis cleaveri. Next base: position 138,255 of record VXBB01001934.1, read on the forward strand.
AAAAAAAAAGTTCATGCACTAATGTGTTTTCAGTGAGATGGTGTTTGCTCTAGACTCCAAGAGAGCATTGGTAATTGGTTTGGGAAAGAGAAGAGATAGCACTTAGATGTGTAAATCTTAAGCACTTTTTGTGTGTGGCCCCGTCATTAACACGTCATTTGATTTTTCAACCCCTCCACGAGTGTAATCTTTTAATGATATTATACTTCAGGTTGGTCTTTTCAAAAATTTTGTGTTGCATTCATCTCCCTTCCCCAGTCACCTCCATAGATAGGGAGAATGCAGTTCACCTCTCTATTATTGTGAGGGGTTCTTTGCTTCAGAAAGAGAAGTTACAAAGATGCTCTGCTGGTTGAGTTCAGCAGGACAGGACTTTGCAGCTGTTGAGCTCCAAGCATGCTTGCAAAGGAGTAGAGTATGGGCAGGTTTGCATGTGGGACACATACAGGTATGCACAGGTAGCTAGAAAAGACACTTTTCACTTATAGGTAGAGTGATTTCGGCAGTCCCTGAAGAACAGTGTGGGATTCAGTAGTCTGAAATATATGGCTGTCCCCCATGCTGACAGAGGAGACCCCACCATCACCAGGGTGTCAGTGACTACTACTCCAGACTCCAGCTGCCTGTAGCATCCTTCTGTGGGACACAGCATCTCTGCTGACCTCAGCTGCACCTCATGCCTTGAAAAACACAAATTCTGCCTCCTTACTCAGAAGTGAGCCATAGCATTAGGAAGAAAGTTTTTTTTTCATCATCATGACCCTGTGAAAATGCATAGGGACTGCCAGGAAGCTAGTCCCAAATGGGAGAATAAAAAGGCAAGGTCTTTTTATGAGTTTTGAAAAGAAAAACAAAAGATTTCTTATTAATTTAATCAAGTTGGTATCCTAAGCCCCAGTCAGAAATTTTTAGGCTGCTGTGGAATAAGCAATTCAATGATGAAAAGAGAAAGAAATGTTAGTTATATATAAAACTTGACAGTTGGGGAAACTATTTCCCTGGCCTACAAAGTAGCTTTTCAGGTAGATCAAAAAGAGTTGTTTAGCTCTACACAATTTCCAGTTTTAACAACATTAAATACCTTTTCTCCAGTTAGATATCAGTCTTTGAAGATTTTGAAATTGTTATTCCTATGGGGAGGAGGATATTGAATAATTCCTACCAGTTATGAAACTCAATATTCTCCAGATGGTTATTGAGACAAGCTTTTACACACCATTGTAAAATGGGTTTAAAATATCCTGTGCTGTGATTGACTAAACAAGTCACATGGCTACTGCATACAAGTTTGAACTCCTTTTTCAACTAAATGACCTTATTAAAACCATAAACAAAATGGTACTTAAAGGCTGGCTTTAAAGCAGCAGCCATAAATCCTAGATTTATTGTAGTACTGTTCTGTTATTTGTGCTACAAAAGACAAAAAACTTAGGAAGGCCATTCTAAACATGAAATTATGCCTTTAGTGACCAATTGGTTTAAAAATATATAGTTCCATGGGCTTTAGCAGTCCTCTAACATTTTCTTGAAATGATTTAACAAGATGACGTGTTCACAGCCTAAGCTATGTCAAATGGTGCAAGGAAGGAGCAAAATCCTGTGGTAAGGAGTGTTCCTTGAGCAACATTCTGCCTTCTCTTTCAGGAGTAAATTTGTGCCTAAAGGGACCCCAAGCATTGTTCTTCATAAAACCCTCACTCTCACTTGTGGTCTAGTGCCAAGTTGTGCTGCAGTGGTAAATAGCTCTAGCAAAGAATCTGCAAATCAGGTAACATAAACAAATAACTCCAGGAAGGGGTTACTGGCTGGGATAACTAGACAAGGAGATGGGAGCCTTGGCAGGGCTGGACTGGTGCAGAACTGGGAGCAGGATTTCTCTGTCTGCTGATGCTGCCCCAAGGGTGGCTGTCCCTCATGCAGCCCTCCTGGCCTGTCACCACCTCTCCTCCAATGGCACAGACAGAGCCTGCAGCACAAGCCAGAGCAGAGACAAGAGAATTCCATGGGAGAAGAAAAATTATGCTTAAGACCTCCTTTCCCTGACCAGTGCTTGCACTGCAGAGTTTGCTGCACCTCGGGGGAATAACAGCAGGCACCTTTCACTCTTTATCTCCTCTACCATAAAACCATGCCTACCAAGGTGGGCTTTTTTTTTCTGTATTCATTAGGATGGTGGTCCTGTAAGATTTCTACCAGAAATGGTAACATTTCAAAGTTATTAAACTATCCCCTTAGAGTTTTGTATTATTTAGGGGTCACAGTTTACAAAATTAATTATCCTTATTTAAATAAACACATCATTCAATTTAGGGACTTCTTGTTGCTGTTTACGGATCTCCCTTTTTTAAGGTAAGAGTCTACAAAGGTAAATTATAAGGGAAAAGGCTATGCAAGTGGAGTGATTTTAACTTGGAGAATAACTCCATGGCCCATTCCTAAAGTGAAGGAAACTTTGACATTTCTCTTCCCTCTTATTTTCGCATTGCTTATGGTTTGTGACAATGAAAATATTAGATATTATAATTAACAAAAAGGGCTATAATAAAAAACACAGTGGTGAGAAAAATGCTTAGAGATTTATGTTTCTTTAGGAAAATGTGTTTACGTGAAAGGGAAACAGGAAAATCTGTAAAGTGGTTGAATCTGGTACTGCACTTAAAACCGAGCTGCTGAGATTTTTTTAAAGCAATTTTAGTTTTTCCTCTTCTGTAAATATTCTGGTTGTAACATAACTCACTTATCGACACTTATTTTTTTTAGCTTATTTAGTGTGCCTTGGTTTCAGAGTTTCAGTTTAATATTGTTAACAGTCTTAGTAAAAACCCCAGGATTAGCTGTGTATTTGAACACCTGCAGAGTTCATTTAAAAACTGGAATGGCAAATGTTGAAAAATTCAAAATATATTTAACATATTTGTAGTTTGAATGTTAACCACAGCTGCTTAGTGCTGTTCAAAGGCTTGGAATGTACATATTTTATACATCTCAAGGAATAGCTGTGATTGATGGCCTTTCATGTCAACTGTTTGATTTGCTGAAAGACAGAACCAAAAACAGTGGAAGGGAGAAAGTCTGGGAAGAGCTGCCAGACCAGCAAAATTGTTTATTAAAAAAAAAACCCAAAACAACAAACCTATCCAAGCCTGGCACACTTCTGAATCCTAGCTGAATTCAATAGATAAAGGGGGCAGAGAGAAAAAGAATATTAAAAAAAAGTAATAAAACCAGACAAAATAGAGAAAACAATTTATTGTTTTACTGATTGTATTCACATAGATTAGTTGTCCTTTTATTCAGACAGATGGAAGTCCAACAAATGCCGATGTACAGGTATTTTACAACCCTTACAGAGCCAGATTTTTCAATGGATCATTCACAAATCTTTCAGAGAAATACACTTTTCTATGATCCTTGGCACTGATAGTATCATTTTCCATACCAGACTCAATGGTTAAGCCAGATGCACTACATTCATTTTCCTTTTTCATTCTGAAAAACTGGTTCTTTTCATATTTATACTAGCTGTGACTACTGCAGCTGAGAAGATTTTACTTGAGTAACTCTTTATTTATTTGAGGGGAAGAAATAAAGGCTTTTAACCATTTCTTTTCAGTATTGATAGATGTAAACTATTTTTGTCCAGATTTCAGCCAGTTCCAGTTTAAACCAGAACTATCACTATACACAAATTTAACATTTAATTTTCTAGGAACCTTTGGCCTTCACCTCTTAACACGCTAGAGGAAATAGGCAGAGATGGAAAGTCTGTAAATAAACACATGCTGCACCCCCATCTCTTTAGTTTTACAGAAGCTACTTCCTAAATTCTTTTTTAACAAATGCTATAGATATTCAGCTGACTTTGCTGGCAACCAGGCTACATATCTTGCACTCCTAGATTTCAAGCATCCATCTAGAGTAAAAAAAGTGTCACAGAGCTTAAAAAACCCCAAAAACCTACAGTAGCTATTTGTGTACAGCTTTTAGGTCATACCTATTTAGAGCAAACTGTTGAACACACAAAAGCTGAAGAAACAGTAGTGTTCACATACCTTAGTCTAGACTTCTTTTGTGTTCTGTCTGAATCATCAACTCATCCCATAGAGGCATGAATGAGCAAAGATGAATGTGGACAGCAGAAGGATTGAAATGCTTTGTGGTGTGATCTTCATCACCCAACGTATTTCTGCTGCGGGGGACAATTCTGCTGTTAATTGGAACTATAACTCTGGTGTCTCTTCAGCCTAAGCAACACTTGGGAAAAAAATCTCTTTCTGTGATAATCAGAATACTCTGTTGCTTTTTAATGGACATGGATCTGATCTGAGCACCTTCACACACCCTTCAGTACTTTGTTTTTACTACAGCTGCTCAATATATTGAGAAGCTCAGTCACACCGAAAAAGCTTTAGGCATTTCAAAATTCAGTATGCCAGGAGGGTAGTGACACGGGTGGCTCACCCCCACCCTCCATTCACTTGTATCGCTGTGGGATACAATGTCCAGATCAATGTTCCTATTCTGATACTTGAAGCCCAGTATGAAATTGGCTGCAGTTAGATGACGACTAAACACTTCCCTTGAGAACAGGGCTTCCCACCAACAGCTATGTTTTTTCTGGGAGAATTAAATTGTGCACATTCCAGAGAGGTGTTTGAATGCAAACACTGAGGGGGAAAAAGCAACGATTCAGAACAAAATCCAAAAAAATGCTGTGTGATATAGTTTTGCTCAGTAAAACCTGGATTGAATGAAGTGTTGAATAATTTGGCTTGAACTATTGAAAAATGTAGCCAAAACTGTTTAAAAGTAAGTCTCCAGGTTTACCTCAAACATGTCACTCAAGTATGTGCTTAATTAGTTTTTCCAGGATCTTTTTTTTGCCAGCATCTTGAATAATGAAACTTTATGTTCTTATTTTATGTACCTAAATACACAGTTGCCAAACATGCAAAACACAAAACAGTCAAGCCTTTTGGGCAGGACAAAAGATTTACCTTATGTTTTTTATTTTTGATTTCTATTATAATATACTATGGAGGTAGATAGGTAATGATAGATACATTCTATTTGCTCTGTTTCATTAAAAGGTTTATAGAAGTTCTCTCCCATATAATAAGGTAATTTAATAACATATTGTCAATATCCCTAATTTTTCACAACAGGGACTCATTGAAAATTGGTATTTGCCATATGTTGATTCAAGGTTCTTTATGTGCACAAGTGACAATTTCGACTATATTAGTTAGTAGAGTATAGTCTTTGAAAAAATTGAAGCTTAAATAAAGGTTCAAATAAAGCTTAAATGGTACATTAACAGCTATTGAATAAAATGTTTTTAAATTCTTTTCTAAACCAATGCATTTTCAGTATCTCTCCTTCCTCTGTCTGAGCATGCTGCCCAAGCAGAGAGTTTGTTGCCTTTACTCATATCAATGACACTTATGGAATCTGTCTCTTTTGGCCCTAAACATGATACGTGTGTCTAAAAGACTCAGGATATAATTTCTAGCTGCAAGTTACTCTTGCAATTTAGCTCAAAATCAGGTATATGACTATTAAATTATGTTAACTGTAATCAGGTTATTCCCTCACTTTTGAGGGCTTGAGTGCATTACTGAACATTTTTTGCATGTAATTGTCTTATTTCATTTTGAAGCTCAGTCTTTGAAGCTCTTTTGGACTGAAACATCCCACTGACCCTCTTCCAGATACAAATGTGCAAGTCCTGCAATCTGGAACTAATTGCCCAGACACCATCTGGAGGTCCTGTTCCTTGGTACAGGCTGCTGTAATCCTGAGGCTTTCACAGCAGAAGCAGCCTTTTACAGTATCCTTAAGGTCTCAAAATATTTCAAAAATGTTTCAAAATATTTCCAAATACTTCTGCCAGCTGGGGACATTGGGAAGGTTGCCATGCCCATAAACACTTGCATGCCCATGTGCAATACAGTCTATTTCATGTAAGTACTGTCCAAAATGAGAAGCTGGGCGGGGCGTTGGGGTGACATACTGAGATGGGAGCAGTGCAGGTGAAATCTCCTGAGTCTGGTGCGCAGTTGTTCCAGGAAGTTGCTTCTTTCAACCTATTTTTAGGACATCTTTTTCTCAGGCGACATATGGGGGTTTTGTGGATGGCTGGTCCATCCCTAATTATGTCCTGCCTTCCAGTACGTGAGGAAATCCCCAAAATTGTGCTTCTCTCTTAATCCTGAACTTCCCTTGCACTCAACAGGCCATTAATTTTTATGTAAGAAACCCCTTTTTGGGAATGGATTTGACCATTAATAAATACCTTGTATTACAATTTTCCAACTTCAACCATTTCAGCAGCTTAAGCACTAAGATGAGAAAGCAGCTAAGGACATCAGTGGAAAAAATATGTTGAAAAATGAGGGCCTCAGGACTATGAGGACTATGAGGACTATGTATTATGTTTTTGACTTAGGAATTCATAGCTTTGGAAAGAGAAATATTTGAGCCAGGAAAGGAGGATCTTTTCTTCCCAGCACCTCAGTGGCATATAAGAAATTGGAGTTTTTGTAAGGATTACCTTGGTCTTTGTTATACTCACAGATGACTTATTATTTTTTAATGTAACATTTAAGCCTCAAGCCAGTGTCCACCAAAACTGGCTAAAGGCTTTCCATTTTCTGTAATTGGTTTTTGACTTGCCACTTAGTAGTCAGGGGGAAATATCTTTTCTTTCATACCATCTATTCAAATTTCAAATATTTGAATATTTAAAACGTGCTCAACCTCGAATCCTCTTTATCTGGAACAAACCTGTACAGTGACAATCAGTGAGAAGTAATTCCAGTTTGAAACATAGTCTACAGACATTCAGTGCCTGGTCAGTCTGGAGGGGGAAAACACTGCACAAGTGCTTTTCTAGTACATAAATGTCCAAATATTTTGCATCTAGACTTACAGAAAGTCAGAGTTGAATACTACCCTTCTTATGAGTCAAAAAAAAGAATTTCTAGCGAATTTTCATCGGAAAATTGGGGCTTATAATGGAAACAATTTTGTAAGTAACAATAGCAGCAGCTTTTATTTATGTTGCTCCCCTAATAATAAAATCCTATAGGAGTAGTTGACCATGTTCAAACATGCAAACGTTTCAGCCAAGAAAAAATGTCTTGTTTTACTGAGATTCCTTTTATCCCCTGCTGGTTTTGTATAATTAAATCTATCGACAAGGAAATGTCTTAAAAATGTTTCTAATTTTTCTTTTTCATGTGCTCCCTATACATTCTATCAGGCCAAGTGCTGCTCTCAGTCACGAAGGTTTGAATCCAGAATTACTGTGCTAATATCAGCTGCATCAAAGTCAGCTCCAGAGGCTAGACATATGTCTCCAAGAGTACTAGATGAACACTGTTTTGGAATTTATCACCATTCTTCAAGAAGAGTTATCTTTCTCGTTATTGCTTAGACATTTATGAACAGATTTACCATCATTATTACAATGACAATAGTCTGTTCCTTTAACCAAAATGCAGTGTTTTCATACTGGTTAAATTTCTGCTTGCTACCTGAAGAACTTTTAAGTTCTTGTGGCAGACAACTTTCATATCCTACCTTGTCACAGGAATTAATTTCATCCAACAGAAGCCACAGCCCTATCTGTATGTCCATCTGAAGAAATCTAAAAACTCCAAACAGAAAAAGAGTGAATTTAAGTTCCCCAAGGATTTTGATATGATTCTTGAGGAAAATGACATTCAAGAAACCATGGAAGTTAACTAACTAAATAAATTTTCCTGAATGAAGTTGGAAGAATTTGTAAGTGCCCCAACTGGCATAATTTCGTCAATTTCTATGTTGTTCAGTAGCTCTCTGATGCTCCTGCAATGTCAGTATCTCTGACCAGCTAGTATAATGATGCTATAATCACTAATATTTTTTACACAAACATTATTAACTACTCTGGAAAAACCACTCTTTATCATTTGAATGAAATTATTAAGATTTAACTTTTTTTAGGATCTAAGTGAATACAATGATGAAAAAGAAAAGGTAATCTTTCACTCATCAGACTCAACAGACTGTCCTAGACTGGAAAAATACAGGTAGTTTCCTTCCTTCCTTCCTTCCTTCCTTCCTTCCTTCCTTCCTTCCTTCCTTCCTTCCTTCCCTCTCTCTTTTCTTTCCTGTCTCCCCTTCCCCTTCTTCCTTCTTCCCCCTTCCCCTTCTAAAGGGAATGATTAAGATTTTTTTTATTTTTCTCGTTATGTGTTCAAAGGGAAAGGCAGGTTAACCTTTTATCACTTTTCCTGTGAGCAATAAAAAGTTTACTCATATATTTGGCCTGAATGCCTGGAACAGTTTGTATTTACTCATTATTTAATTTCTACATTCAGCCTTGCTTTCTCATTAAGTAATTTCAGCTTACTTTTTCATCTGTGCTGTCTCACTACTCCTGTGCTCTTCTTTCCTTGGGAACACTAAAGGACTTGTGTTATGGCTAAGAACTGCAAGATTTGCAATTTTTTCTATGGTGAGCTGGGATGCATTGAAACATTCAGAAAGATGTTATCTCTGCTCATTTGGATTTAAATTAAGAATTTGCTTGAGAAAGAAATACCTATTTCCACCATGTTCTTGCCACTGGCTCTCTAGCCTTACAGATACAATCTATATTTTAAAGAGGCACTTCAAAAGCAACTTTTCTCTACTTTTTTCTACAAAAAAGAGACAATACTAACACCTTGAAGATGATTGCTTACAACAGGAGGACTAATTCAGTGGAGCAGTGAATTTAACTGGAAGGTGTTGGGCAAAACACTGACTTTCTTTTATTCAAACTTTTTCCAACATGAGTTGCCCCATAAGATTATCAAAATGCAAACTGCCTTTTATGATTTTCACTCTAACTATTCTTCCTAAGTGCATTGCATGTTCTTCCACCTTACTGAGCCAGGTCCAAAGCATCATGGACCATGCAGGCAATACTCTTTGGGACTTCACATCTGAATGCTGGGGTCCCAGATCTCAGCTATGTTGTCCATGGGTACTCTACAGTATAGACCACAGGTTTTTTTGAGCTCACATTCATCATCTGTGCCATTTAGTGAGCATCTATATGGTGATCCGAGGTAGTGGACCACTGAGTTTGCTTTACCAACACATTTTTTTAGAGACAGATATGATTCAGACTAGGATATGGGAGATGCTCAGAAGTCTCTAGCAGGATTAATTTCTAAAAGGATTTAGGCAAGTTAAGCCTAACTCTCTGACAAAAAAGAAAACATTAACACACTTTCAAGTTCAAATTCCAGAAACATACATCAAAAGTTGTTGAAATCCTGAAAAAGTAAACCAAATTTAAAATTGCCTGTTCTGTTGTGCTTCGTTACTTACAAAATCACCAGTGGCTTTGTTCATTATGCCACAAAAGTTCATTATTTTTGCAGTGCAGTGGGCATGCATTCTCCTACCAAAGAACTTATTTTTTAGTCTCAGTATTTCCATTTTGACATTAGAAAAATACACAACCAAAATCTATAAGACTTTGATTAAATGTTGATACAGCTGATTCCAACACAGCCAAAGCCAGTGACCATACATGGAATCTAAACAACAGCTAGTAATTACAGTGTCAAAGGCATGTATACACTGTGTGTTATGTTTCATTGTCTGGCATGCAAATATAGACTTGGTTTCCTTTGCACTATTTCCAAAGTATAAAGAAAGCTAACCAGAGAGTTCTGTTTCGTTTACACAAAAGAACAAGGTTCAATCATGTTTGATAAGTTGCAAATTACTGGTAATACCACAAGTGTTGTTACAGCTGCTAAGAGTGGTCAGAAGGATGTACAAAATACAGCAAAGGCATGAATCAAAAGAAAAAGTCTAAACAATTTGAATGATAGTGTATAATACTTCTAACTTTAACTTGGTGCAAGTGCTTGTCAGCAGCATCTCGGGCAGTGGTAAGATATGTGGAGTGAGTTGCCACGTATGTATTTGATATTCTGTGCTTTGGCAGACTCCCCACTGACTTTGCTCCTAAGTGGACCAGAAAATGTAAAGGAGAAAGAAAAAGGAAAAGAAAGGGAGAAAGAGAGAAAGAGAGAAAGAGAGAAAGAAAGAAAGAAAGAAAGAAAGAAAGAAAGAAAGAAAGAAAGAAAGAAAGAAAGAAAGAAAGAAAGAAAGAAAGAAAGAAAGAAAGAAAGAAAATACAATTCTTCAATAAGTGCATTTTTAAATTTTTTAGCAATTTGCATATGGAGATTTTCATGGATGAATACATCTTTTTTCTCTAAATATGATACATTTGTCAAGACCTTCACATAGAACGTATCTGTTTTCTGCAGAATGTGGATGTTGCAAGTCTCACCTAGAGTGGAACAAGCCTCGGAAAAGTTTTGGAGATGTTCAAAAACCACATGCAGCCTGAGTTCAAGGGTTGTCCTTTCTCAAGCTTCAGATTGACAGAGTAGACTAAGTTCCCTTGCACAGGGAAACCTGAATTAGTACCTTGCTCGGTACTCAGCTCCCTCAGCTCTTGCAGCTGTTGCAAGACTTTCCTGGAAAAGGGCTCTGGGAAAATAAAGTGCTTTCTGATCATGAGATAGAAGAGTTGCTGCTCTGTGGGTTGCTGTCTATCTCCTTTCAGAGTGCATTGGTCTCCTTGTTTGTGATAACATGGGCTCCTCTTTTAGAATATTGGCAAGAGGTAATCACCAGGGCCATATTTAACTATAAAAAAGGAGCAAGGAGCAGGAACTTAGACATGGATCTTCTGGATATACAGTATTTTGATAGTGGTGCTTTTTCTGTTTTTATTTGCATAATTTCTAGTTAGTTTTAGGGGGTATTTTGCACTTGTTAAAATTTGTGTGAAATTATCAACAGTGAAAAATGCAGACTTATCTGGTTCCAATTGATATAACAAAAATAAAAAACATTCCAGGAAAGCCAAGTATCAATAAAACCAATGCAAATGCTTCAACATGCTTCAAGTACTGTGAAGAGAAAGGCAGGCAGGAAGGCAGGAAGGCAGGAAGGCAGGAAGGCAGGAAGGAAGGAAGGAAGGAAGGAAGGAAGGAATTCTGAAAATTAGCACTGTGAAAACTTTGTTTGCATTAAAATGAGCATAGAGTTCCTTTGGGCTCTGCTAATTAGAATCAAAAGGACATGAGGAAATAACTGTTTTTTACAAGGAAAATAATTCAAGCTTTGTTTATTACAGAAAAAAAATTGTAAGACTGAAAAGCATAACTAGGGAATGAATAGCTGAAAATCAACTTAAACCCATTTTCATTTCTAGTATCTCTCATGATTTGTAAAGCTATATGAATACTGGGCAACAGGGAGAGGATAATGCTTGTTTCCAAATGTGTGAGGTTGGCAACTGTACCAATGCATCCCAGGAGCACTGATTATTATTTGTACATCATTTGACTGTGATAGTCCTAAACCTTTAAGTAGTTAAATTACACAGGGCTCTGCATTTTTAAGCAAACTTGTTCCTCTGCAGTCCTGCCTCTTCAGTCAGGATATGTTCCACTGGAACTGGAACAGCTTGCGCTGGGTTAGCCCCCTGGGAAAGCTCTAATTTACAAAACCCTGTTTAGAAAAATCAAATCTATTTAAAGGCATTACATTATAAACATAAACTCCCTAATGAGCTGTAGTGAAATGGCTCTAGGCAATAACTTGCGAAGTTCAAATGATTTAGCCATTTTCTGCCATGTATTATTTTCATTTAATCTGCATCACAAGGACTGTAAAGAGTCCAGCTGTTCAAAGTGAGTCTTAAAGAGTCCTGCCAAAAGCAAAGGCTTGTCCAATTGTTTCCTTTTTTTACCTTGTTTGGTTAAAGACTTATTAATTGATAGATCAAATGGTTCCTAAGTTAAAAAAAAGAATAAAAAAAGGAACACAAGGGGAGTCAACATTTCTATATAGAAATTATTGCACTTTAAAAATAGGCAATTAGAGGAGGAAGGAAGGAAGGAAGGAAGGAAGGAAGGAAGGAAGGAAGGAAGGAAGGAAGGAAGGAAGGAAGGAAGGAAGGAAAGGAAAAGAAATCTGTGGAACCTCCTTGGTGTAGTGAAACAATCTGTGTTTTCGTGTTCAGATCTTCACTCCTTTGGGACCAAGGGTGCACCCTGAGGATGTGATAAGTCTCTCTCTCATTGACTTAGCCATCTGCTAGATGCAGTGCAACTTTTCTTCAGCTATATCTGCAAGAAAGGCAGTACAGTCCCTCTGTATGGTAATTAATTTCTACTGTGTTGTGATATTACTAGGAAATTTTTTCAGAAATTCCATTATTTTTGCTTAGAAGCAGGAGTAGAGGAAGGGATGGAGGACACACACATTCTCCTAGAAGAAATACAGTGTCATATGCAGAATGCAGTGGTGGCTAATAGGCATTTTTTCCTTTCCTTTAAACCTTTCCATTCTCCTGTTAAATGCAGGACATGGTTTGCCTCAGGTTAGATTTAAGTAATGGAAGTACACATTTTTTGAGAGATTTATTACATAATTCTAATAAAAAGTTGGAATATAACATCAGCAGTTTGCACCATTGAGTACTTGCTCTTTTCAAGACTTATTTTCAACATCCAGAAAATGTAAATCTGTACCTGTTACAGGATTTGGTATTTTGGTCTGGTCAAAATCACTTGACAAATTTAAACATTGAAAAGTAATATTCTGAAATGTGTAAATATTAAAACCACAACTTCTATGTAGTAATGGTGAATAAATATAGCAAATTCGGTCTATTTAATAAATGAAATGGTGTAATGTTAACTGAAAGAGCAGGATTACATTCATTTAACTGCTTCCTATTTTAAGTAATTATTGTAAAAGCATTGTATGCTGGTTGGAATGCCTATATCAAAAGCAAGTATAAGGAAACAATTTTGATTTTTTTATTTTAACTTCTTATTAAAAGAAAGACTTGGTTTGTGCAAATATTCCCTCTTTTTACAGTGGGATATTGTACTGGAACTGGTAACACAAATTTTGAAGAACATGGGTCAGTTAAAGAAGTGATGCAGTAAAAATATTTCAGTTCAGTTTTTCAGCTCAGTTGAAAATTTTGTAACAGAGTCCCTTGCCGAAGGCAAATGCAACTGTACTGGCATTTAAACTGCATAAGGATTGTTTTATTGCTAGACTGGTGTAAAAGGATGAGCCATGCATGAGGATCCAGTCCAAGAAATACTGCAATGTGTATTAATTACAAAAGAAATTAACTCATTTTCCTGACCTTCACCTATTTTCTTTGGTTATTTGTCCACAATTTAATCATGCAGCAAGCATATGTAAAAGCTATTTGACTTTGGCGACACAAACCCCAGTCCTGAACTGACTACAAATATAAATGAGTGTGACAGCCCCATCACAATCCTGAAAGTGTAAAAAAGAAGGGGATTCACCAAAAAGGCAATATACAGCTCAAGAACAATGTTCAGGTCTGTTTTTATGACTATTAGCCATATTGTATATCAGTACTGATTTGAGGGCCAGATCACTCTATAGCTCAGTGCCATTGCAGCTGCAGGGCACAAAGACAGCTTTAAGCTGTTTGCAGTCTCCCTTCACTAGTGCTAAAAAACCACCCTTCAGATTTCCCTCTTGGCATAATTTAAAATACCCCGTGGGATTGACAGCTGTAGGAAGACAAGCCAGAGCCCTATGATAAGTTGTGCATGAGAAAACCCAAGACACACTCTCTCCTTCAGTTTAAAGAGACAGCTTTAAACCTACTCCATTACATCATAAAAGCAGTAGCACTGTAGCATTTGGAATCACTTCTTCTGTAATGATTAAAAATGTGATAATTCCTCTACCTGCTTCTCTAGTGATTTGCCAAGCAGAGATTAGCATAGGCCTGCAAGGATGGAGAAGCACAAAGGTATCTCAGTGTACTTTGAGATTCAGACTGGAGGAGTAGAGAGGATATTGCATGGTTCTCCTGAAGTGAGATTAAGTTCATGACTTCAAGAGACCTATATTCTCATTTATCAAAGGAAAACTGGACTGAATACTTCACTGTATTGTACCAAAAAACAGAAGCTCAATTTCAACGACCTTGCTAGAGTACACAGACAGAACTTCTTGTCCCTTGGTTATCAGACCTGGCCTTTCCTGCAAAAAATTAGCCCATGCAATGTTCCACTTCTACTAGTGCTTGAGCTAGCTCTGGTATAATGGAATATAGACCTTAAGTTACAAGAGCTTCCATGACCTGCTTTTAGTTGATGTATATCAATACAGTTCCACTAAGGTAAATTAATAATTGAAACTTTTAGCTCATGAGTTGAGGTACAGTTCTTTGACCAGGCGATCAGTCTTTACTTCTATTTATTTGATTAGAATTGTGCAGTGCTAATGAGATTTTAGCTTGGGGATTAGGAAATGTCTTTCCAGAAAGGTAGGCTGAACTGTAGAGAGATGACTGACATGCTAACCATACACAATGTTCATGGAACATGCTTACTAATATCATCAGATTAATGAACTGTGGGCCACTCCAAGTGTGGTGCAGATAACACTGTACAATAGCAGTGGCCATAGAGAACACAGTACATCAAACCCAACAAAATAAGGAGTTGGTGCGTAATTTGTGGTGATGTGCAGTTGCAGACATGTTCATACTTAAATGCACACACACAAGCAAAGGTTAATCACTTTTTTTTTTTTGTTATTTCTTCATATAAATATATTCTCTGCTGTTCCTTTTCCTGCAACTGGAGAAATTTAGCTTTATTCTCCTGGGAAAAAGATGTCTGTTATTCTGTTTTTCATTTCCCAGCTGATCTGGTTTTTGAATACAACTGCCTAGGCTTCAGAAGAGAGTTTCTTGTTTTACTCTCATCACTGGACACAAGACACAGTTATAGAACACATCCTCTGGATATTTATTCAGTTACACAAATTAAAATTGGCTAATAATTATGAGATAAGAAAACTCAAGTTTTCATGTCCTCTTATCCAGTACTAATAGTCTAGGAACAAATGAGGATGAAGATTTTGCTAATTTAATTAAAAACTGGAGGTAGAAAAGTAGGATCAAAGGCGAAAGATCTCTTGGTGAGTTATATCAGCTTATACCTACTGAGAATTCTGAGTTCCTGTTGTCCCACAGGCTTAGGTAGAAATGAGTATGTGCTTCCAATACTTCATGGAAAGGATGGCCAACTCAGTAGTTCTTAGTATAAAAAAGGTGTGGAAAAAAACTTCTAACACACTGGGATAATGAAGGTTGATGCAACGTTTCCTTGGGGAAAATGTGCAGTTCAAACAAGATGATATTACATGATCAAACCAAACAAAGATTAACAAATTTCTTCCTCACCCTAACATTAGCTCTTACTGAGGTGAAACATTTTTGAATTATTAAAATAATGATTCATCATGATTGTCACCATCTTGATAGCATGATGGAAGACAGTTAACTGGAGATCCATTTGACCATGACAGAGAGGTTCTGTGGCTGGCAGAGTTATCACTCTGATTATCTTTTATCTGCTGAGGTGACTCAGTTAAATAATCAACTGGGTCTGTTCTGCTGGCCTCCTCAGTTTAAGTCTATCATTGCATCCAGCAGTTCCCACACAACCTGTGCTTGCCCATCATCTACAGTGATGTTCCAAGTTCCTCCCTGTAGGTACTAACTATAGTGAGACATCCTGGCACCTACCCTTGTGATTTTTTCCCTCAGTTATCACCACCAGAACAGCCTAAGGCTGTGTGACAGAGTTCATGCAATTGCACTGAGCTACAACCTAGTTGTAATTCACTTAGTAAACCTAGTAAGTATGTGGGAAACAAGGCATGTGTTAATCATACAAGTCTCTTCAGGGGTTCTAGCTCTGTTTAGGACTGATAAACATGGCCATTTACCCTGTCAAAACACTTGTGTTTTTTTTGAACTTCTTGAATCCTGTGACCAGAGTTTCATTCTTACTGTTAATATTCCCTGAAATACAAATGCCAAACTAACAGATGTTGAGTTAAGATGGGAATAATTTTCTAGTGAGGCAGAGTAAGGACTATAAACTGTAAGAGGAAACACATTCAGTGTTAAACAAAACATTTTGGTTTTGAAGGGCTAGGTTTAGGAGGGATTTCTGAAATGTGACCACCAAACTCATCTATATCCATCCAGTAGATGATGTGCATCAGGGATGTTTGGTGTGGAGGACTAAGCTGAAAGACCCTTAAAACAGCTCTTAAAACAGATCATGCTCGCCTGCAGAGTGAAAACTTCAAGTCTCCATCATTCCAGCTACTCCTGAGGTGCCAGTACTGGGGCAAGTGCAACTTCAGGTTTCCTTATGCCCAGAGTTGCTCAGGACAACAGCCTGTGTTTCTTTCTCCACACACAGCAGATGCTGCTAGCTATGTTTCCCTCCCTCAGTGAAAAGTCAGAGCTTTATGGCAAACACTGTCTGGTACAAGGGAGTTTTCTCCATCAAGGTTTCCTCACAATAACGTTGCCAGGACAGGGCAGCCCCCAAGAGCTGGCACTGTCTTTATACCTGTTCTGAGATTCTTTGCATTCTACCAGGCAGTGTAAAAAGGCCACAGCTCAAATTTATGAGAAACCACTCACTTTTGCATGTGTCCCAAAAGTCTGGTGTTCTCTATGTTCATCCAAAGCCAACTGAGCATCTAAAATGAACGAAACTGAAGCTAGAGCTATTGCTTCCTATCTAACCCATATGAAACACTCTTTTGCAGGCCTTGTTCCTCGAAGGTACATGCTGTAGGAAAGGATGGAAAGAGGCAGACAACAGAGCTGATGAAAACTGAATCAAGATTTTGGGTGGGCTTACTGCAGGGAAGGGGATTTAGTGCTGTGTGACAGGATGCTTGTAGCAGGAAACTGATTCCAAAGAAGACTGCCTCTATTCTTCAAAATGACCTACTCAAAGGAGTTTTGAAAATAAATTAGAAACATGATACGGTGCTATGCAGAACTGGTGTAAAATTCAAGTGTCAGCTGATTTTGTTGAATGCACAGTGAAGGAAAAAGAAAAAAGGAATTGATAGCTAACATCTACAGAAAAATAAAACTTTGACAGGTAATTTGAGCCAGTGTAACTTTACTCAGCAGGAAAACAGGAAAAGTCATTATTTGCCAAAACAAATCTTTCAAAATCTGATAATATTTAGGAAATAAACAGCTCAATCAACAGTCTTGAAAAAGTTCAGGCAATTTCCTTTCTTAAGATGATGTTGGGCAATATCAAGCAGAACCACATAAGGTGCTGTAGTTGTGAAAAGAGATCCCCTACAACACTGCCATGCTCTGATTGTAGAAAAACATATTTCACAGCGACCATGAGCTGGTCTGTGCAGTGCACGTTTCCTCCACACACAGTTGGCTCTTTGGTGTCAGCATCATTGAAGCAAAGGCTTTGACTTCACCTCTGCATTTTTACATGAGGTATTTCTCCTGTTGTGAAGTTCACGCTGTAATTCATTACTTTTAGTGAGTTAAGTCAATTGCAAATTGCATTATATAAATGATGACTGAAGCCAATTGAAGGCAGTATCCTTTACTACTGTATGAATCAGCAGTGGAGGACTCGGAAGGAATTCTGGTTTTGATTAAGCTCTGATTTTGGTCAAAGGCTTTCAGTAATTTTTGCCTTTTTATTTAAATTGAATTCTAGCCAGCACCTGTTAGATAACAAAAGAGACTAAAACCACATTCAAAAACTCTTTAATCAGTGGATATACTTGCAAAAAAAGATAAGAATTCCTGAAATCACTCTCCAATCAGAATACATGTTATTAGCAGAGCAGAAATATTTGCTCTTGCCTTGGGCTCAAGAGGAAGAATCAACCTTCTGGTCTTGTCTTTTTCCTGGGCATGGCTGTGATCAAAGAAAGAAGATATTAGTCAGTTTTCTGAGTCCTGAAAGAATAAAGAAATCTGGTTTCCAAAACATGGCATGAAGTTCTTACCAATCAGACACAGTAGATCATAATTCAGGACTGCAAATTTTCAGGAAAGGAAATGACATGAAGCAAAACAGGGAGAGCATGGTAAAGGACCACTGTTCTCCTCTCCTGTGCTATTTAATGTTTTGAATTTTCTCACATCCTCTTTTATTCTGGATTAACTTTTTCTGTAGTGGAAAAACATTCAAAGTGCTAAATTTAATAATCCCTTTTTTCCCCCTAGGTTTTATTTGGTGAATTCTGGCCCCATCATTAGAGGAATTGAAAAGTTACTGAAAATTAAAATTCTAAGTCCAATTTGTCCTGTTAGATAAAGGTGAAGGGTTGACTATGGGGAAAACAGCCTCCCTGTTATGTTGTAGCAAATAACTGCTTAAACAAAATGTATCTTTCATGCACAGGAAAAATAAGACAGCTTTGAGGTTGCATTTCTTTAGATAGAATTATGTTTATGATTTAAAAACCCTTATATACAGATTGTGAGGCTTATCAGATACAAAGAATAATATGATCTCCATTACACTGTGCTCCATGTGTGAAGGAGAAATTTCAAAGCCAGAAAAATATAAGATTATATATGGCAAGCAGGGTCTTTTGGCATGCCATTTTGGATGAACTAATTCCACCCAACAGCCAGAGGAGAAAGAAAATAGATACCAAAGGATTCATGCCAGTACAGCATGCTACAGAGGCATTTGTTACTCCACTGTGTAGTGAAAGCCTACAATACTGCACAATTGTTCTCAGGACCTTTAGCTATTTTGTTTTATAAACCCTGGGTGCTGCTCAGATGGAGAGGATTTGGAGAAGGGAGACTGCAAACAGATAGATAATCACAAGACAAATTCAGCTTTTTTTTTTTTTTCATGTACGTTGTGCTTCGTGGTATTTACAATAGCAGCAATCTGTTTTCATGACAGCATGTTTTTGTAAATCCAAAGAGATAAACTTTCTCAGCTATTTATAAATCAGATGCTTACATTATGATCTCCTGCCAGTAACTGTGGTCACTCTTGAACTTTGCTGTGTTCAGTTTAACAAATCTGTTTGTTACTGTAGTGCCAAAGGTGAGAAAAATATACTGGAATCCTGTAGAGAAGATGCAATAGCTCTTTGTGGCTGGGACAGTGGTGTCCTGCCACTGCTAGGGTAAAGGGAAGTCACACACCTTAGTCCCAACACAGATAGGAGCCAACAATCACAGATTCTGTCTCAGATCTGCCATTAACTTATTGTGTGGTCTTGGAAGAGGGCTTTGTCTTGATAAAATGAAATCAATATTATCTCTCCATTCTTCAGTATTCTGGTGATCTTTTATTAGATAATAGATGAAATTAAGCAGACTATAAGTAGTATTCCTCCTTTTTCCCTGATTTTTTTTTTTTTTTTGCTATTTTTGCTATTTTGTACAATTATTAGAATTATTAACAAGCAAGATGGCTTTCATAGCCTCCAGGAAACATACCACAACAAAAGAGAAACAACGTGGTCTTTAATGTGTCCTTTGTTTTGAAGGAGCTCAGCAATTTGCTGTACTCTTCTCAAGGTAGAAAATACACACTCAGCATAATTTATAATGAATCACTTCTATGTTGGATAACGCTTTATTTTAATTTCTACAACTTGTCTGTTTGAGTAGATCACAGACTTCATAATGGACCAGTTGGGAGCTTTTTGTTGAGCAATTTATTAAATTCTTGGACTTTTTCAAACCCTTTAAACAGCTACTTCAAGCTCTTTTAACATGTAAATATAAGGCTAACCATATTTGATCAGGCTACAGGTCCATTTAGTTTAGCTTAGTTCAGTTCAGTTTAGTTTAACTGCAGCCAGAAGTAATTACTAAAGCATGGAAGAGGAGACAAAGCATATGCACCAAGATCTACTCACAGTTTCTAACAGCTTGGGGCTCAGGTATATATGGAAAACAGCTACTTCAGGAATCATAAAAAGCATACTTAGCATTTTTGTCCAGACCATCCAGCAGTTATCACATACAGAATTGCAAAGCATGAGAGGGATAAATGCAGTGTTAAGCCATAAGTGCAATGCAGAACTGCAACTTAGTACAAATTGTTCATTAACCCTTTTCCTTATTAACGAAATGCAAACCTTAACTCATCCTCCGTGCCCAAATATGCTCTCACACACACAAATAGCAACCTTTTAGATCTCTCTCTCCCTCACATTACTAGAAAAAGATGTTGAAGTCTGAAAGCCCAGGAGAAGTAAATGTAGAATCCCTACAGAAATATGGTAGCCACACCGAAAAAAATAGTTTTGCATCTTCTATAACATAGGCAGGGATAGTGGAAACAAGTGAACTAATTACTGTTCATAAGCCAGTACCTCAGACTACACACTAAGATTGCTTTAAAAGCAGGAAAGTCATAGCTGGAACAGTAGTAAATGGACATAGGAAGGATATGGCCAATTTTTAAATTATTCCCATGTTTCAGTAACTTACAACTGGTCTTTGAAAATTTGTAGCTGAGCCTGGGGCTTGGGCCTGCCTTTTGTTGGTGTTCAAATTGCCACAAGATGCTCTGAGCACTGGAAATCTCCAGTGTCTTTGTGCTGTGCTCGGATAGCTCAACATTTCCTGCATGCCCGACTGTCTTCTCAAAATCTTCTATCTACAACACACACATGTCATCCCTTCACTTCAGAAGCAGGAAAAAAGGATCCTTCCTTCCCTCCAAAATACCCTTGCAGCTTCTAAAAGACACATTGAACTGCTGTAGCTCTGTACTTACCTTCAGTTGTCTGCCTCACTTCCCACTTAGACTATATGAAAGGAAGTTCTTGCATATGTCTTTACTAATCATAAACCCAGGGCTTGTTTCCTGGATGCTGTTCATCTTCTGAAGGTCAAAAAGCATCATGGCAAAGAAAAGGGAATAATTTTGCTTTAGAAGATAATTTCCTGTCACATACCTAAAGGTGCAGAGAAGGAGAGACCAAATGGTAAAGGATTAAGATACTGACATTCCTCTCTTTCTGAGTGCCAACACCATTGATACTTGTACCAATAAAGGTAGAGTAACTAGAGGAGTGTGAAGGCAAACTGACTCCTTTAACTGGTGCAGGATTGAGTTTATGCCCTGTCTCTGGGCACATATTGCCTGACTCCTCACAGCCCAGGACAAAACAAGGATCTCTATCTGACAAATGGGAGGGAGGATTTGCCAACAAAATCTTATTTGTGTTTGGGTCTCCCTTTAGGCTTGTGCTGCACAGGAATGCTTATGGAAAGACAAAGCTTTTCTGGCGCTATGACACTGATGTAATGAAAAGAAGGATGCCTGATGTCCAGTCCTACTTCTGCCCACAGCCTGATTGGTGTCTCTAAAAAGGTAATTTCTTTTCTCATTGACTCAGTTTTCTCATTCCTAACATGAGCAGAGTAATATGTCAGTCCAAAGGTTCCTTACACATAACCATAAGAGAAGATGCTCTGAGACCCACCTTCTCTTATTTTGTTTTAATTAACTAAATATTGGAAGAGAGCATGGAATTATGTGCCTTTAAGTAAGAAGAGTATTAATTGATGGACTGCTTAAATGCATAACAAAGATGCAAACAAACTCTACACTCAAACAGAAAACTGTGTAATTTAAACAATGATTTATCTGAATTTTAAAGTTTTTTACTGCTGTGTTCCATTAGCATTGACATAATGAATGCTACCCAAATATTCTGATTGGCACACTTAATAAGTTATGAACTATGAAGTAGGAATTGTATTTTGGAGACAATCCATATGTTAACTTGTCTAATTATGATACCAGATCATGCCAGAAACAATTGGAAAATTATTGTAATAAAAACCTTCAAAATTATGTTAGACTTTGAAATGAACAGTTTAATGTGATATGAAATTACCTAAAGTCTGGAAAGTGTTGAGAGGCAAATGGAAAGCACAGGGTTATTTTAGCTCAATTAAACACTGATGAGACATTTTAAAGGCTTTTCCTCTTAACTGAAATACCATGACTATGAACAAGTAATTATGAAATCTTAAACAATTACTCTGAGTCATAATACTGATATTTTTATTGAAAATAACATTTGATTGCTCATATTTTGAAAAATCATAAGCAGTTAGTAAAAGTTGACCTTTGTCCAATATAATTTCTCTACAGTTGTCAAACTCATGCTGCAAGCTTGTCTTAGCCTCACCCAAAATCTTGTAAATGTTCTTCAAACTACAGGATTTAGTTTTATTCAGAGTGCCCAGGATACCAGACCTTACAGCTATGGTAGTGCCTTATGTGGCATGTGGGATACCCACATGATAGGGATACAGGGCAAAGTCTTTTTGTTACTGCTCTATACTCGGGGAACATAAAATATTTCTCATTATCTAGATCAGGAGAACTTCTCTGTGAGATGTTGTATACACATAAAAGCTCTCCAAACATAAATGGCTGTTGCATTTCTGAGACTTCTGAATATTCATGGTTGGAAGGTATGCCTTCCTCCATAAGTCTGATTTAATGAAGCCAAAAAACTGTGAACTTTCTCAGCCTTCCAGTATGAAGTGGGTAGGCATGTGTGTGTATTGTCATGAGATTGTCAAATATTTAATTTTATTTGACTACATTTTATTTTCCAAAAGAGAAGAGAGTGTATTGACTACCATCGACTGCTATGGCTGCTAAGAAAAAATGTCATATTTCAAAATAGAAACATAAAAGACTTTGAAACAAAAACAGTTTCTCCTATTCTTGCATCCAGGGTACATACCAACTTTGCAGAATCACTACAATTAATTCTAAATGATGCATGAAATGAGTATTTCCTGCCTAGAGCCAACAACTCGTGCATACATTCACTGGCTGGCTGTGAAGTGTACTGTAATATTACGTTCAGACATGTCCAGAAAAAGAGTTCATACTATTCTCAGTATTTCTAGGCATTTTTATTCTCTCTTTTTTTTCACATCTACTGCTTCTTCAACTACTACTCCATCCCTCTGTCCTTCCTTGCACTGCATGGCTGATCAATTCTCCCATTTCTCCCTTTCTTCAAGACACAGCCAAGATGGTCAGCTACAACACACAGGTGTTCTGAGCTGGCTGTGCAATGGTCTGTTGTGAAAAGATCATGAAAATACAGACAGGAATATTATTCCTTCATTCAAAGGCCCTAGAATTTTTTTAATGCAAGTGTCTAGATTGCATTATTCTTTGCTTTGGACCCCCATCTACTTAGGAATTACATTCCCTTTGCACAAACTAAAGCAATAAGTCTGCAAAGATTTCTGTACTCTGCTAACTTCATATGAATCAACTCCTGTTAACCTCAGTGGGATTATTCACACACATAAACCTTTGAAGAATTAGGATTTGAAGTGTTTATTTCAAGACAGATGAAGGGATATGGAGCCACATAAATAACTGTAAAAACACATATTAAAAATCTTAATAGTTGGGTGACTCTGGGTATAGAACAAAATGAATTCTAGGTTACCCATCAATTTTGAGAAAAGATATGGAGCAAGTTTTTACACCATATCAGAAAACAGATATTGCTGTTGTTTTATTCTCTGAACACGAAATTAAGCATCGGTATTCATTCATAAAAACCCTTTCTGCTAATTATTCTGCTCAAAACAAAAAGCTGACAAGAAAGTGTCATGCAGTAAAATATTGAACCATGCTTTTCACACACCAGATTAGCAAAATTTGGACTCATTTACTTTATGGAATTCTTGTATTTGAAATCAGAGAAAGATTTGCCCAGTTCTTACAGGGACCCCCCATACAAGGTTGAATCAGAGCCTGGAGCAGACCTTATCAGATGGTCATTATTTCTTTAGAATGCTAAATAAGGTCAATTAGGCTAGATTTGATGAAATCTAGCTTTGACAAAATACATTGAGTAGAAATCAACTTTTTTTACAAAAATATTTTGTATTCTAAGAGAGTCTGTGTCAGACTGAAGTGATGGCTGGTTGTCAGGCAGGAGATAGAGGAGCACCCATACCTGTTACACATACACTCTGAATTACTCAAGAGCTATGCAGAGTTGCACTTCCCAGTGTACTCAGAAAAAAAAAAAAAGAGAAAAAAGAGCACTTTCAATTTCCTGAATGAAGAGGATGAAAGCCAAAAACTATACCTTCAATGAGGTAGGACAAATACTTGAATTTCTGTGCTCCACCTGAGATGGACACTCAGCCCCTCAGATACAATGTAAGAATGCACAAATTTGTTCTTGTAAAAAAGTTCAAAAGATCTTCTTTCTGCCTCAGTGGTGAGACAAAACCAAACCAAACCAAACCAGATTAAATAACAATCAAGCCACCATCATTCATGGAAATTAACTGTTTGTCCGTGCAACCCAAATGCTGTCCTATACCACTACCAATATCTAGTAATACTCAAGGATTGTACCTACATATAGCTATTAGATTTTGAGGTGCTTTACTGGTTATGTGCAGTTTGTGGAGTTTGTGAAGGCATAAGTCAATAGACCATACGGTTTAGTAGTGGAGCTCCAGATCCCTGAATGGTTCTTAAAATACCTTGACAGTGATATCTTGAAAAGATAACTGTAAACCAACAGTTTAGAAAGGGAGTATGCTTCATGAAAATATAAATAAATCCACAGACATTGCTCTTTAATTCTGCCTTGAAAATTAATTTTTAAATGATCTTCCAAGTCACTGATAATGCTCTTAAATTTCACTCCAGTGACTCTTGAGTTCCTAAAAAAAAAAAAAAGGC
>VXBB01001934.1:167267-188572 GCA_013399915.1 Illadopsis cleaveri
AAAGTTTTCCCGGGTGAAAAAAAACCCTTCCCTTTTTTTTTTTTTTTTTTTTTTTTTTTTTTTTTTGCCAAGTGTTGTGAATAACTGGCCAAAAAAGGTGCAGGCTTTTCCTTTTTATGTTACAATACTTCATTTCAGTTTATTTCAAAACAGAATGTTTTGTTTCAAAACAGTGATTTGAGATCAAAGTTGCCTAACTGAAGACAAAAATAAAATAAAAACAAAATTAAATTAACAGACCCTAAACTGAAGCATTTTTGGAACTGAAAGGAAAGGTTCATTTGACTTCAGATAAAGTTCTGAGAGAGGGTTTTGGTTTTTCAGATCAAAAAAGAAAAGAAATATCTGTTAACTATTCACTCAGCCTTCATCTGGAGTTTTGGTTCAGCTGGTTTTTGAGAGAGTAGCCAGCTACAAAGTTCAAATCCAAACTGGAAATTCTCCATGCTTTAGGGAGTAGGAGGAGAGAAAACAGGATGAAGCAGAGAGAGGGTATTTGAAAAAAAAAAAAAAGCTAAAAATGACAAAAAGTAAAAGCCAAAAATAACCAGTCTGATTTAAAGGAGAAACATGTCAGCACAGAATTTCCTTAGCATTACCATATGTATATGGTAGAATCTGCTGATAAATCCTACATTGTCAAACACAGAATTTCAAACACAAAAGCATCATGCAGGGCCTTAAAAACTGCATAGGAGGGAATGGTTTTTAATTTAAGGTAAAATTAATGAATTCAGTATAAATACAGCATAAAGAGGCTTAGAAAAAATGCATTTCAAACAGGTAGACAATTAATACAATAGTTAAGAACACTTTCATATCTTTCTTTTTTTCTAAAATAATATACACAAGAAAAAACTCATCTTCAGGCTTTTTGAATGGATTTTTAATTAACATAATAATAATTACAATAATAAAAAATTGTTTCCTTTTAAATACATTTCTGTGTTCTATCTCTGGTTTTTAAGACTTCTTTTTTTCTGCTCCAGCAGCTGCATTCCCTATCACACTTTGTCACATCATCAGTCATACAGCTACTGAAGTCAACTCCCCCTCTTGCAGAAAGGGACACTTGTGAGTTTATATTGCTGCCATAAATTTTTTGGCAGTAAATTTCTTAACAAATAATCCCATATTCTCCTGTATACAGTGCACAAACTGGCTAATAAAATGATTTCTACTTGGGGATTTGTGGAATGCCTCCATCTTCAGTCAAACGTGTAGACAGAGTTATCTTGTAAAATGTACTGGAAAGTTCATAAGTTTGGGGTTTTCAGGAACACTCCACCTGGTGAGAAAAGCAGATTTTAAAGAAACCCAAACTTTAAAGTTCTCCAAGTTCACCACAATCATGAGCCAAGGAAAACCTTAATTAGAGTCAATGGAGAAAGTTGAGCAGTTAAGAGCTGGCCTTTTGGGGCTAGCAGCACTTGAAGGAATCCAATTATTAAATAATAAGTTATTTGTGGTTCTGAGGTTTGCATTGTGAATATGTTAGCCCATGCTTTATGCCAGCCTCCTCTCCCTGAATGTTTTATCTGGACATGCTTGAAATAAAGTACAGCACAAAGCTGCAGAACTACTTGCAGGTCTTGACATAAATTGGGATCAATTCTCATCTGCACTTCTGACTCTTAATAAGCATTTGGTGGTGCAAACAGAATTTGAGTGGGTATTATGAGCTTTCTAAGAATGAAAATGAGCATCACATCTTGCTCATATGATAAATAACCCTTTATTTTTTATCACCCTTAATACATAAACACAGTAGCCCTCCGACTTTCTCACTGTCCTTGGGTAATCTCACCATTTTTTAGGATAGAATGAACAGTGAGAAAAAAAAAATAAATTATGACATTTAAACCTAATTTGTGCATGTGTTTCAGTTTAATTCTGTTTTCTCATAAATACATGCAATAGCAAACTCTGGATCTCACAGAGGGGAGTAATTTAGGTGCCAAAAGAAATGCAGTTTATAATTACATAAGTTACTTCATAGCACATAAAAATCCCAGGTCAGTCAAAGAGAAGCAAAACCAGTATATGGCTTACAAGTCAGTCTTATCAAATTAGATTAATGAAATTTCTAGGGAAGTAATAACAGTAAATAGTGATGGAAGAACAAGAAAGTGGGAATTCCCTTCACCAAACCTCATATGTCTAAAAGCTTCCAAATTGAGTACCTTCACCCGAGTATGTGAGTCTGCTGCAAAACCCTGGTGATTTTGCCCAAAAATCATTAACAGTACAATGAAGAACTGAGAGCAAAGTGCTATCAGGAGCACTAGGGAGCCCTGAAGACAAGAAAGGTTTAAGTCAAGGACAAGAAAGAAACAGTTAATGAGACTTAGATAGAAAGTGGGACTATACAAAGAGCCAAGTTTCAACAAATGTGGTAGAAATATTTCATATCTACTGAAATGGACAGTTATAACATGTGAAGAATATAAGAGGTTTTGACATTTCAAAAATGAAGGGTTCCTAAGTACCTCACAAAACCAGGGTGTTAATAAAGCCAAATATTTCTGCAGAAAAGTAAAAGGTCCTGCATAGGAAATGGAAGGAAAAGCCATGGAAACACCTGCCCTTCAGTGCAACAAAATTTATTGCAGAGGCCAAAAAAAGGCTGAGAAGTTCATGGACTCCCCTGTACAAATCCTCCTGGGCTGAAAATTATGGTGTTATTTTTTCACTCTATCAACATTATGATGACAAAAAATGTCATGTAAACCAAGTGTATATCAGCAGAAACCTTCTCCAACCAACAGTACCCTGAGAAGAAAAGGGAGTTTCCTTGTCTCTCCATCAGCAGCTCTGGTGAGAAGTTTGCCTCAGGGCTGTGTTCCAGTACTTGCCCATGTCCTAGACACTGTAGGCTTGCTGCTGGCTGGTGGTGGCCACTTCCTGAGCATCCCTTGATTCATCCCTGGAGTTTGTTGTGCTACCTCGGTGAACTCAGCTGTGTCAGTAAATTACAGCTTAAGGGTGCCTGCCCTTTAATTTAAAAAGAAGTTGCCCATTCAATATAAATCTTTCTGCAATGAGGTTTATTTTCTAAATAATTTTTTTTCAACTCTGATCATTAGGATTGTATGTTTGTGAGTTGAATCCTAATCTCTTTAGTTTTTGGAATCTGTGGGTTTTAGCTCTTTGTCTACATTCAAGATCATTTCACATATACATCAGCTGACACACGCCATGTAAAAAGCATACAGACTATCCACTTACATGAACACAAAGAAGTTTCCCAAGGTCTAATTTTTCACATATTTAATTAGATGATGAAATTTAAACCCTCCCCCCTCCTAAAATAGGATTTTTCTTTTTCTGATTTTATTTTTCTCTTCTTCTTGTGTGACAGGAAATGCTAATATAAATCACACTAGATGCTCTTTTACCTTTGATTTTTCTTCAAGATGTGCAGATATCCATGTAACTCTTAAGAGAAACTCAAAGGAAGTAAAAATTTCCCAAAAGGATATGGACATCAATAATTTTTTGTTACTCAGAATGAGATCTGTGAGCCACTTGTGGTCCAAACAACATCAGATGTTTTTCTGTGAAATGAGTGGAAACAAATTAGAACAGAATGAAAATAAAAATTAGGTGCATTAAAGCAAACAAACAAAAAGTGGTGGGAAAAATGGTACTAAACTAACATTGAAAGGTTTGGCATCATTTCTACTTCACTGTAAATAAAAAAACATTCCAGCACAGCATGAGTAAATACAATGACCACTTTATTGCAGAGGGAAAGGGGAAAGGCTTGGAAAAATAAGAAAAGCTCTGAAACTAGAAAAAAACACACTACAGCTGCTGATTTCTAGCAAAGCTATGTCACTCTCACTCTGGCAAGTGAAGAGAGGCCATCCTTCAGGAAAGAGACGGGTCAGGTCTGAACCCTTCCCTGGGTGCCTCCATGAACTTGAGGCATGATTCTGCTGGGAACAGCAGTCTCATATCCTCCTTCCACAGAGCTGGTGTGTGGCTCTGGCTGCCCCTGCCCCAGGGAGAGGCGTTTGGGGTGGCAGTGACCTGCTGTGTTGTGCCTGGGCCGTGGTGAGGAGCTCCAGCATGATCCTGGGGCTGTGGCTACACCAAGCCAAGCCACACGGTCTGCAGGAACTCTCCTTTGCTTGCTTTCCTCTGTGCTCCTCAGATGGACAGCATGTGAAGAAGAGAACTCTTTCTTACTAATAATAGCCTAAATTGTCCTTGTGGGAGTAGAGCAGGCCCATTAACTCCAGTGTAGTGGAACAAGGGAGTGAAGGGTCAAGGTCAAAAACAAAAGGATATTTTAATATCTCATTTCTTTTTTTTGTTTAGCGTTGCTCTTGTGCTCTTTGGACTGTGGAAAACGGACTTGATTTTTGTTTCTAATCTGTTTCTGCCCAGTTTAAAACAGCTTTCATGAGTGAGCCCAGTGGTCACAAAAGCAGAAATGGAGTATTTCAATCCCATGTCAGCAAGTGTAAGTAACTATAATCCTTTTATCTCTAATACTTTTCCTTCAGAATAATCTTGCTCTTCTATAGTCTGTAATCAATCACAGCCACAAATCTTTTACATACTGTAGTTTTTTCTCCCTTAGAAAAAAATGTCAAGATTTTGTTGTTTTGAATAATTGCAGGTGATGAGAACAGTAAGAGGTGAGAAAAAGTGGGAAATTCTTGTTTTCTGAGATACACTAAATGCCTGCCATAGTTTGGAACAGGAAAAAAAGTGAGTATAAAGAAAAAGCAAGTAGAGAAAAAGCAGATTCAGTAAGAGTTTTTTCTGAATTTTTACTGTCAGCAGCTATATGTTTAGCAAAAGCATCTGGATCAGGAAAATTACAAAGTAGTGTGTGTGTTTGTGCATGGCATTTTGTTCTGTGAATGAAGTAGAGCATGAGTGTAACAGTTGAAATTTGGGTTAAAAGAAGTGACTATTTTTAAGTCGTTTCTACTCTTTGTACAGACATTTTTGGCAATACACCTTCTGAAAAACTTGGCAGGAAATATTTCAATCCCCTCCCAAAATCCTGAGACTAAAGATATTTAAGAGAAGATTCTGGAGTACGAAGATGCCCAAAAATCACTCTTTGGAAGACAAGAAGTTGTAAATGTCACTTGGTTCCTGGAGATAGGCACTGCTCCATGCACACAACTACACTTGATGTCTTTCTTATTGTCTGAGAATGTATTTTAAGCAAATGTCTGGGCATCTTTAGGTAGCCACACTGTAGAATAAAAGAATGGTCCATAGTGAATGAAAATGGCTATTTGGCATTAAGAAGGAAAAATCTATTTTGCTATTTATCTCAAGATGGGTTGTTTTACACCAATAAACATGGGAAGAAACACTGGTAATGGAGCTAAAGGCTACTAAAACTGGTGATAGAACTTGTCCCAGCAACTCAGCATTTTGGTAACTCAGCTTTTCTAATCCATGGGCTCTAACAGCAGCTATGGGATTTAGGTGCAGAGCACGCAAATAGTGACACATGTGCTTAACCCAAAGCCTTGTAAGCCAGAAGTCTCAAGTGTGTCAGATTTTACAGCCTTGGCCTCTGCTTTGTGATGACCAGTTCTGTTCCACTGAATGCTCCAAATTACCATTGCTCTACTTATAAACTAAACAGAGACTTGTGCTTGTGTGCTCTAGGGTAGGATTCAGGTTATTATTAAATCTGTCTTCAACTCTCCTGTTTATAAATCTGGGAGCTTCAAAGCCCTCAGCAAAAACAGCCTCTTTGCTGAAGCCAGGAAGCACTTCTGCATATCCACAGTTTAAAAACACCTCAATGAAGAGATTCTGCAAGCCCAGTGATAAAGGTAAGATGGACAGAAGTAAGATGCCTTGCTACTCAGAACATTCGTGCCAATATTTGCCACAAATCCTTCCTTAGCTGCAAGAGCCACTCCAGTGCTACTCTACCCTTCTTTCTAGCATGCAGAAGGCAAAGCTATTGCCATCACCTTGTGCTTCCCTGCTCTGAGAGGTTCTTAAGGCATCAATGGAAATACATGTCACTTTTCCCTGTCTTACAGCTATGGCACTATAAAACACTTCCAGAAATGCTGAGTTTTCTTTTCACTCAGCAACAATTTCAAATCAAGAGAGAAAATAAAACCAGAGCAAAAAGTTAGCATGCTTAATTGAGTGGTAATGTCCTTAAAATAAGTTTTGTAATCAGAAAGTCTAAGTAATATGTCCACTGTGGCAAAAAGTCCCGCAAAATACTGAAGTTTAACATTTCTGTCATTTGACTTTGGTGAAAGACAACTTGAATTAGGGCTTGCAAAAGAATTTACACAATAAACACTATCTCAGCTGTAATAAGAAAGAGGAATGCAGTCAAAGGGGACTATTAAAAATATTCTGCAGATGCCCTCAAATTCAATTAATTATTTGGAATTGATAATGGAAGGCAGAAGAGCTGAAGAGAATTGTGGGAATATGAATAGAAATTATGACAACCAAGTGAAGTTAACAAGTAATAAGACATTTTGCAGTGGCAGTTAGGTGCTTGCATTCCCTTCTTTGGCCAGGACAGAAGAAACAGGAAAATCTGGCTAGCGTTATCAACTGGAGCTCAAGAGGACTGGGGAACTGTAGAACAAAGTTTAAGGGACAAAATAATTAAACACAAGGCCATGTATTTGGATAAATGAACTGATTGCATCAGGACCACGGCAATTACCAACATGAGAAAGGCAGATGTCGTGTTAGGGTTAACCAAGTGCCGTTTTTCCAGAAGTGTGCAGTTGCCAAGGCACTGATGAGTCCTCATCCAGGGGACTGTCCACAGCTTTGGCCATGAGTATTCAGAAAAGCTGATGTCCAACTATGGTAGATGTAGGTGAAAGCCAGAAGAAGTAGAAACTCTGTCATGCAAGACAGTGGAGGGACATAGTTTGAATTATCTCACATGATTATCCGGAGCACGTTTGTGGGCCATAAATATATGAAGGAAATAAATATTATTGAAAAAGAGAAGATGAACTAAAATAAACTTTTATAAAGCATCCATGAAGAAAGGTAGAATAGAAAGGAGATTTCCTATGGCTGTGATATCCTGTAACAGCCTTTTGGTAGGAGTAGTGGGGGCAAAACCACTTGCTTATTTTCAAATGGGACTTGATCAGTTTGTGAGTGAGACTATATAGTAAGAATACCTGAGTTTGAAGAGGACCAAATGTAGTGATCTTTCCATCAGTGTGTTTCTAGATGCACTTCTCTGTTACAACTTCACATTGACGAGCTGGGAGGTTGGGAGGTCTGCCTTAATCATAGAAGTAACTCTGCTGAAGGGAGAGAGAGGAAGAATACTGAACTGTTCTGAACCTTTGCCAAGGCTTTGGAGACATTAAAATAGAAACCCAGGAATTTGTCCAAGATTTTATGTGACCTAGTTCAGCAGTTATGGTTCCCTCCCCCGGCACACACATCTTAAAAAAGACATAGTAGAACTGAAAAAAAGTAGAGAGGCGAGTGACAGAGCTGATCAAAGGTATGGAACAACTTCCAGGTGACGAATAAGTAACTGCACTATGACTCTTTAGCCTCTAGAGACATGTCTGAGGACAGACACTCTACAGAGATCTACAAAATCAGGCACAGGGCAGGGTCGTTGCACAGACAATGTGTGGTCTCTGTGAGTGCAACTGGGGGATGTCAAAAGGAGGCATCCAGTGTAAGTTTTGAAAAGCAGGAGGCTGGTGTGGTGGAGCTCCCTACTGCAGGGTGATGTGGATATGACAGGATAAATCCTTTCAGTGAAATCTGGCAAAGTTGCTG
This sequence comes from Illadopsis cleaveri, assembly GCA_013399915.1. Classification (NCBI taxonomy): domain Eukaryota; kingdom Metazoa; phylum Chordata; class Aves; order Passeriformes; family Timaliidae; genus Illadopsis; species Illadopsis cleaveri. The sequence goes on from VXBB01001934.1 coordinate 175,050, forward strand.
AAGCATGAATTGCTGCAGGATGTGAAAGTATTTCTGGGAAGAAATGCTCTCCACTATCAACCTCTATTTGCCTCTGCCAATGGCAAGATGCAGGGGTTAGATAGAGTTTTGGCCTGATTTGACACAACTGAAGGGTTCAGACCTGCTCAGTACTTAAATAGCATGCCATGGGCAGAACAGAGATCACGTTTGGGATCAGCCCTGTGTGCTGTGCAGTGAGCAAACACAGTCCTGGCACGGTCACACAGGACAGACGTCTTGGGCCACACCTGCCCGACTACACTGTCTCAAGGCCAAGGCTGCCCAGGCCAACTGGCAGTGTAGACAGAGGGAAGGCAGAGCTGTCAAACTCTGCTTTTTAGCAGTACACCCACAGCTGCTGAATGCAAGATATATTCAACAGCTCTTGGAAAATCGTGCTGTTGGAGCACAGCTGAGAACATTTGGAGCTCATCTGCAGGAACATTTGTTGAAACACTTACACCTGGGCCCTCCTGTGTTTGTCATAGTGACCCCATAAAAGGGCTGTGGGGCTTAGCTTCTAGTAGCTAGTCCATGTAAGGATAGTTGAGGCTTGTGAGGTATTCATGGCTTCAGAGTTACTCAGTTAGCAGGGAGGATTATGATAAGATTTATATTACTTTCTTGCCATTCTCAGTGGAGTTAAGCAGTACTGGAGTAAGGTAGCATTAAACCAGACCTTAAGGTTATGCTGATTGTCAGTATTGTAATCTTCTCTCCAACTCTTCCATCCTTGCTTTGCTTCCCCTCATCTGATTTGCTCTACTACATTATCTTTCAGGGCATTATCCAACAAGAATAACGGACAAGAAATAAATAGGTCTCTAGGACCACACTGTAGTACCAGGAGTGCTTCCAAATTCCTGTGTAAGGTACACAAGCTGGCCACAGCCCAGTTTCAGATGGGAGTGAGACTGCGCACATGTCAGGCTTTCCTACACCTCCCCTTTTGCCAAGTACCACCCCAACACATTCTCCAAACAAAAGCTCTCCCCACCCACCCTGTGCCCACCACCCGGGCAGTACCCAGGGGTGCAGATAGAGCCAAAACACCAAAGCTTCAGCAACCAGATGAGTGTAGCTTTAAAGCTGTTAAACTTTTAACATTTAAATAGCTCAGCTAAAGCTATGAGTTACTTAATGTTTAAACATAAGCACATGCTTAATTAATTTGCTGGCCTGGGGCCTAAAAATGCAGTAGCTGTTACCTAAGTGCCTCACCTACTGCTGCTCTGTGAACTCCCTGCTCTTTTTTGTGGTCTGGGTCTTCTCTTCCCACATGCACAAAACCAAAACATCTACCCCTGCAGCCAAGGTAACCCAGGCTGCCATAACTCTTCTAACAGCTTCCAAGGAGCTGGCTGCTGGGAGTGCATTTAGCCGTGCGTGACCTTACAACTGTCCCTGGACATTGAAAGCCTCTCCTTTTCTTAGCTGGAGAAATGATAAATTTCATTGACACTTCTCCTCATTCCTATGCCCAACTGGGACCACTTCAGAATTCAAGCTAATGTTTTTGTTTCAAGGATTTTTTCTCCTTCTTTTTCTTTAATGGACTGCTTTGCTGTACTAGAAGTTCCTTTACTGTTAGATCCACCATCTCCAACAAGGAAAAAGAGTTCCCTCTAGCCACCAGCTTTTGTAATAACATCCAGCTGCCTCCGTCCACACTTTAAATGTGGGTTCCTGTTTGCCTAGCAGTAAAACTGTAATCTGAACATCAGTGACAAGTCTACTGAAAAGTTATTTAGCTCCTAAATTATTATACTGGTTTTTCAGAGGGAAGGAAAAACAAATTTATCTAGGGGCAGACAGAATGCCAAACTGAGAAAAAAAAATATTGGCCATAATAATAAACCAAAAATGATTGGAATAATTTAGAATAAAATACTCATTCAAAAATATTTTCCAGTTTTTGGAGAAAAGCCAACATAGTCAAATAAGTCTGGGAAAAAAATATCCTGAGATTAGAACAAGAAATAATTAGCTTGTAATAGAATTCAAAGAATCCTCACTTTAGTTCTTCAAACAGAGTCAGGAACTGAAAATATTTTTATTTCATTTTTACTTATTTTATATGAATCCAAATATACTAACTTCAGCTATTAAATCTTGCTTAAAATCAACCTTCTCAGACTTATTCGGTGATCAATGCACTCTTTAATCCACCCTGAGTGCTAGGAACAAGCTAGAAAAAGCAGATCCACATTCCATGTAAAAATGATGCTGAAATATGTACAGGTTCTGCCAAACCAATATGGCTATAAAAAAATCTCTATCAAGTGGTTGAAGCAGACATGGTGTAGACGTCTCACAAACAAACCCAATGACCATGTTCAAACACCACTCAGCTGAAGACTCTATCCATAAGCAATCCAAGAATATTGAGGAAATGAGGGTGGAAGAAGTGATATCAATACAAGAATGTGAGAGGTAGAACAGAGGAAAAAAATCAATTTAATATAATATTGAAACAATCATTTCAAAGTGAAGTGAAAACTAGAATAATATACAAAGTAAATGATCACAAAAGCTATCACTTTGAGAGCCTGAGAAAAGACTAGAGAGAGGAAAAACAGAAATGATTGCTACAATAAGGACAGAAAAGCACAAGAGAAATCAAATCTGACATTAATTGTAGGATTGCATACGGCTTATTGTAACTATGGAAAGATATACTGTGCTGTGGGTTGCATACTGCTTTCAATATTTACATGATGTTTTTGAAAGTTAACTACTCTTATTATATCATATGAATAAACCAAAGAAGAGAATGTGAGAAGGGAGAATTAGTTCCCAGGACAGTAGAAAATATGCATCAGTATTTGTCATCATATTGGTCATACTAATTTTCCATAGTAACTAGCTTGTCATTAAAGAATAACAAAAATTCCACATGAGATTTTAATCTCTGCTAGAAAGTTTATGCTGCTCAAAGATGCATCAGAGCTCTCTATCAGCCATCCTGTTGGAGTCCAGTGCTCTCCTCAGCCTTTGATGCCCAGCTATGAGCAAATTATTAAATGCAAACTATTAAATGCAAACTATTAATGCAAACTATTTAGGTATCATGGATTGTTACTAAAATGAGTACCAAGCAGTGGAGTTAATACTACTGTCTTCTCAAAAACCCATTTGGTAGATGTAAACTAAATGTTCACTAAATCCACTTGCTATAAATGAAAGACCAGCTCCACTTCCTCCATGGATGTGGATTTCTTTGTGGAGAACTTTCCTTCTTTGAAATACATAGCAGATCATTCATTTTGTGAGACTTGGCAAGATCAAGGCAGAAGTCTGAAAGACTGACAGCAAAAATAAATGAGAAGAAAGTAGCTCATGGGAAAAAATACCTGGCTTGTGTTTGAACCAACAATTGATCTAAAAATGCTATTTGATTTGCATATAGATAATTTCTGTGACATTTCTTTTAAATATTTTCATGGAATGCATTTAAAACAGATTGTAGAGGTTGAAAATGAAGTCAGATTAATGCTTCATTACAAGAAAGAGAAAACTGCAAAATTAAAAAAATGCAGGAAGTTAAATTGTTAAAATTTTAAAAACCTCTAAATCTTTTTGGGTAACTATTTTCATTCCTGCTATTCCTAGCACAATAATGTTACTCATAAATGCTGGATAAAGGTTCAGTTGATATCTGTAACTGAAAAATCTTAGATATTAGTTCTTTGATATTCTTATATGCTAGGTTCTGGCCAGGACAGAAGCATGTCCTTTGAAGATTGCCATGGAGTTGGTCTCACTGCAGGAACACCTAACTTTTATGACCTTCACTACCAAAATTGGACAAGACTGCTGGACTAGTTCACAAGAGACAGCTCCAGTGTTCATTATTTTATGAAGTGAAATACAAACGATACCTTCAGATGAGCAGCAAAGTTTCAGTCATAGCCGATTCCAAAAAATACTTCCCCCTTTCATGTGCAAGGTTCAAAGCTTTGTAAGTCTGGAAAGCTCGATAGAGGACGGAGAGTTGGCCAGGTTCAATTCATTAGAGCACGTCTTAACTGTCAGCTTGTAAAATAAACCTTCTCCCCCACCTCCTTCAAAAAACATAATGCAACCCTGACAGAAAGCTGATAACTTCACCACGCAAAAGGAAACCTGAAATCTGCAGACAAAGATTTTACTATGTGCTGAGGCTGGAAAGTGGAAGGAAAATAAAATAGCATTGTCCCCTACACACAGAATTTCAGGTAGAAATCTTCCAACAGTGTAGGAAACGTGTTCATGACGTACAGATTCCTGCTTAAGTAGGGATAGACAGTGGCTTATCTGAAATGGTGTGGCTTGTACAGAGCAGTACTGTATAGAAAGGAAGGATTCATTATTTTATACAGCTATCTACCTCTCTATCTCCCCAAACACACACAGGAGTGTGAACACACACGTACTCCCGTGATAGTTTTCTTTTATGCACTTCAGACTATTTAGAAGCAAATCCTTGTTTTTCAGCCTGTGGACTTGCATGTGCTATTTACAGTCAATCATATTCTTCCAGAGTGAATGAACATTTAAACTATATAAAATGTTGTGTCTTAAATAAATGTTCTCCTAGGTAAACCTATCCTTTCAACATGCAGCAGGGCAATTCTCAGAAGACATCCCTGCAGGATACTGGTGTTCTTTCAATCATTTTCTTGATCAAATCCAACCCAAAATAAGGTGTAAGCACTGTGCCAGCATAATATTTCTCATTTACTGTCACACGCTTACATGCATGCAGTATTTGGTGTATTTATGACTGAGTGTGAATAAACATATATTAGAAAAAAACCCACAAAATTCCCTACCGGCGAATATTGTGCTGCTAGTTTTAGCACAATGTTTACAGTTGCAGATCTCCCAGATTTCACCATGATTAGAACAGTTTATTCAATGTACAGTTTACTAGCAAATATTTCAATTATTGATTAGTTTCATTTGGCAGTGGTTTCCCTATCATGATTGCCACAGTCACAGGAATAAATCTTATGGTTCTTTTCATTATTATGCTACAGGAGTAAAGGACAGAAGACAGAAATAGTTTTACTGTTTCTCCAACTCTACAGAGACTTCCAAACTTCTCAAAGACACTTCTGCCCCCCAAAATCCTGCCTTTCTATGGGTTTGTGTGAGAATTGGCTTTCTGCTGTGTCTTTTTCAATCTTCTATAACCTTGAAATGGTCTCTCTAGAAGCAATTTATCCCTCCAGTAGCTGTATATATCTCTGGAAAAATGACTTGGTTCTTAAACTTCAGGATTGGACCTGCCTTAACAATATTGTGCATTATGAGGGATTAGCACTTTGTTTCTTCATAATATCAAACTACAGTTTCATGCCAGTCCTCTAATCCTGCAGAACTTGAAACACAAGAGATGCAGTAGCAGTGAGCAGAACAGAACCCAAAGACTGAGGATAGGGAGGGAAGAGTAATCTATTCCATCTCACTAAAACAGATCTTGTACATTTAAACAGCAGTATCTCCTCAAAAACAGGTACAGGTTAGCCTGAGGGGAAGATCAAGTGAGCAGAGGAAGAATTAGATTCTCTGTTTTCTTCCAGGTATGTTCACTTTGCAGCTGAAGAAGAATTGTTCCTTGCCCATACTACACCATGAGGAATAGAGTAGCAACAATAGTACAGAAAATATCAATTCCCCCTAATGATATTAATTCCCTGTTTCTAAAATTCTTGCTTGGACCAAGACCTTGTTAACAGAATCTGTCTGAATAAGAATGGAGTAACTCAGCTGCTTACAGGAGCTGGTTCACTATGATAGTGTTCCCATTGCACCATTTTCCACGTGTAACAGTCCTGAGTGCCTTTGTCAGAACCTGAAACTGGAGCTGCTAAAAAGAAAAAAAAAAAAAAAAAAAAGAAAGAGAAAAGGGTGTTTTATTCTATGAAATGCCCCAGAATGACTCTCAAAAGACATGTTTCTTGGCTGTTAGGGTGGCTGCCCATCTGGTTATACTTTTCAAGAAAAATTATGATTGAATATTCCTTCTCATGTGAAACAGAATTGCTAATTCAGAACTATCAGAGTGATCTGGTTTTTGTTCTGTCACAGCCTGGTGTTCAGGTTAGTCTATTAAACTACTTCAGCACTTTATTTCACCTACTCCAAATCTGCTGTGCTTTAGACAGGCTTTGAATACAGTAGTCCTGACTCACAATCCTTGACATTCCCTCAGATATCTGTAGTTCAACAATCCATTTAGCATTAAACATTAAACTTTAGCAATAAGCTTTAATGGTCTTGTCTTGCAGAAAATGCTCTTAACTGAATTTGGAAACAGTCAGGACCAAAATTTGTCAAACCCTCTCTCGTCCATGGATCCAGGGATCACTTTTCCTCTGACTTCTCAGTGGTTGTGGCACAGCTTCATTGACAGTTTCATCTTTTCCTCTTCTCATTTCTCATGTTAGACAGTTGCCTGAAGCGTTCATTTTCTTGTTTAGTCACACATGTTCCCATTCTTCCTATTTTTAAAGAGTTTTCCTCCATCTTGCTTCCTTGTGAGAACTTTTGGCTCATGTTATCTTATATATATGAGATCTTACATACCATGTACTAAGACCAAAAGGGGGAAATTGTGCTACATTTACTAAGTAACACTTTGCTTTGTCAGTGATGCTGCTTTGAGAAAGATGTCTGGAGAAAGTTACTGTTAAAAGTTACTGGGGAGCCAGACTTCACCTGTGTGTTTTGTAACAGTGGCAGCCTTCTGTTTGCCACCCAAAGTCTGGGAAATTCACATTAACTCACCATTTAGCATTATCTATCTGCTTTTGGCTGATCACTGATTTACCTCTGAGTTTTATGACTAATCTTGCACCAAGTGCTGATTTAGTGCCAAGTGTGGTTTTGATTAAAGGTACCTGTTCATCATCATTACAGCCTGTGAACCATCTACTCTGATAGAAATCTTTCTGTGTATTCATTCATTCATGCTTGAGAAATGCTTTACAATTGTTAAGCAGTACATAAATGCTGATTTATTGTTTTTCTGAAATGTGCTGTTACTGATCATCCTGTTGAAGTTTGCTGCAGAGCTATTTGGAGACTGTACTGTGTTCTTGGCAAATCCATGGGCAGGGACTTCCTAGCCCAAAGGATGCAGAAGAGAGCTGAGTAATGATGGCACAAACCTTCTGCTTCTTGGACAGAAATCTCAGCAATCTCTGTGGCCTTTGTCACTCAGAGGATCAGAAGATGAAGAAAGGAGTGTGTTACTGCAGAAGACAGCCTTTCCCTCCTCCCACATTCCTTAGGGAGACACCGGTACCCCTTCAGCCCACCCTGACTGTACTTGGCAATCCAGGATCTCAGCAAATGCTTTGCCATCACGTTTTCTCTCCTCCTGAGTGCAACAGCAAAGCAGGTTTGGCATCTCCTCCTTACAAGCCTCATTGCTCTCACACATACATCACACAGAGACTCAGATCACTACTTAAGCAGGATTTCTTGGCATCACATACTGCGTGATTCAGTCTGGGTGGTCAACGTCCATTTGATTCTTTAAAGGAAAGACAAAAATCCAAGTATATTTTTAAACAGAATGGAGTTCAGCAGATAAAGAAAATGTCTTTTTCTTGTATAACATGGAGTTTTACCAGGCTGTTAAGCTGAGTTTCCCAGCCAAACCCCAAAAGAGGTCCTGAATGGTGCCATCTCTGAGGGATGCTGATTTATGCCTGTGAGGAACAATCTTCTTTCTTTTAAAACAGAAAAGTCCCTTCTGCCTTTTGGAACAGCCTATCCGTAATCGAGTAAAACACCTTAAAACCAGGCTACTACAACCAGACAAACTTTGGAGACACTGGCATCAAATTGTTAAGTAATCTATTATAACCCGAGAAACAAAAATAGAAGCATAAAATGGAACATCAAACCTCATCTAAAATTTTAGTTTCGTTCTTAGCTGCTCACACTGATCTTTCCCCAGGGCGTCCCTCTCTATCTCAGGCAGAGCCCAAGATCACACTGTCAGTGTGCTGCTGTGGAGAGCTGCCATGTAGAACATCTTAACCATCAAAGCTGAGTTTGAGAAGTACTAGCATGGAACAGACCTGTTACTATGGTTTGTCTGCTGATTGTATGTTAGCTTGTTCATTGAAAGCAAACTTGGAGGAATGCCATTTTCATTATATTCCTCTCTGTTCCTATAACTACAAATTCATGTAAAACAATACTTTAAATACACTTAAGTCAAGGGGTAAAAGAGATACCAGTCTCATTGGCAGGAATAAAAGCCGTATTCCATCTACCAACAGATGCTCTTCCTGTTGAAAAATGGAGAATGGTGCCCAAAAAACATTTTAACTTCACATGGCTGTTGCTCTTCTTTTTGGAAAATCCAGTTTCATCAGTGGTTGGGGATACATAACTTTCCCAGCCGAACTGTGGCATATAGAAAAGGGGTCCTGTTGCCACACAGACTATTTCAAAATAGGTTATTCAAAGATTTGTTGATAGAAGAATGCAGAATTATTAATGAAAATTTTGTCCTGCATAACATAACCATGCTGAGCTCATTCAAACCTAGCCCAGCTATGAATGAAACCCATTCAGTTTAACATAGGAAGGGCCTGCAGAATTCAGATTCCAAGTTTGACACAATTAATAGTGTTTATAAGTTCAAGAATGTTGCTGTGAGGACAGAGTGTATTCAAGACAAGTGATCATATTTCATAGTACACTTAGAGGGTGAAGAGGCACTTGACATAAAACACTCTCGTTTCCATAATTCAAATCATTTGGTTGTTTAAGAAGATTTATATTTTCTTCAGCCTCTTTCCCTCCCTTTTTCTACTAATTTCATATGTAACATAAATTTTATTTTTCTCCTATTCCAGTTCCTTGTCTTTGGGAGGATCTAAACCAAAAAATTCTCCCCAAACTGTTGTGATCTGAGTTCCAGCAAAACTGAATAGAAGCAAAACTAAAGCATGCTTTCGCATTTAGTTGTTCTGGAGCTGTATGAAACAAACTGTAGCATTGTCATGCAATTCATATAATGAAATGAATAGCAATGATTCTGCCTGTTACAGGCATAAATAGAAAGAGAACATATTGAGAAAGGCACATAAAACTAGCGTATCTCGAAACAAATCAGAAGGAAATAAAGAGGCACTTAAAAAAAAAGTGTATTTGGGGAACATATAATTTTGTAAATGCACATTCTGCAGTCAAAATAATGGTGATTTTACTTTTTTTTTTTTTTTTGCACTCACAGAATCCCTTTTTTACCAACCTGGCTATACAGCTATACTAGCACCACTAGTGAAATATTATACTGACTTCAGTTCCCTTCAGATCCAGAACATATTGACAAAAAAGCAGGCTCTGCTTCAGAAAACCATCTATACTTAGGTGCCCAAGTTCCACTGAAATCCACATGCTTTAGCTCATATGGCTGCTAACTCATGCTGGGGACAAAAAAAGATGAAAAAGTGCTATGTGAAGGAGATACTTTTCAATAAAGTGTACCTGTAAATCAGGGAAGTAAGCATGCAGAAAATTATTTTATTTTTTTTTTAAGGCTGTAAAAAGGACAGAAAAGTTATCTCAGTTACAGAGAGGCATATAAATGTGATTGATGGGCTGGGATAAAAGCAACAGAAAAACAGAATCAAGACAGCTTCAGAGCACAGGAAACAGTCTGTCCATCAGATGCTGTGTTTACATGCCACCCCCGGTGCTGCTGCAAGGCTGCTAGAACAAGAAAATGCTCCATGAAAGACCAATTAGTTAGATATTTAACATGCATGCCAGCAGGAAAACTTGGCCTTGATCGATTAACCTGGAAAGCATGTTTCCCCTGCAGCATCTATTGTACTGTGGTTCCTCAGCTCCTCAAAGACATGCAAGCACTGGCAACAGCTCCTGCCAGAGACCCACAGGGACTATTGGAAGGTCTTCTTGAGATAAAAGCCTAGCCTCAAATTAACATGAATTAAAGATTTGAGCTGCAAGTAGCTCTTAGCAGATACAAAAATAACATTGTTGGAGCTGAGGCGGTTGCAGAGCCCTAGACCTGAAGTGGAAATGAATACAGCCTGTATTGGGCACCTATCACACACTGCATACTACCATTCCAGGTGGCAAGGGCTGGCTTCTGCTTCTGTTCTTTATCAGCACTGAAAACTGAAGAACGATAAAACCAAAACCAAAGTAAAAGAAAAAACCAATCAAAACCTAAACTAACCAGCTAGCAACAAAAATCCCACCAAGTCTTCCTGAACAAGGAGCCCCTTTCAGCTGGATATTAATTAGAGAAGCAAACGCTGAATCTCCTGGCCCTCTGCTGAGCTCCTCGCAGTGAAAAGTACAAAGTGAGGGCCTGCTGTGTGGGTAAACTGATGACTCACTTTTAATATCAGGTTGAGCTAGGATCTCGAAGGCTGCCAAGTTAACTCTACAGGGATCCCCACTTCAGCCCACTCACATTTCCTAAAAACAGCACAGCATTTCAGCAGGCCGCGCTCAAGCGAGGCACTTTGATTTGTAAACAGAGGCGGCCTCGGAGACAACGTACCAGTGTGGTTAGCTGGATAATGTCGTAAGACAGCAAGCTATAATGGCAGCACTGGTATTAAATGGCCAGAGGATATTGCTCAAATTTGAATGTGACAGCGATTAATAAGAGATAATTTTTAATGGTATTTTAAAATTCTACCCGTACTTTCTGTAGTCCCGGGAGAGGTATTACTGCCCCTCTTTGAATCATACAGAGAGGAAAAGGCTGCTGGTAAATGCATGCCTACAGAAGTACATGTTTTAAAGAATTTTAATTTATTGTTAGATGACCAAAAAATATTTTATACAAAATAGACTGCTTGTTCCTGCGTTTTGAACAGGGCTTAAGCCATCATGCTTACTGGAATAGTTTTATGGATTCTTGAGACATTTTACTTCAGGTCCCCAAGTCTCAGCCTGGTAAAATTTAAAATGTGCAGAAACATCCCAGAGTACTGACTCACTCCTGGCAGATTTGCATCTCATTCAGTCCTGGCATAAGCTACGACTCATGCACTGTTGCCACCCAGATCAAACGATGCATGTTTATTGTCTTGGTCACATGACTGAAAATATATGGCCGTGTAAGCTCTGACTTAGGCTTCCTGCTCAAGGACAAACCCCTTTCTGTTCAGACATAAAAAAGTTTCTTAAAAGAGATGTCTGTTTAGTTATAAGACTGCACTGCCAAACTGATTGCAAATCCAGTAGCGCATTCTGAAATGTTAAACAACTCTGTGAGGGAGGTTTAATTCCCTACCCACCATTCTTACCTACTTCACCCACTTGGCTAAGGCTTCAACTTTCTTAGTGGCAAGCAGTCTTCCACATGCCTAACACTTGGCACTCTTACAGGAATACGGTCTTCTGCCTGTCCTGTATGCACAGCATAATGTACAGGACGTTTAAGTCCTGTGGTAGGAAATGAGTGCTTTTTCCCCTCTCACTAAATCACTTTTACTTCCACTGGGCATTCACAGAAAGTGAGGAGAATATCCTAACTAAGGGTTATTTAAAAATCTGAACCCAGGCAAACAAAAGGAAAAGTTCTTGGCTGACTGCAGCCACTGCACCCATCTAATTGTCCCCCAGCCAAGGCCCTGGGGCAGGAAGCATCCACCACACCCTCAATCCACTTCTGCTTCATCTACATGGAGTAGGTTGTAAGCCCTCAACTTCCTGCTAGGGTCGTGCTCCATAGACCTCAGGAGGTAACTTCTCTCCACATTAAGGTCCTGGATGTGCCTTACATGACTCATAAACCACAATTTTTCTTCTGATGTCTGTAATGGTACTGTATGATATAAGGCTTTTTCAAACTTTATTCAGCGTTCAAGCAGAGAATTGATTTTAAATTACCTTAAAGATTGCAACAGTAAAAAAATAAAAAGTGATTCCTGACTGTACCAGGTGTAGCAACTCATAGAGCTATTGATAATTATGTACACCTGCATGTGTGTGAGGCAGTTATTTTGGCATGTAACCATTGGCTAGAAGCCTGTTGGGAAGGGGGAGGAAGAAGCCACTGATTTTTTCAAAGGAAATAATATTCAAACAGTATGTAAGTCACAGAATCACAAAATCAACTAGGTTGGAAAAGACCTCTGAGGTCATCAAGTCCAACCTATGACCTAATACTACCTTGTCAACTAGACTACAGCACTGAGTGCCACATCTTTAAACAACTTAAACTTAAAAAGTGCCACCATTTCCCTAAACACCTCCAGGGACAGTGACTCCACCATCTCCCTGGTCAGTCCATTCCAATGTTTTGTCACCCTTTCTGTGACAAAATTCTTCTTAACGTTCAGCCAAACCCTCCTCTGATGCAGCTTAAGACCATGTTTCTAATCCTGTTCCTGGTTGCCTAGGAGAAGAAGCTAACCCCCACCTGGCTCCAACCTCCTTTCAGGCACTTGAACAGAATGATAAGGTCTTCCCTGAGCATCCTCTTCTCCAGACAGAACACCTGCAACTCCTTCAGCTGCTCCTCACAGGGCTTGTGTTCCAGACCTCACACCAGCTTTGTTGCCCTTCTCTGGACAAGTCACTGTGGCATTTGCTATTGCTGAGTTCCTGGTTGGCTGCCTATAGATTCTTCATCTTCTAGGTTATATTTCTAAATGGAGCATCTTCTAAATTTTAAATTTTGTGTGAACAATCTCTACAAATCTTTTTTCTTCGATATAGCCCAAAATTGCTAGAACTTCAATAGGATTTTGGTGCAGGAAGCACAAAATTTGTCCCAAAACTTACCAAAGCAGTAGCAAAAAATGCCCTTCCCCTATGTACATTTGGCATAATGTCCACCGCACTGAAGGCTGTGCAGAAATAGTGGTTTAATTATAATAGGTCACCACACTTTTTGGCAGTACTAACTGTAAATGGCCTTTGTGTTTTCAGTGCATTGAAATGAGTTTGTTTTTCATTGCAGTGATATTTTTCCACTGATGTAGAAACAGACTGAGGCAGCAGGGATATAGCCAGCTCTATTCTGGTTTGATGAGACAATGACAAAGCTAAGTCACCTCCAGTGTTCATAGCAATTAAACCTGGCACAGGTGCAGTAATGTTATTTTCTTGCTGTTAGGACTAATCCCGATGGTATTGATGTGACTGTTTCTCATTTCAGTATTTTTTACTTGATAACCTTCTCAGAAGACAGTATAAAGGCTTTGATATTTTTTCCAGCAGTTTCCTAAGCCAGGAACATGTTAAAAAATATCAATGAGTCTTCTATGGATATAGATGTCTTAGGACATTCAGGACAGTAATGAGAGTCAGAGATGACCACGAAAGANCTCCAGACAGAACACCTGCAGCTCCTTCAGCTGCTCCTCACAGGGCTTGTGTTCCAGACCTCACACCAGCTTTGTTGCCCTTCTCTGGACAAGTCACTGTGGCATTTGCTATTGCTGAGTTCCTGGTTGGCTGCCTATAGATTCTTCATCTTCTAGGTTATATTTCTAAATGGA
>VXBB01001934.1:188620-217326 GCA_013399915.1 Illadopsis cleaveri
TACAATGGAGCATCTTCTAAATTTTAAATTTTGTGTGAATAATCTCTACAAATCTTTTTTCTCAGATATAGCCCAAAATTGCAAGAACTTCAACAGGATTTTGGTGCAGGAAGCACAAAATTTGTCCCAAAACTTACCAAAGCAGTAGCAAAAAATGCCCTTCCCCTATGTACATTTGGCATAATGTCCACCGCACTGAAGGCTGTGCAGAAATAGTGGTTTAATTATAATAGGTCACCACACTTTTTGGCAGTACTAACTGTAAATGGCCTTTGTGTTTTCAGTGCATTGAAATGAGTTTGTTTTTCATTGCAGTGATATTTTTCCACTGATGTAGAAACAGACTGAGGCAGCAGGGATATAGCCAGCTCTATTCTGGTTTGATGAGACAATGACAAAGCTAAGTCACCTCCAGTGTTCATAGCAATTAAACCTGGCACAGGTGCAGTAATGTTATTTTCTTGCTGTTAGGACTAATCCCGATGGTATTGATGTGACTGTTTCTCATTTCAGTATTTTTTACTTGATAACCTTCTCAGAAGACAGNCTTCAACAGGATTTTGGTGCAGGAAGCACAAAATTTGTCCCAAAACTTACCAAAGCAGTAGCAAAAAATGCCCTTCCCCTATGTACATTTGGCATAATGTCCACCACACTGAAGGCTGTGCAGAAATAATGGTTTAATTACAATAGGTCACCACACTTTTTGGTAGTACTAACTGTAAATGGGCTTTGTGTTTTCAGTGCACTGAAATGAGCTTTTTTTCATTGCAGTGATATTTTTCCACTGATGTAGAAACAGACTGAGGCAGCAGGGATATAGCCAGCTCTATTCTGGTTTGATGAGACAATGACAAAGCTAAGTCACCTCCAGTGTTCATAGCAATTAAACCTGGCACAGGTGCAGTAATGTTATTTTCTTGCTGTTGAGACTAATCCTGATGGTATTGATGTGACTGTTTCTCATTTCATTATTTTTTACTTGATAACCTTCTCAGAAGACAGCATAAGGGCTTTGATATTTTTTCCAGCAGTTTCCTAAACCAGGAACATGTTAAAAATTATCAATGAGCCTTCTATGGATATAGACGTCTCAGGACATTCAGGACAGTAATGAGAGTCAGAGATGACCACGAAAGAGCCTGTGGATGAGAAGTGGGAATGAGATATGCTGCATCATTTTCATCTGTTTGATGGAAATGACAGAAATAAAATTACAAACTTTTGTAATGCCCATGAGAACACAGGGGCTCCACAGTGCATTGTGAGCACAAGGGAACACAAAAATGGAGCAAGAAGCTTTCTTGTCCTATTGTATTGAAGAACGGAAGTTTGTAACAGTTGTGAGGTTTTTTTGGTTCCCACCCCATGTAAAAAAACCAGCCCAAAACACCTTTTCCCTCCAAATAGCCATTAGTCAGAGAACTCACCTGGGATAGTGCTGGAATAGCTTAATATCGAGGCTCATCCTTGACAAGCAATAGAAAATTTTCTGGAGCAAGAATCTCTCTCCAGGAGCTGAGGCAAGTCATGATATCATCTCCCTTTCTGCAAATTTTGGGTGTTTTAGAACCAATAAATTTTCTGCCAGTGCTTGGTGAAAACACATGGATGCACTGACATCAAGGAGTTTGCATTGCTTGTGTCTGCTGTGAACTCACCACTAGCTGGGAGGTTTCTGTAAGGTCCTTCATAATTAGAATTCCATTTACTTTTTATCTGCAAAAAATTAACAAGTTTGAAGTTTCAGCTGCTGGATTGGTTTACAGATTTGACTTTATTTGACAGCCTGCTTTATAACTTCAGTAGTGACAAGTAGGAGACTTATTTTGCCCTCTGTGAGATTAAACAAGATCAGGCCTGCCAGGCCTCCAGAGAAACCCATGTGGCAATAAGAAGTGCAGATTCAGCAAACCTCTGTCTTTTCTGTAGCCCTAGTTCTGCAAAACAA
This sequence comes from Illadopsis cleaveri, assembly GCA_013399915.1. Classification (NCBI taxonomy): domain Eukaryota; kingdom Metazoa; phylum Chordata; class Aves; order Passeriformes; family Timaliidae; genus Illadopsis; species Illadopsis cleaveri. The sequence goes on from VXBB01001934.1 coordinate 190,572, forward strand.
ATGTATATTTGAGCACTTCAAACTAATTATGGAAAGATTATAGATATATTTGAGAGTTTAGGAGCATAATTGCTATGAATTTGAGAAAAAAAAATAAGTGATTTCGAAGAAAAAGCTTAATACCTTGCCGTTATATTATTAAAGCAGACAGTTGTAGTATTTTGCAAAAGTACAAGAGAGCTGTAGTTCCACAGGATTACAAACCCCCAACTTCTCACAGGAATTTTTGTGCTTATTTTTTTGCTTTTCATCCTAGACTATGTAAGAGTGGCAAGGACTCCTTGTCTACAGATGTCACTGATTATCATAATTTACATGAAAGATGCTCAGATACTTTGGTAATGAGCAGTAGGTAGGTTAAAAGTGTAATAGCAATTCCATTTTTCTAATGAACATTTCTGATTTGAGACTACTCCATCAATAAAAAATTATTAGCACCTGATAAGAGAACTGAAATTGCAATATACCAGTATGAATGACATTCATTCCTTGCTTGTTATGCCTGTTTATGGACTGACCAGTCCATGAGTGCTGGTGCCTGTTACCACCAAAGCCAGATAAGAACTCCTCTGCTATTTCATAAGCTGTTCTGAAGAGGATTCTGGGACTCAGGAAGACCTCACCTATTTCTCCAGTGTAAGATTTCATGTCTAGTGAATTTTAAGGCCAGAAGAATGAGTTTCAAAGAGCACACCCACTTCTCTCTGCAGGGCTCAACATCAATTTGCTAATCTAATTAACATCCATGAAAATTTAAACAATACACTGACTCAACTGCTCTTGGAGCCCCATGGCACCTAGTTAAGTTACTTTCCAACACTGCTGTAAATCAAAAGAGAACGTCTAAGGTGGCTGCGTTTGCTCTATGTTTTAGTTTGGGACCCTGATTGCTTTACCAACTGCTCATTGATGTTGTTTTCATAGCTTCCTAAGGAATACTTCATTTCTTGCTCCAAGATTTTCATTTGTATCCTCACCTGACATGCAAAGTAGCCTTTAGCTTGAGTATAATATGCTTAAATTTAAAAAACAACAAACAGTTCAGGTAAAGTACTTCCAAAGGACAAAGTGTACAGCAAAGATTTAACATAAGCAGTAGAAACCCATGTATTTCTTTGGTGTTTTCTTTTAAGGTTTCCATTCCATCTGGGCACAATTCCCATTCTTACAAGGAGCAATATAGACACATTGTTTGAGGAGAAAGTAAAAACTTGGACAAAATCTTCAACAAGAGTTTCCGTGGAGAGAGCAGCCCAGCAAAATAAAGCGATGGATAAAGAGTGGAACAAAATGTTACTGGCTTGAACTGGTGGATGGTAATGGAAAAACAGGAGAAGAGAGAGCAGACAGGTCCAGGGCAGCATCACCCCTCAGGACAGATGTCCATCATTGGCCTGGCTGGGACAGTTCCTGTGCTCCGGGCTGGGATGATTCCCTCAGGGAATCAGAGACAGAGCAGTATGTGGATCTCTAACATGGAGTTTCAGGAAGGTCTGGGTTGTGATGCAGACTGTACTGAAATTGATACTTTTTCTTGTGCTGAGAAAGTGTCTGGGAAGAATCAGCTCCCAGCTGTGCATGTTTTGTCACAATGCGATTTCTAAACCAACATTAAAAATTCCAGTGAAAAACAATTGTCATCCACAGTAAATATTTCAATTTCCCAGCTAGCAGACCCTTAATATTTTATACTACTATTTAAATAGTTTTTGCTGTCTTACATTTGTTCTGCTTTTCAGATAATACTGTGTATACAATTCTGTTAAATATGAAGAAAACCCAATAGTATAATTAGGGGTCAATGCAAGGTGAAAGTATTGATAAGATTTGCCTAAGTCTTCTAGTCAAGGTGTGTTTTTTTTCTTGGATGGTTTTCATTTATTTATATACAAGACTGTTAGAGCTGACAGGTGATAATGAAATCAAGGGATTTGATGTGATCTTGTGTGCTTAGACACACAGATGCTAAATTTTCTTCCTCTAACAAAATGCTGCATAAGAAGAAGTAAGTCTGGCAATGAAATTGAATATATTTATGTTTAGTATTTGGTCATCCCCATGTTTTTTTTCACAATATTTTGCAAATGTCGACTCCTGCAAAATACAGCCTCTGTATCTGATACCCTTTGTGCAAATACCTTTTAAAATACCTTTCTGAGACATGTTCACTTCAGGCATGTAATCTTAAAATTTTTAGGGAATGCTTGTTTGCATTTATAAAATTTCCCTAAATGCTCCTATAGTCCTCAGTGATTTTTTTAGTACTTCTGGTTGTGTGGTACATATCTGGCAATAACTCCTATATTTGTGCTTCCATGCTTGCATATACTGTCCCATCATCCCTACGGGGAGATGTATACAGATTTTGCAGGATGAACACATTATTTATTTCTCTATTAATTAATAATCCTTTCCTTGAATGGATCACATACTGAAGATAGTACTTGTGACCTAAATCGAGGCTGTAGCCAGTATTTTATATGATCAGACATTTCAGACATGGAATAGATTTCACTTTAAAGATACACAAGTAATTCTTAAATTTAGAAGTGTAAGGACACGACAGGACTCAAAAAAATACTGTGAATCTGGGATGTGAATCTGAGATGACTTTGAGAAGCTTTTGCTACTTTAATGTTAGCAGGAGTCATAGAGTCATAGAATCATGAAGGCTGAAAAAGATTTTTGAGTCCAAGCATTATGTTCTGAATTTCAAAAGCATCTAGCACCATGTGAGTGTAATTCTGATTTGAATTGGAGGATGTACTGTAACACACTTTTACTTTTCTCCTTGGTGTGTAAATGGATTTTCCTAAGAGTAAAATCTAGTTCAATGATTGAACTAGTCAAATTCAACTTGACTGCCTCAAAATTTTTTGTTATTTAAACCTACATATTTTGTAATTCTTGAGCATATGTGTTCTATATGTCTAGTTATTAATTTATAATTTTCATAGTGTCTATCAAATTGTAAATAGACATTAGATGTAATTTTTTAAACCTTTATGTCCAAACAAATTATAATTTAATGGATAACGTGTGGGTTTTAATTGGATCAAGAAGAACTGAGAATGGGATGTTACAGCAGCAGTGAGCATGGCCCAGCACCACACAGGAGGATTGCCAAAAAGATGACACTTCAGTGTATCCTCCATTTCCAAAAATCTTCATAAAACTTTCCATGGCCAGCTGTAACTCCAAGCCCCATCATAGATACAGCTGTGGAATGAATGGGATTTACCACTGCCTCCTTCTGTTAATCTCCAGGGGATTTCTGCTCACAGTCTAACTACCTCACCCTGTTTCATTACAAAGCAACTCTCAGTTACTGGTAGAACGGTGAGAAGACGGGGTTGCACTGGCTGCTCTTCCACCAAAGTGTCTGGGGGCTGGAGGGAATGTGGCAGAACTCTGGCAGAGTGACCTGCTGGCTTGAGGTTCCTGCTGGACCCCCATCACCTGCCCTTCTCCTGGGGCTCTGATGGAAAACCAAAACTCACTCCTGTGGAATCATAACAAGATACAACCCACTTGAGAGAGTTAAAGACAGGATGGAAAAAGGCAGCCAAACCATCAGCACAAGCACATCAAACCTCTGTCCTGACAACCAGTTCTGGAATAATACCTCACCTGAAATACATACTCCCAAGTTTCTCCTCCAGTTTCTAGAAGTGATGGTTATTTCAGAAGAAATCAGTAAATGTCAGTGTGCATAAAATATGGGGCAGATCAAATATAGGTATTTCAGTATTAAAAGCCATTTATTTTGTGCAATATACATTTGAATTACAATATTATTAAATTCCATTAAGCTAAAATGATATATTTAGCTCAGACTTCAGAGTGCTAATTTCACAGTCCCCTCCAAGCTGTTCCTGCAAAGGTGTTAGGGGTAATTAACTGCCCTTTTCTCAGTAATTCAGAATCTGCAATCAATCAAAATGCAGGGCCTGGGTGATTGTAGAAAACAGTAACACTTAGTTTATTATGTAGTACATTCTCATTCTGGTTGTTTTATGATGGGATCAGCTACACTTTTTCCTCAAAATTTATTATGCTTACCCTTCAGCCAATTAGTTTTTCTCACTTTATTTTAACCTAAAACCTGGTGAGTTTGTTATATATATGTGTAAGTTTGCCTGTCAGTTATATTGGTCATAGACCTGCAGGACTGCGTGTGTTTAAACAATTAGGAACCCAGTATTGTCCAGAAAAATGACAACTTTTCTTTCTTAAAGCAGTGTTTGTTCTTTAAAATGTATGAAGGGGAAAAGGAGAGCAATGAGTAGGCCATTTCCCATAGCTACAAGTGCCTGGCATGGAGGGATGTCCAGAGCCACGAGGTACAAGCTGTGAAGTCCTGCTCTCCAGCTGCTGGCTGTGGTACCTGGACAGGCCGTGTTTCCAGACGGTAAAATCAGCTGTCACCAAGGCATTGTGATAATGATGGAGCAGAGATATTTGATCTTCATATTCAAAATCAAGCATAGAGGTAGTATTTCCACCAAAGTTCTCATTTACTTTTGGAACTCAGTCCTGGTGCTTTTGCATATGTTGACTTTACAGCTAGTCTCACAAGGAAGGAGATTTTGAAATTATAGGCAGTTAAGTGGGTGGTTTGCTGAATGTTACTCGTGTGGATAATGGTAGCAGGCCTCCAAGATGCCCTGATGGGAAAGTATAATTGACTTAGTCCATTTTTGTTTCCTAGCCATTTAAACTTGCATCTGGAAATCCTTCTCTAATTTCACAGCTGTGGTGCTGAAACATATGGGGTTTCAGTGGAGTTTAATCAGTATTAAAAATAAAAAGACAGAAACTCTGAAGCAAACCAAACCTTGACGAGAAATTTACCAATGTAAAGCCATAAGAAGGCTGAAAGATTCCTACTGTTCCTGAGAGTGTTGGTAGCAATTATTGTCCCAGTGTGACAATGCTGACTGGACATTGTGCAGTATAGTTCAACCACACCACTACAAACACCTTGACTAGGACATTATTTAACATAAATATAATTTTAAAGTCTTGCTACCCTGTTCTACCAACTCAACACCTTGGGTGCCTATAAGCCCTGAACTTAAAAGTAACTCTCAGGTGGAGCCTGTGCTCTTATTCTGTCATTGCCATATGGTGAATGTATTTAGAAGTCCTTATCTAGGCAGGACTGGGCATTGTGTCTGATTTCTCAAGGGCAGATCAGCACATTTGGCGGATCTATAGAGAGCTCCCTTATGGTTAATCTCTACCACACCGGTGCTGGTGCTGCCCTCTACTGAGGGCAGAGACCACTCGGCTAAAGGATGGGTTTGTCTGACTCCCACCACTATTATTTTCCCTTACTGATCTATAGTGGACAAAAAGATATTTTGATGGAGTCACAGTCTAGATAAAGAGTATGACACAGTGTACTGACAGGTGGGAGACCCAATATGTCTACAAAGTACAGGTTTTGCAAACAAAGGAGTTGTCTCAAAAGCTAATGCCAAAGAATATGGAGGCAGAGGATATTCAGTTTCTAGGTTGCATCACTAAATGTGGTCCTGTTGGGATACACAAAAAAACCTGAGAGGATCAAAACAAACCCCCTGACTTGAAACAACTGTTGTTTTAAAGGTACACTATTATTATTTTTTGACTCAAGTACTCTATTTGAATCTGAATAATCCTAATGACCTCACAAAGTATCTGAGAGCACAGAATAAATTGAATATTCATTTCCTAGAAAGCTTAAAGAGACATGATATTGAAAGAAGTAACACAAAATTGAGATTTTACAGTGTTCTTAGTAAATGTTCGATAAACAAGAGAAGTAGCAGTATCATCCTTGTGATGGTTGCAGTGATGTAGTCAAAAAATGACAAATGGTATTTCAGTCTGTCTGACATAGCACCCCACAGCCTTTTTTTTTTTTTTTTTCCTTGAAAAAACTGTGCCAACATGTATTTCTCTTTCATGGTTCCAAAAATATAAAATTATATAGAAAGAGGTGAATAGAGGTCTCACATTTCCTTTAGGATGAAAGAGAAACACATAGTGAAGTGGAGTAATAAAGAAATTTTGAGACAATGAAGTTAGGAACAGATGTTGCTGTTTATTTTTATTTCTCTCTCCCCTTCCCTATGATTACAATAAATTATCTCTTTTTGGAATGATTAGGGAAGAAGGGGATTATACCAAAGTTAGACAGAAGCATTAGATAAAACTGACTATAACCCCAGTTAAATCCTCTATTCAACATTACTCCAAGGTGGAATTAAAGCTACTATGTAATCTGGTGCTTTAAATGAGTGAAGATATCAGAGCTGTGCACTGTCTTTGGACATGCTTCAGGAAAACTGAAGAGAGTTTTCTATCTGAAGTTTGAATTCTGGTATGAACGAACTGTATAATCACATAATTGTCTATTTTATGTTGGTTAAAACATGAGAAATAGGAAAGGCAAGTAAGGGTTCAGAGATGTCAAAAGCAGAGGTCATGTCAAAAAAACCCAGGGCTATTCCACATACTATGCAACTGACAGTATAAAAGACACTTACATTGTTGAAGAGAAGGTTAGTTTGTCTGAACCATTCATAACTCTTTAGGAGTAATACCAAAAAAACAATTTAGTTAGCTACATTTTTCACCATCCATCCTGTTTGCCTGCTTTTTTCATATTTGAACTTTGAAAATCAAACCAGACATTTTTACAGCAGACTTTTAGCCCTTTGCTCCAAGTGTGTTTGCAATGTTCCAGAGTTTCGAAAAAGATCCCAGTCCACTGCTTCTTGTAAAAAAACCCTTAAGAATTCTAGGTTAAATAAAAATATTGCTAATCATATTCATATTATCTTCTAATATAAGCATAGAGATCAAATAGATAGCAAAAATTAAAAAAATAAGAACAAACTTCTGTGTTAATATGAATATGAAAAATTGCTTTCCATCTTCAGTAACAGTAACTTCTATGATAAATACACAGGCTCATTAAGAGTTTCCACTTTGAAAACTGTGGAACTGCTGTGTTAGAATCCAAATATATTGTGGTTTTGTTTGGGGGGATTTATTTTCTTTTTTTTTTTTCTTTTTTTCTTTACAGGCAGACAAGTCAAGTTATTTATCTGTCCTGCAGAGGCAAAACATGAAGTTTCAGCAAGGTGTAACTGAGAGGAGATGTTCAGATCTTGGAAAGCCAAAAAGGTCTGAAAAAAATGAATTAAACCCAAAATTATTGGAGCATCTCCACCTAGCCTGAATCACTTGGAAAATCTTAAACAGGGCCAAAATGTGTGTGAATTGTCATGAGCAATGCAAATACATCTTTTAAGAGGTATTGCAAAGTTTCCTTTTAATTTATGAACTATTACTTCTCACAAAACCATACGACAAATGGCTTTTTACTTTCTCCTCCCATAAAACCGTACAAAGCTTTTTGCCAGGCCAGTAACCATTAGCAAAAACGTTAATGTTAGTTTTGCATTGTAGGAGCCTATCTCCTGGGATATAGATACAGTAGCATGATTTAAAGTTTCACCATAGTAAGGGTCTTTAAGTTTCTGCACACGTTGCAATTTTAATAGAATGTACACATTCTTTCTGCACTCAATTTTTTTTTGTATTATACTTTGTTCTATTAAAAAATTACACATATGAAACTGTACTTAGAATCCTAAATAAGATATGAGCACTTCATTATACAGTTCTCATACTTTAAGGAACAATTTCCTTTAAAATGGTTCAGGCTGAAACTTGGCACACAAAGTTCTAATTGGGGAAAGTCTGGGATGCAGAATGGTTTTACAAAGTTTCACATAAATCAGTCTTGTCATTTTTTAATTATTTTTACAGAAGAGCATGACACCCATTTTAGTACCATTTCTTGTTCTCTTAATATTTGCCAAGACTTAAATAGAAATAAGTTATTTTTCTGAGTTGTTTTCACAGTATTTTTTGTCACTTTAAATCATTTCACCTTAAATAGAAAGGTTACCAAGTCACAAATCCTACTTAGAACTTGCTTTGCTTCTCTCAGAGCATGTGTAGTGATGAATGTTTTAAACTAATTTAGTGATGTGAAAAGTGCCAAACTGTCAGATGTAGAAACTGAAATAGTGTGTTTGTGCTGAGAACAGTTTTATTTTATTTTATTTTACTGTTAAAATTGCAGTTGGAGGCTTCTCCAGCATTGTGCACCACAAAGGCCTGTAACTTTGGCAGACGTGGGAGCTGGTGACAGGGATGAGGCTGGTAATGGAAGCATGCTGGCTCATCTGTGCAGCATAAAAGAATACCTGGCACACAGCACTGTATTTTAAGTACATCCAGGATACTACTCTACCTCTCGTCAGACTATCCAAAATTTTGCTGAAAGCAAAGGAAAACACATAGGCGTAAAAGAATGTTTGATAGAGACTCGTTGCCAATATACAGCAAAAAGATCAACTTAATTCCCCATGATTAGACACAGAGTGAGCTACTGCTGAGACCTCTTAGCTAGAAACTGTCCCCAGTTGCTTCTCTGCAAATCTAATTATTCACTTATTTTCACAAAGGCAAAGCAGTAGGATATGTATTTTCTCTGGGTAAGGATAGCAACTTTTGTTCATTTCTTACCAGTTCAGTAAAGAATATAAACCTTACTTCACCTATCTCCTCATGATTTATTTTTCCTTCCTTAGGTTAGGAAGGCATTAATCCATGTGTTCTAAATATCTACAACCAAAATGACTAGCAATGGACAGATTTCCACAGGTATGTTTAAGATAAAGGATGGACCTAATTCTTCAGCTGGGCTTTTATTCATTTTAACTGTAGATTGTTATTGTTTTTCATTACAAACAGTACAGTACAGAAAGAAGGGACTATTCAATTCCTGGGGCAAGTACCTACATTCTCAGTAACATCCCCTAGAATTATGTGAATTAGAAAATACGTTCCAATATACCTTAAGAACACTGTTTTTATTTTTCATTAAATTTATATTCTCTTGCCAGAAGCATTTTCTTGGCAAAAATAATTCAAATCCTTTTGGGGGTTCTTTTTTTAATTTATTTTTTTTTTTAGATTTAAAATCTGCTATGCTCTGTTCAATGTCATTCTGTTAGTACAGGAATATGGCTATAAAATTCTTGCATGTGAAACTGTACATCAGGCACATTTTAACAGATTTATGTCATCAACCCCTACACAATATTAATCTTTCTTCAAGGTCATTTTTAGCTACCAAAGTAAGAGCCTTTGTAAAATTTCCAAGGCAGCTTTCAAGCCAGGCCAGTTGCAAATTTTCAGGTGTTGGAAAAAAAAGAAAAGAAGAAGCTGAGGAATTTACAAAAATGTTTCTTGGCAAAGTGTCCATAAAGGTCTGTGATGGGAGACAAACCATTCATCAGCATCCATGCAAGCTGTCTCTGTTATGAAAACCAGGGCACATTTAAAGGAAAAATAAACAGATTTATCAGTCTGATTGCAATTTTATTAAGTACAATATTGAAAGGCTTCCCCTGTCTGTTCCAGACACTGACAAGATAAACTAGACGTGGCTAAGGTGGAATGTGTCACTTCTGTCAGGTGCTATGAAAAGTATGAAAAGCCAGGTATGCTTCACACATGGACTCCAAACAAATTTCAGACAAGGTTTATGTTCCTTTATTTTGTTTTCCATGTTTCATCATTGCTGAAGCAAATCAAAGACCCAAGATTTGGGGATGTTTATTACCACACCAAATGGCTGAGGCCTGCAAGTATGGAAAACCACATCAAACTCTTGGATTTATGTGAGACCATGCTGACATTTAGCATAAAATATTTCAATTATAATTGCTTGAGAGTTACTCTGTTTGCTTTACATTTTGGAGAACTTGGTTGCAGGACAGTGCTGCCTTTCTGGGTCAAATTCAATTACAAAGACTGTACAGGGAGAAGAGGCAGCCTGGAGAACGCAAACTAGCATGTTACTAGCATGTGGGTATCAAATATCTGCTGTGGAGTAAATTCAAGAACTGGTCAAAGCTCAAAATGTTGCTAAAGTTTAGGATGATTTTTTCATAAAGAAACCTTGCAGATACCGTTATTTATATGTTCTTTAGGAATGTGGAATGGAAATGTTACATGTGAGGATGTCTGTAATGAAATCCTATTTCTCCTACTTCTTCCTCTCCTACGTTTTGCTCCCAGAAGCCCTTTTGATTGAAAGAGACAAAAAATATTGCATTAAATAGAACTTCTGATATTGGAGTGGCTTCCTAAATGATATACATGGGCAAAAAACAGAGGCTGATATAAGAGACAGATCACATATGATCCCCTCTGTGCTACAACAGTTTGCATCCCACAAGTGTTGTTAAGCTTCTTTATTAACTCATTACTAATTTAAGGACCTGTCACACCTAGCAGCTATGTAGGTAATCATAACATGTTTTTTAGCTCTGAAGAAAGATAGAAAATGAGAATTAAAAAAAAAAAGAAGTGTGATTGAAATCGAGGAACAAACTTCAAAATATTTAGGGGGAAGTGCAATTAAAAGAGAAAGCTGATACAAGAAGGATGTAACTGATCAACCTGTAAGGCAAAAATATTAAAGGTGAAAGGGTTTACTGTGATTTGTTTTCTACATCCATCTCTTTGTGCTCTCTTTACTTGCTCCTCTGAGGCAATTCATGCAATTGAGCTCCTGAATGTCCGCCTCATCTTTAAAAACTCCAGAAGCAGTGCCTTTGCTTTGCTGTGCTGGCTATCCTCACTGCAGGAGTGGTAGGCAGGCATCCCAGTAAGCTCATCCCGATGCTCAGACTGCCTCAGAGACAGGACATGAGCTGCACAGGAGCTTGCTATGGGCTCTAGGTTCAGTCACCACCACTGAAACTCACTCCGTTTGAACTGTGCTGACATCAAATATGGATTATTTCCATTGCTTAATCTTTCCTTCATAGCAGCCAGTGTTAAATGAAGATGCAGTGCTCAGTGGGATTTTTCCATGAGACACAAATAACTGGCTTGATCCTGGAGAGACAGAATAACACCCAATGAAATATGAATGAAAAACTAAGACCAGAACACAGGAGGGCAGGGGAAGGAGGAATGATGTTCTGGTTCAGGACAAATCTCTGGGAATGGAAAAGCTGTATGAGCTGTGATGTTGAGAAATCAGATAAAAATCAAAGCATAGCTTCCTTTGCATTCAGTACATATTGCATTTATAAAGTTATTCTGAGAGAAAGCTGAGCATCAGAAATATCTGTCCAAGAGTAGCACTTGGTGGCACTCTTAGACAGGTAGAAAAAAATTGCATCTTTTCCAATGTATACCTGAAGTGTACATTGTTTTGTGGGAAGGAAGTTCCTTTTACATAGTCCAGCTTACTTCAAAATTAAGCACTTCAGCAAAAGAAAAGTAATATGCCATCTGTTACTATGTAGGAATAAAGAATGTCATGTTTCACCAGAATAGCCAGTGCAGAGATTTTTGTGCTGAGCTTATTAACAGCTTGATACTGCTGATTAAAATTTCATAAAGTGGAACAGAGATGTTTTCTAGTACTCAGGAGAAAGAAAAGACTTGATTTTCATTCTGCTACCCAGCCAACATCTTCAAATAGGGAACCCTAACAGAATGACCTTCTAATGTTTCCATCTGCCCACAATAAAACGTACCTGCCCTGTAACAGAGCAGTTGACTATGTTGGTACTTTATAAAGAGGATCATAGCCATTTCTCCCTATTTGCTGGATCCTCAGGTCCCAAATCTTGGTTTCGACCTCAGGACTTCCTATTTATGTTCTTGTGATCTTAGCCAGCACCATTGTTATTCACATATGACCAGTTAAATGGATTGGAGACTGAAAAAAATAGGGTATTTTTTCTGTAAATAATGTTATTAATTATGAAAAGACACAGGAAAAGAAAAAGCAAAAGATTGATAGATTTAAACTATAAACAGAGAAAATTAAAATGGCTTCTCTTATGAAAAAGTTGGCACTTAGAATGAGGGAAAAAACCTGGAATATTTAAGAGACCCTTTCTGTTATGCACACTGATAAAAAAACCTTTAAGCCTAAAAAGAAGAAATTAAAATAAGATGGATTCCCTGAGCTTTATTTCCAGCTCTGGTAACTGACTGAACATCATATGCCTATTTTCTATTATTAAAAGGACTGTTAAGGAGACAGTGATGAAGAGATCAAAGATAAGAGGCAATCTGATGCTCATAGATAAAAACAAACAATAAAAATGTACCTTCTGGGATCATGGGGTTGATTTCAGTAGCCTCACTACTCTGTAGCAAAAATCCTATTGATTTGATCAAGGCTAGACTTTCAACCTTGGCTTTTAAAAAGGAGAAATTATTTTAAAGAAATAACATAGGCATTGTGCCAAGTGCACATTAAATATAGATGAGGATTCCCAATTAATTTCTGCTTCAGCTGCAGAAACCAGGCATTTGTGATTCAAAAAGTAAAGGAAATTTGTCGTTCTTTGAAGATTGGAAGGAATATGATTTATTTGTTAGGGTCATGTTGAGAAAAATGGTGACAAAAAGAGCACGTAGTGAATGGGACCCAAAATGAGATTTGGGGATTCTGTTTACTCCTGAAGCACAGACCATCCAATAAGCAGGAAGCTCAGAAACAGTTCTAGAAGAAAGCCATTTTCCTAATACAATGATCAATTAAAATATACTGTGCTCTAAGCAGCAAATTTAGAACTGGATGTTAGGAAAATAAAAAAAAAATTGTCAAACCCTTCTTTAGGAAGGTCATTGACCCATACCTGCATCAAACTAACAAAGGTGGGGCAGGGGCCAAGGTATTCTCTCCTTGCTCCCAGGATAAATGTGCATATGCCCCCCTTTGGCTTGCCCTGAAAACCTGCCTTTGGCTTGGTCTAGGTAAGAACTGTGCTTAAAATTCTCAAAATTCCAAACAATAATTTTTGCCTAAAGCAACAGTTCCATTCCTGTCTCAGGAGTACCTACTAATGATTGGAAGATGATGAAATTTCATTTATGTTCCTGAGATGTACACGTTTTGGCTGATATGAAGAAGAACATAAAAGGGCCAGTTCTTCTCTCCGTTCATGACAGTTACTTCTTTTCTTTAAAATTATTCCAGAATTTTAATTAAACAGGAATATACTCAGTTGCTGGGGAATGGCTTCTAATGGCTCCAATCATAGTTTGAGTGGAGACAGTGCTTGTGTGTACACCTCCAGCCCTTGCAAAGGGAAGTAGGGGGCTTGGGCTGGGTGGGGGCAGCAGCTCACCCTGACAGCCCCCTGATCCTCCAAAGCAGGATCCAGCTGGTGGAGCATGTGGCAGAGCCCCTGGCATAGCCATAAATTACTTCCAGTGTGTATGACTACGATTAGCTGTTTGACTTCTTGTTAAGCAACACTTACAATATCTGCAGGCACACAGTAAGCAGTTTGGAACTGCTGATTGCTCTCTGATTTATGAGGGGTGGTGGAGAAGGATGAGACATGTCTCATTTCACTGCAGTTTGGAAATTGGAAGCAAAATGTAACTGACAAGGAAACTAGACAGGAATTTAGTTGTCACCCCAAAATACACACTTTTCACTCTTCTGGAGCTTGCATTTTACTCTTTTTTATTTTTTTTTTCCCTTAAGTAATTAATGCACTATTTATCTTATAAGTTTCAGCTAAAAATTAGAGTATCAATACAGGGAAAAGAACCTCTCCAGATAGCATTTATACAATAACACATCCAAATTAATCAACACCAATACTGATAAGTGTAAATTCAAAATACAGCGCAGAGTCATGAGATTTCCAGACCAAATGAGGTTCAATGTGCTTGGAAGAAGTTCAGCTACAGATCTGCATTTTGGACACATGTCCCTTCATAACTTCCCAACTTTTGGACACTTGCTCATCATTTCTTTCTCAAATGATGTTTCCAGATCAACAAACTTATCCTTCCTGGGATCAGTCATTTCCTTAGTCTTGCCTTTTAGAAAGCAACCCTTTTACTGTCTGTTTTATGACATTAGTAACACTGTACTCCAGCTCTGTATTAATCTTCTGAGAATGTTATTTATTTTACAGTATTGGCACAGCAGGAGACTTTCCTCTGCTTTTGACGAGGGCCCCTGGAGACAGCAGACACACCACCAGCACAGTGCCAAAATAGTACTGCAGCACATTCCGCCTAAATTAGCATAAAATACTGAGATAACACCATTTCTTTTTCTTCTGATACTGCTCATATTGATATATTATGTTATGAAGAGCAGACTGAGATCACAGTTTTACTCTCGTGTAACCCCTAACAAAACCCTCCTAACTGTCCTAGCTTTAGGCCTTCAGTAGAAGTCCTGCTATTCCCCATCTTGGCTTTGCTGCACAGTGCTGTGAATCATCCTACATAAACTGCACAGACACACAAAACTAAGAATTTACTTGATTTGCCACTTGCATAATATTTTAGCACTGATCTCACAAGGAGTCTGTTAATTTAACTAGTGAGAATACTACTCTTATAATTTGTGTGAGAAATTTTTCTAATGAGAAAATCTACCAACTCAAGGGGAAAAAGGTCTTGGGTTAAATTTTGTACCTGAAAACAGAAATACTGTCAATTTTTCAGCACTAGGACTTTTTACAAGAAGACATTTTGAAAACTGTTTTTCAAAATATATTGTTGGTGTTTCAAGACTAAGAGTAAATGAAATAGCTCAGTGGTGAAAGGCACTTATTAGTAAGACTAACAGAGTGGAAATCTTTAACCATGGGTGGCGTTTATCAAAGAGAAGTTTCTGTTTCCTAGAGCTTTAATAAACAGAGCTGCACAAACATTGGTCCCATGTAGGCTGTTTTTCTTGATAGGCACCTACACTAATTTTTATATTGTATCCCTGTGGAAAGCAGTGTGAATGAACATATTCCATAGTTTGGGGCACATTTTCAATATATCCCATTAGCTAAATTGATAGTGAACTTAGCTAATGGGATATAATAGAAATGTGTCCTAAACTTTAGTGTTGCCTCTAGCGTAATGAATTAATGTTTTCCTTTTTACAGAGAATCTCCTTAATTCTACTCTCTAAAAAAACCACACAATTCCTAAAAGAAATCAGTAGATAATTTCATGACTAAGTCTGAAGCGACCTGAGCAACATCCACATCCACTCCAGAGTTCAGACATAATGCAAACACAGTTGCATATTTTATCATATTCTATCACCAATTTTCACACACACTTGGCAAATTCTTCTGGATGTTTTTGAGTCCCCACATACACAAGCCTGACACCCCCCTCAAGGACAAATCCCCACAACAATTTCATGAGCAGGGCTCAGTTTTCTTTAAAAATGTCATTCATTACTAGGGGTAAAGAATTTGTCATCCACCTTTTCTACAAGATTCTAATGGTTACATTACTTACATATAAAACATACGGGTTTATGTTTGGGTGGGAACATCACTCACCGCACTAAGGAGGATTAAGACACCTTTTAACCTTCCCAGTGAAGCTCTACAGACAAGCATTTAGGAGTACCTTATTAAGGATGAGCCTAAGTGTAATTGAGCACATTACTGTATTTCAGTGCAGTCAAGGGGGTTATGGTCTCAGCCACCAGGACAGTTTCTGCATTTTTCTTTGTGACTGACACAGTGCTGAGGGCTAAAGAATCATCTGATGTCATCCTTTTTACATTAATATATTTCGGATGTGTCTACCAGTGGTATTGTCACAGCACAGCAGCCTACTCAGGTTGGTGGCATGCAGAAAAATTCCTCCACCTCCAGTTTTGCTCTTTAAAAATCTTAATTCCAGGTCTTACATCAGCCATTCATATTTAACATGACTGATACTGAGGTTTTGATGGTTAAAAGTGGGCTTATGTGAAAACTAAAATGCTTTGATGAACACTGACATGGACTTTACAGCCTCTTTTTCCCAAGGGGAACAAACCAGTCTACAGAAAACCCAGCAAAAACCCCTCAAAACATGCATGTGAATAGACACTAAAAAATTTCCATGTTATTAAAAAAAACAACAAACCAAGCCCCCAGTGCAGTAAAGACAAACCCAAGTTGTTTCCTCAGCACCAGAGCTAAGGATGCCTTCCTTCCCTTTCCCTCATGCATAATAAGGTGCAAAGTTCTGCCTGGAACTTTTCCCAGCGCCATGGAGTCCATGGAGTGGTTTATATCCACCACAGATGAACTTGGGTCACTTTTCTTCAAACAGGGGAAATAATATAATTTCTCTCCTCTGCCCAACAACGAGTGTCCATGAAACTTATAGAAATTCAGTATTTCATTTAAGAAGACAGGAATCTGCAAACTGGCCTTTAACTACAAATTCACTGAAGAAGAACAAACAAATGCACCTACATATCACAGCATTTGCTTGAGCTTTTATTCACAGTGTGGCCACAGAAATCTCTTTTCCTATACAAACAACTACAGAAAAGATATGAAATATGAGCAGTGAAAAACTAGATGAATGCCAGTATTAACGGCACTCTGAAATAGATGAAAATCAGAATGTAAACTAAAGCAACATGGTCACAGCAGCTAGGGTAAATACCAAGGTTTTGATGCTGATATAGAGTGTGGGTAGAAACTCTATTTCTTTTCTAGTCTAATTTCAGTTAGCTGAAATACTTCTTCTCATCAAATACCAGTTCACATAAGTTTTGAGCTCTTTAGATGACAGATGTGGAGAAAAAGCCCAAAAGAAAAAGCAATACTCCACCATGTGGCATTGCATGAGAACAGTTCCTCAAGTTAGACTTTTCCAAGTCTTACATTGATTTGTAAAGTGTAAAATCGTAGCAGAGAGCAGTTTTTGTGGAATCATATTCTGCCTCATTTGAAAAAAAAAAACAAACCAAAAACCAACCAAACAAAAAGATACCTACCAAATTCAGTCAATTTAACCAAAATATTAATTTGAGGGGGAAAAAACCCTTTTGGTTCACACCCTAACAATGCAGTTCAGGTACCTAGAATGAAATAGTCCTCTATTTGACTATTTGCACATTTAAAATATTTTATGTCACACTCTAAAAAATCAGGGAAGCATTATTATTGGGCTAAAAATATTTGGTGGAGAGATGAGAAAGGCCTTTAAAGAAAAAGAACTTCAAATTTCCTTTCATTCTCAGGAAAAATTTTGAGATTTCAAAAACCTCCTTAAACTGATTTTTTTTTCTTTTCATTTTTTATGAAAAAATCTCCAGCTTTTTCTCTTTTTTTTTTGTTTTAAATCCTTCTCCCCTACTCAATTTTCCATATATTAATTGAGTTTTTTAGACCATTTCCCAAAGTGTGCTCCAGTGAAAAAACAAAACAAGTCTAACCATAAGTAATTGCAATAATAATTTTTGCCTGGGAAAAGACAGTTGCTATACTCAATTAATAGGAAGATATAAAGTTATTTGCAACAGCTTGTCTTCACGTTCCTCATCATAATATGGCTTAACCACAGATTTACAGGATAAATATAAAACAGTAATGAACAGGATGATGCTGGGTTCTATTTGGGGATCATTTCTGACAATGGTTTTGCAAATCAGACATTGAAGTGAGATAGAAATAACCACAACATAAATGACTCCAAAACTAATCTGTGAGCATCTGCATATTTTAGTAAGTACTTCAGAAAAACTACATGGGTAGAAAAATGGATGTGAACATGCATATTTTTGTCTACCTCAGAAACCTTAGAACTGTTCATAATATCATTCCTTTGGCCCAGAAAACTGAGTTCAAGTTTAACTAATGTCTAGTCATAATGAAAAGATGAACTTTCAAATTATATCTATGAAACAGGAATTATCCTCTCAGAGAAAACTGGAAAAATATGGGATTTAGTAATAACTAATTTAGACATAAAGCAGGTCACTTATGCTCAATTCAGTTTAATGTCAAGAAAATCATATCAAAAGTAGTTATCAGCAGATCCCATACATCATCAGAGCAGACTTATTTTTAGCCACAATATATGAAATTTATTTGAAAGGCAAAGGTCCTGAACTGCTTCTCTGGGGAGAATGTAGATACATCAGATGGCAAGCCCATCTTCACAAATCCACAAGCTAACACTGAGAGGCTCCATAAAGAAATTAGGAATACCTATACCATCTGTGCACTTTTTGTTTTGGGTTTTTTTGTTGTTGTTGTTTTTTTGTTTTGTTTTGTTGTTTTGGGGTTTTTTTTGGGTTGTGGCTTTTTTTCAGCCGGGAGACAAATGGCTGTCCTTCTAGGAAAGTGCTTCATAAAAACTGGTCATTTTTGTAGAGATGGTCATCCTGTAGAGATAACCAAATCTCTGGAGAAAAGATGAACCTTCAAACATATACCTAATAAAATGGCATTATCCTGAAAGAGGGTCAGATGTCACTGGTTTGTTATCTATAACAAAAAAGGGACTGATCCAAAAATTTTATAGTGCTCCAAACCAGTCTCATTTTTCTGATATTAATAATCATGTTTACTGATGCAGGATAAATTTGTCTTCTCTTTTAGTCCAGCTTTTAAATGTTGACTTGACTGATCCATACAGAATTCTTAAATGATCCATGTGCTAACACGTTTATTATAAGGAAATAAAAGCACAGGCTGTGACTTATCACTGGGAGCTGTAGCCTGCTCCTTGGAAACAAGATGCCTCTGGCTTCAGCCAGCTCCCTGAATGACTGGGAGTTATTCTACACTAATTTTGACAAAATGCTTTCTATGAAATCTGGGACCATACTAGCATAGCCTGCAATTCCACTGACTGCTGCACTCCAAGTCTCCATCAGAAGCTGCGTGTGCTGGGCAGGGATGTATCACAATGAGGTCATGCCCACTGATTATGGCTTGGCAGGTAGAACTGAAATATTACTTCTGAATGTGATCTTACCTGCAACTCAAATCAAAGCATTTGCTAAAAATCTGCTTCTTCAGTGTCCAAACTTCACATACCTAATGTGAGCTTCTAAGCCACACAGTACTGACAGACTGGCTCTTACCAGAGCCTCTTAAACACACATTTCTCCTCACTCAACTTGTGCAGCACAATGAAATCCTGCTCTTGAATGGGATACCATATTTCTAGTGTATTAAGAATCTTCTTAGAGGAGTTTCCATACGCCAAAGGCACCAATGAAAGAAAATATAGAGGAACATGGGTAATAATGAGCAAGAGAGCTTTGAAGGGCAATAGTTATCTTTTTAACTGTATTCTTAGCAAGTATAATACAGATTTAGAGACTAAAAGTCACAGCTTAACCTTCTAATCATATGAAATACACTAAAATAATCCATAAAAGAGGAAGGTATCAATAATGAATCTTGTAGCAAAATTCTTTCCTCTGTTTGTAAGGTTTCTTTGCTAAGTACTAAAACCTGCTGCAGTTTCACTCACCTTCTGTACAGAAAGTTAATTTCATCTGTTTTCATGGACAGATTTCTCAATAAGTTATTTTCCAAGTTCAGTTGTCTCTGGTGTTAACAGAAACATTCTAGCAGCAATGATACTCCATAGATGTATCAGTTTGGGAGATGGGAGGAGATCATCTTGTATTCTATCTTGTGGAGGAGGGGTCCTTAAAATGGGAAAATTAAAGCTTATTCCTTCTTTGCCTAGGACAGTTGGCTTCAGAGGAACTTGAAGTGGTGGCCAGGCTGCAATTGCTTTTACTTGCTTAACATCGGGTCATCTGAGTGGCTTGGGACAACATTTACAATTCAATTTAACCCAATTTTAACTTAATTATGTGTAAAGTCATGAAGAGCAAAATAATCTTGAGCTGTTTCTGTAAAAACCTTATTTACTGACAGTATTGGAGAACTGCAAAGCTTGATTTTCAGTCTTATTTTTGTCCACATGAATCCAGAAGATAACTCCTTCTTATAAACAAAGCCTACTGGATACTGAAGTCCATCAGACTTCATTAAATATACAGAATTTCTAAAAGCTAAATAGCAGAATAGAATCAACATTTTGCTAAGAAAAATATAGGCCTTCTTAGAATGAAACTATTTCAGTCCTTCCATAGCCAACAGTAATAATCCTGAGATCATCAGATCACATAACCCCTTCACAGCAAAGGTCTGTACTGTCTGAGGACTATCTAAGGTTGGGATGCTTCCAAAGGCAAACTGTTTACTCAGAGGCAGATTTGATCATGGCTTGTTTTTCCAAAAGACAGCTAGCTTGCTTAAGCCCTTTAAAAAATATCCTTTCCCTAGAGCTCATCCACTGAGCTGTTTGGGCTGAGTATTTAAAGCAGTAGGAAAGTGCCAGGTCAAAAGTAAAGAATTTGTTTCTAAGAGAAGCAAGGAGAAGACAAAGAGCAAAAGCTAACACTGCAGATTATTGCAAGCTTCAGAGAATACAAAACAATTGTTTTAGAGACAGCTAAAAATACCTTCTTGTAAGACTGCTTGCTCTTCTGCCAAAGGCATGCAATACACTGAGAAACATTTGTAGAATCAAAATATTCATACTACAAAGTAGCAGTTCCTACTTCAGAAACTTATAGCTGATTAAATTGGAGCTACATTTTCCACAATACAGACAAAAGAATATCAGCCACAGCCATAAGTAAATATTGGCTTTGTTGTAAGCTTAATGTTAAAACAGAAAAAAAAAAAATCCAGCAAGCTTTTTTCTTTAGATCATAGTCACCTTGGTGCAACTATCAATACAGTTATAACATAAAATACAATTTTACTTTCTAACCTTCTCTTTGCTATGTGACATGAGTTGTACTAGAATGCACCCTGAAAAAAATAACAGGACTGTACAAAAAACAAAAAAACCAAAAAAACCAAAAAAAGAAAAACACCACAAAAACAACAAACAAACAAACAAAACCAAAACAAACAAAAAACCCCTACCAACACANCTATACAGTCAAAAATCTTATCTCAACTTAAAATTCAATATAACTCTTCATTTGTAGTCCAGGGGAACACAGAGAGGTTTCTAGAGATCAAACTTCAGAGAAATTTTAATGGAAAGTGTCAAGTTCAGCTCCTTTGTTAATTACAAGCATCAGAAAATCTTGCCTTTTTATGGGGAAAAGAACAAAGACAAGTGACTTAAATCATGATCAGAGTGAAAATTCACTTTTGGAAATCCAAGTTTTCTTGCCTTATTTAGCAAATGCCAAAATGGTATTTACAGCAACATCAACAGTGCAGCTGTGAGGCTGCCAATATTGCCTCCAACTGTGTAAAACATGTTTTTCTTCCTTCTTTTTTTAAGTCTTTTCTTCACTTTTCTCCTTCCAAAGACACAAAACTTAGCAAGAATTTAACGTTATGGTATTTGTGTCATTGGAGAAACAACTTGTTCAGCAATCATCAATTGCTAGCTCTGCATTTATTTTTAATTGATCTCTTTTATTGTAACCCAAGAAAGAAAACCCAAAAATTATACAAGTGGGTGTGAGCTAAACTCCTGTGCCAAAAATAAACCTGCCTCTAAGTAAGGCCCAAAACTGAGTTTATTGTAGGCTTTCAGAAAAGACTAATCATCAACAAAAGTTTGCACGGTTGGTTAAACTACAGTAAGCAATTCCCAGTAAGAGAATGGCAAAGCAGCAGAAGTGGAAAAGGAGCAAAGTGCTGAAAGCACTTACATTGTCTATGTTACTTGATTTATTAGTAGCAATTTCAGTTCTTCACCCCAAATGTCTTCTTTGCTTGCTGATGAAAAGGCAGAAGAGTGTAAGAAAAACTTTTGGTGCTACAAACTGATTCTATCAGCTCCTGAGGCTTGACTCTGAAGATGTGTTTCCCTTCCCTAAGAGGCTAAGTGATGTACAATGAGTATTAAGGAGTAAGAGATGAAATCATGTGACTCATCTTTGGTTCATCTGCAACAGTAACTGCCTCCATCTTTCTCTTCAGGTTGGCATCCTCAAAAATTATTTGTGCTTGCCATCCTCCTCTGACATGTGCTTCTTACCCATCCATCCAACTTGTCTCTCAAGTCACTACATAAATTTACATATATTATATATATATGTGTGTATATATATATATATATATATAAAAAGGAGGAACTAGCACATAATTTCTGACTGTAAATTATGTCCCAACCTTCAACCTGCCTGTGTACTTTAAGTACAGCAGGATGGGACTTCTGCGTCATTCTTTGCAACCGTGAACACACCAGAATACTGCCCTCAGCTGACCTTGCAGTGTGGTGTAATACATTACAAACATCATCTGACTTCTCAGGTTTTGTCACACTACAGGAGAAATGGATATAAGAGCCAGTGTCTACAAAATTGCATGTAAATCAAGTGTCAGCATCATCAAATGTAGAAATACAACAGGGACAATCCATATTCATCTCAGGACTGTTCAGAAACTGGCTTCAATATTAAGTACACTGAAGAGCAAACCCAAGAGGGTATCCTGCAGTTTCTTCTGCTACTGCTGCATTAGCTACTTGAATCCATTTTCTTGTAAGTCTTCAAAAAGTCTTAACTTGGTTCTTTATAGTGTCATAACTTTTAAATGTCTACTATGTACTGCCATGGCATCAAGCCTATAAGCCGGTAACTTTGTCTTGGTACAATTTGAGCTTTAAAGAAGCATGAAAGACATTAATACAGCACAAAGTGAGCCCTAAAACAAGTATTGTCACACTTCAAATTCAGAACACTTTCAATGTGAATGGATGTTATTAGAAGTTGCAAACACATCTATTGAAGTGAGCTAATAGCATCAGCAGTAATCACTAGAGCAAAGTGTTTCATCACCTAGGAACAGAGATGAACAGCAAGTTTCCATGGTCATGCTGTTTACTTACAACGCCTTCAAAGAGCTGGTTATGTTCTTGTAACAGGTAAATCAATACCAAAGCAATCATGGCCTCCTACCTCAGTGAAAGACTAGACCATGTCACACTACAGTTCTCCCCAGAGCTCCTCATAATAGGAAAAAGCTGCAACCAAAAGCACTGATTCTCAAAAAAATTTCTATCTTTTAAGCCTCCTGGGAATTCACATGAATTTCCCAGAAACCCAACCTTACTCTTGTGAAGTCAAGACACCGACTGGCAAAGATGGGAGTTAGAGTAGCAAATATCATAACTACCAACTGGCTAATGCATGGAACTGGAAAGCAGAAGTGATGCATGTGTCCCTGTAATTACATTCCATGGTTCTTTGGTGCCTTGTTTTCCAGTAGAAAAGCCAGGCAGATATTGCTTCTATCTCACTTCTATTTCCACGTTAAAAGATCCTGCCTTTCAAACTGCTGGTGCACATATGTACACAAACACCATCTTATTTAGCAGAGCAGACTGTGTAGTAAAGAAAAAGAGATACGAATTTTGAAAACAGGGGTTTATTGAAACTATCAAAAACATCTGAAACCTAAAGCAGGAAAGGCACTTCAGACTTCAGTCTCTTTTCTTTTTAGCTTTGGGTTTTTCTGACAGCTGAGATAATTCACTTTCTTCAACATCATCACAATGCTTTCTTTTCTTTTTCTTTGACTTTTTATGGTCACTTTGGTAACCACTGGAGTCACTGGTAGGCAACACAAGTTCCTGTTCTCCTTGCTTGTCCTTTTTCTTTTTCTTCTTCTTCTTCTTATCATCACATAATCCATTCACAGCATCAACACTTTGCTCTTCTTCATTTTCCCTCCCAAGGTTACCCATCTCATTTAAAGGCTCTTCTGTGACATTATCTTCCCCACAGTTATTCAAGCCATTTTCCTGGTGGTCAAGCACTTGAATTTCATCCCCATTTGTAGTTTCACTGACTGCATCAGATTTTTTGGGACGCATGCTGTAAAGAAATGTACAAAATAAACTGGATTAAAGACATGTTAACAGGGCATCTCACACAGTAAAATGTCATAAATTAACAATAAAAGATAAACATTTGCTAAAAACAACGATACTCTGTTACAGAGAATCATAAAGTTTAATACTCTCAGGGTAATTTCTATTACCTCACTAACTTCCTTCTTACTACATAATAAATGTTCTCTTTCAAATTCAGCCTAAATTTCTTCTGTAAAGTGCCACACTGACCATTTTTTATTTCCTCTTCTTGTGCTTCTTCATCCCCTAATTCGTAATTACAAATTGTGTAGTAAAGCTTTTTTTGGGTGCTTTTTAAGTCATTCACAAAAACACACAGCTAGTGGCCTATTCAGTCATGTATGAGGCACACTGCTGATTTTAAAAGCAATTACTCTACCCTATTTAAAACAAAGGTGATGCCAAAAAAGTTTAAAAAAAGAAGAAAAAAATCTCCACAAAAAACCACCAAATCCTCCCACTCCCAGCAGGTACCTTGCAACCAAGAGCACTGCAGAAAATGTCTAATAACACAAACATGGAAAGAATGCAGTTAAAAAACATGGAGGTTTTTATGTCCCCAGAGGCACTGAAGACAAAATTGCTAACTTTCACTGTAAATTCACTGCAACGATCCAGAGCATCCTTCCAGATTAAAAAAAGAAGAAACAAACAAAAAATGCCATGAATTTGCCAGCAGGGAGTAATGTTATATGTTTAATCAAAACCAAAACCATGTTGAAAGAAAAATATTTCTCAGTAAATAACTGTTTTAAAAGGAAAACATGAATGAACTCTTCTGAAGACAAGATTTCTTGCAAGGTGCCCTATAAATTTACAGAGGCCTAAGGAGGAAGTAGACACATTTTCTCATCTTTGAAATTCTCATGTTTCAGCAAGTATTTAAGTCATGTATTTGTCATAATACAATAGATATGCATGTGTTTGTTTGTAAACTGTCAATGTAACCACTGTGTTCAGGACCCCTGGACTGTCTGC
The DNA here is from genome assembly GCA_013399915.1 of Illadopsis cleaveri. Lineage (NCBI taxonomy): Eukaryota > Metazoa > Chordata > Aves > Passeriformes > Timaliidae > Illadopsis > Illadopsis cleaveri. Next base: position 215,337 of record VXBB01001934.1, read on the forward strand.
ACATGAAAAGCCAATGGAAAAAGCTACTCTTAGACATCTGGATGTGCTATCTTGAGCCCGTATTATATATGTAATCAACAACTGATAGGTCAACATAGATCTTTGAAGCTCAAGAAACACCTAGTTTTACTTTTTCCAGAGAAAATTTCCATAGGAGTCCTAAACAGTGAAAAGTTTTGTTTAAGACAACATATATACACAAACAGTTATATATATAGTTATATATACAATTATATATAGTTATACATATATAGGACTTCCTGTAAAAATAAGAAAGATGAAAGATTAAGATGTAATTAAATTTACTTAGCTCGTAAAAATGTATTAAATCAGTTAAAAATATTCTCTCTCAAGGCACTGTACCTGCTTTTAGTGAGTCCTCCTCGAATGAAGAACACCCCAGCTGTATCAGAATCCAAGTGCAACACTTGAAATTTCAGTTCATCCCCTATTTTTAACCCCAGCTCTTGCCACTGTACAATGGACATTTGTTCAGGCTTAGGGATAGATGCATTGAAGCATCCATGTATCAGGCAGCCAATATGAGTAGGGGCTACTTTATTAATTACACCCTAAAAAAGAAAAAGAATGTCATGCAAGTCTATAGCAAAAATCGGCCTTTTCAATACACATCCTTATATGGAAAGTTTTCAGTGAGAGTTTAGGTTCAAGTGATGAAGTCGATTTATCTAGCAGTAAGTTAACACTCCTTCACTAAAATCAAAGCTATTCCTCTAAACTCTTCATACAATTCCACTGAAAATAGAACTGAACTGCAAAAGAAGTAATCAAAACATGGGATTTAGCTCCACTGAAACGGAATAGAGTAGATAACTCTTTTCTTACATTACAGTGATCAACTTTGCTTTAAAGCCATTTTTAAGTCTGATTTACTCTCCTAAAATGCTCTTCAAGCTGGCACTGCAGAACTTCCCATGAAAAGCTTCTAAATACTCCATTCAGTGGGTTTCCTGATACATCTGCATAGGAAACCACATCCACCTTTGTTTTACCCACAGAATTAATGGCAGACACTGAAAATTTTTCTATTCTCTTCCTAGGAAGATGGCACAGTCATCCTCAAACACAATTACAAAGACACCAGCTGTGCCACAAAAGGTATGGCACAACAATGAATGTAAGGCAGCTCTCAACATACTTTACCCACAACCACTGAGCAAGGGTTTTGACAAACTTAAAGCTGTTCTTTGAGCCATAGGCCTCCTTTACTGAAAGACAGGCTCCAAGTCGATGTACTGCTCTTGCGCTTGAAAGGACCAAACACTCAAGAGCATCCCAAACATTCCTGTCACTATAACAAATGCAGCTGTTTAAAATTATCTGCTCTTCAGAAAGGAGCACCAGTATGATATAGGCAGTTATGGTATGCTATTAAATATGCAATCCTCATGATACAACATTTAGTAATATATGTAATTATATGTACATTCAACAAACCTAGAGACGGACAAAACAGGCAAATAACAGTAAAAAGTACCAGTACAGACTATGAGCTATGAGCTACCCATAGGTGAATAAACCAGCATAAACTAACATATGTCTCCACCTAAGCCCCAGACCACCTGATGATGGAGACAAACCAAGCTCTGACCACTAAATACAAAAGCCCAGGCGTTCGCATACCACCAGCTTCTTCCCTTTCTTGGGGCTGAAGATGATGAAGTCCGCCTCGATGTTCAGGTGGATGAACCCTTGGTCGTCGTAGATGTCCCCGAGCTCCCCCACCACTTTTATGTTGTCGTAAGCCACCGGCACGCCCTGCAGGCTGGAAGGATAAGGAGGAGGGGGGGGCCACCAGGGTTAGCTGCCAGGCCGAGCCAGCACCCCCCGCCCCGGGCCGGCCCCGCGGGGCCTCGCACCTCTCCGAGTAGCGCAGGAGCTCCGCGTCCAGCTGCGCGCGGATCCCGGAGCGCTTGCGCCCCAGGAAGCGCGGGGGCAGCGCCACGTGCCGCCGGTGCGGCGCCGCCAC
>VXBB01001937.1:0-12534 GCA_013399915.1 Illadopsis cleaveri
TGGGATGGATTTATGGTGCTCATGTCCATCTCTTGGGATGGATTTATGGTGTTTATCTTCATCACTTAGGATGGGTTTATGGTGTTCATGTCCATCTCTTGGGATGGGTTCATGGTGCTCACATCCATCACTCAGGATGGGGTTAGGATGAGTTTATGGTCACCATGTCCATCACTCAAGATGGATTTATGGTGATCCATCACTCAAGATGGGTTTATGGTGATCCATCACTCAGGATGGGTTTATGGTGATCCATCACTCAGGATGGGTTTATGGTGCTCACATCCATCCCCTGGGATGGGTTTATGATGATTATCTGTATCCCTCAGGATGGATTTATGATCCTTTCCATCCCTTGGGATGGGTTCATGGTGCTCACATCCATCACTCAGGATGGGTTTAGGATGGGTTTATGGTCATCATGTCCATCACTCAAGATAGATTTCTGGTGATCCATCACTCAGGATGGGTTTATGGTGCTCACATCCATCACTCAGGATGGGTTTATGGTGGTCCATCACTCAGGATGGGTTTATGGTGCTCCTCTCCCCCCCTCAGGATGGATTTTGCCCCAGGATGTGGTTGATGCCCTGCACAGACCCAGCTGCCTCACACCAACCATCCCACCCCAGCCTGGGCCAGCTGGGAGCTGCTCCTCCCAGGGAACTGGTGCCTCCCAGTCCCTGCCCTCCCCTTTCTCCAAAGGATGAGCATTTCCCAGGACACAAATCGCTCTGCCTGGCCCGGATCCAGCCCTGAGCTCTGTCACACCAGGAACGTTTCCTCACCGTGACCTCACCTGAGCCTTGCATCACCACCAATTAATTCATCACCTCCCAAAATGTCACCACAAAGTCAGGGATCACCCCTGGCTGCAGCACGAGGGCCCTGCCCCCAGGACAATTCCACACCCACGTCACCAAACACCTCAGACAGGAGCAGGAGGAGCTTTGGGACATCACTGGGACATGGGACATCACGTCCTGGCAGTGCCCAGAAGGTGTTTTGGTGTCACCTTGGTGTGACTCTGCTTCACACCTCCTCCCCTCACAGCTCCCGGGTGTTCATCCTTTATTTTTAGTTGGCCTTTTTTTCCACCTCCCTGGAAAAGAAATGAGCTCCTGAATTTTTAGGTCGAGTTTAACAAGGCTTGGATTTTAAGAGAAATGGGTTTGATACTCTCTAAAAAAAAATTTAAAAATCAAGTCATAGGGAGGATCTGTCTGCTCCTCTGCAGAGTCAGCGTCACTTTGGTGTTAAAAATAGCAGATTTCAGTAATCCAGGAAAGCATTTTTGTGTCTGAAAGAGTCACAGTCTGTCCTTTCAGCAAGTGGAAACTCAGTGTATCCTGAATTTCTGAGAATCCTCCATGTCCTGGCCTTGCATGGCAGAGGTTAAGTGGGTGCAGATTTGCTGAGAGAGGCAAACAGAGCCAAAAATTAAAAATCCAAGGGAGGGGACAGCAGGATTTTCCTTTTTCTCCTCCTCCCGACTCTGAAAAACGCTGTTTGCAAACCTCCTGCTGGAACCCACCCCAAATTTCTCTCCTTGAAGCAGCAGCTTGGTCAGCACAGGTAGGCAGCCAAATCAACTCGAGTTTATTTTTACCAGCACAAGAAAGCTTTTCTTTCGGAGATCTGCGGCAGTGCCAGGAATAAAAGGACTTGAACAAACAAACAGAAAATCCAAACCCTTTGCAGCTCCAGCCGGGCCTGCCGGGACAGGCTCCCCTGGGAGAGCAGGGGGAGAGGCTCAGCCCAGCCCCAGAGCTGTGCCAGCACAACTTTAAAGCTCAGAGCAGACTTAAAAGCACAGGTCTAGACAAGAATTAATTTATTTTTTTAAAAAAAAAACATTTTGCAGCAGCGAAGGTTTTATACTCCAGCGCTGGCAAGGAGAGCCGCCGTTAGGAGGAGGTTGTCCCGCCACGCTGCGAGTGCCAGGAAAAAACACTAAAAATGGGGGGGAAAAATCCCAAATATATGCTTGGCTTTGTGGGATGGGACAGCCCCTTTTGCCGTCCTTGCAGCAGAGTCTCTTGGTGGTCCCGTTTTTTAGAGAATTTCAGGATAAGTGAGGGTGCAAAGGACCACAGTGGGTCACTGGTGCCACTCCCAGAGCACAGAGCAGTGTCCAGGTGGCTCTGGAATGTCCCCAGGGAGGAGATCCAGCCCCTCTCTGGTCTGCCCAGGGGGAATTCCTGGGCTCAGTCCCCAGAGCCTGCTCCATCCTTTGGAACCTCCCTTTGGATATTGATCCCCATGGATGGGCTCCTTCAGCCGTGTCCCCTCTCCTGAGCAGCCCCAGCTCCCTCAGCCCCTCCTGGGCATGGAGCTGCTCCAGGCCCTGAACCATCCTCACATCCCTCCTCTGGCCCTGCNAGGGGGAATTCCTGGGCTCAGTCCCCAGAGCCTGCTCCATCCTTTGGAACCTCCCTTTGGATATTGATCCCCATGGATGGGCTCCTTCAGCCGTGTCCCCTCTCCTGAGCAGCCCCAGCTCCCTCAGCCCCTCCTGGGCATTGGAGCTGCTCCAGGCCCTGAACCATCCTCACATCCCTCCTCTGGCCCTGCCCCAGCAGCTCCAGGTCCCTCCTGTCCTGAGGAGCCCAGAACTGAGCACAGCACTCATAGGAATGAGGGGTTTTTGGGAGAAGTTTTTTGGGGAAACTTTTGGAAGAATTTGGGGCTCCAGCCGCGGGCTCCGATGGGGGCGTGGCTTGACCCGAATGGGGGGCGTGGCTTGTGCGGTGGCCCCGCCCCTTGCGGTGAGGTCGGGAGTGCGGCGCGCGGCGGGCGCAGAGCGCGATGAGCGCGGGCTGAGGGAGGGTCGCGGGGCGCCCGTGGCCATGGTGGCGCACGACGAGCTCGGCGGGCTGCTGCCCATCAAAAGGACTATCCGGGTCATCGACGCGCAGAACCAGCACTACAGGGAGCAGGAGGTGAGCGGAACAGGAGCCGGAGAGGGGAAAAAATGGGATTTATTTGAGGGGAGAGTGAGGAGGGGGAGCCCCCTCAGCTTCTCGCTCTCCGCGTCTGAGGGGAGGCGGCGGGCCGGGCAGAGGGCGGAGTAGCCGGCGATTTTAAAAACTATATATTTAAGTCCACCTCTATGTATACATATGTTTTATGTGCATATATATGCAATATATTTAAGCTCATAGCCCCCAAAGAGTGGGACCAGGCAGCCAGAACCGATGTCAGCGTCTCACCCAGCGATTTAAAAAACTGTATATATGTTTAAGTCCATGTATATGTATATATTTTTCTTATATGCATATATATACGTTTTATATTCATATATATACGGGTTTTATATATATATTTTTTTTTAATTTATTTTTTAGCTCGTAGCCCCCAAAGAGTGAGCCAAAACCAATCTCGGTGCCTCACCTGACCCCGCTCCCCCCAGGTGGTTTTTCATTAAAAATTCGCCTGTTTTCATTTTAAAATCGCCTGATCCCATTAAAAAATCTACTGTGTCTTTCAGCCCTCTTTCCCCTGACGGGATTTTTCCTAATTAGGTGCTTGTTTGCTGCTTAAACCGAAGGCAAAACTCCTCGTGGGATTTGTCGCGCTTTTGAGGGCTGGTTTGTTTGATTGGAGTATTGTTATTTTTATCGCGCGTTGTTATGCAGATAGCAATAATTGCGCTCCTGGTAGGTGTTCCCAAATCTCCTGCTGCGACAGGAGCAAAAGTTCAGCAGCCAGGTAGGGCCCGGCTGCCTTGGGCTGGGTTTATTGCCCAGATTAGTGGCGAGATGAGGTGGAAAAGTTTAAAAAAAAAGGCGTTTCCAGACATGGCTGGGGTTTGAGGGCTCAGCGCCGAGTCACCAACCTCAGCAAATCCCGGGCTTTGCAACAGCCAGACTTGGGCAATCTCGTTGTGCAAAAGGGAAACCAGATGTTGGGGGAGAAAATGACAGAAAGCAGAGCTCTGGGAGGGGGGTAAATCGCCTTTAATTCCGAACACTTCTCTCGGAGCTGGAGTTACCAGTGGACGTCCCTCGGTCGGGAATGGGCTGTTGGATTTGGGAAAAGTCTGATTGTTCATCTTGAGGCTCAGCAAGCCCTGTGAGTTTCACATGGAGGCCGTCAGGTGGTTGATGATTTCTGGCAGGAATTATTCAGGCTGCTGACTAAAATCCCCCCTTTTTTTTTTTTNNNNCTGACTAAAATTCCCTCTTTTTTTTTTGCTGAATTGGCTCGCTAAGGTAAAGGTTTCGCCCTGCGTGGTTTCACCATTGGGTCACCGTGTTTGTGTGGGGCTGGTGTAGGAATTGTGCGTGTGGCACGTAGGAATTGCACTCGAGTAAAGGGATCCTTGTAAAAACCACTAATTATTACCCAGCACAGGGGAAAGGTTGTGGGCGTGCTGCTGAAAAAAAAACCAAAAAACCCTTGCTCAAAAGTACAGCCTGCTGTTCTTTGCAGCAAGGTGCAATCTTTTCGTGAGTTAACCTGCACTTAGAAGCCCTTGAAGGAATTTCAGGGGTGTGAAATCTCGCCTGGCACAAAATTAGCTTTAGTGGCCGTGCTCGTGATGTGTTAATTCGCTTTTAATAAAGAGTTCTCTGGAAAAATAATAATTCCTGATGGAACTGTTGACCCCGCTGGGGTTTTAATTCTTCGCAAGTGCTGTAACACCCCCGGATTGTTACAGAAACCTCGCAGACTTTATTGTAATCTGGCTCCTGTAAGGAAGACGGCGTGGAGACAGGAGAGGCATTGTTTGCAAGTACAGAGCTAAAAAAAAACCTCTCCTGAGCCCGAGTTATCCGCAGTATGAACCGCCCGGAGTCTCGGCTTACACCGGGCTGGACGGGCAGTCCGTGACCCCGGGCTGAGACACACAGCTCAGCCAAGGGGGAGTTGCCAAGCTCGGGGATTTTTATTTTCCTCCTCCCTGCTCCGGATCAAACGATCTTCAGGAGCAGAAGAACAACCAGATGGGGTTTTTATTTGGCAGTCGAGCCGTGTCTGAGAGGAGCGCTCAGACACAAAGTGGGGAATTTTTTATTAGTTTTTTTTTAAGAGAGGAAAACCGGCTTTTTGCTGAGCTGAATTCAGGAATTCCTGCTGCCAGCCCTGGGGCACGTGCACGTGTCACCTCAGGCAAGGCATTGCCACATTCCCACATTCCCCTGGGCTCCCGGCAGAGCTGCAGCTCTGACCCTTCACCAGTGACCTGCTGGAGCCTCCCCATCGCTTGAGCTTTCTTGCTTTGCATTTGCAGTGTCACATTTTGCTTTTCCAGGCTATTTTTATCCCTGGCCTTGCCGGAGCCGTGGGTGGCTTTGTGTCTGCGGCTTCCCTGCTTCAGTCCTGCACTTTCTTAAGCTTCTCCTGGCCCTTTATTCATCCCTTTATTTATCCTGCACTGACAGATGATTTTCTAGAAGTAAATACACCTCCCTTTTCTTCCACTCAGAAACATCTGCAATAAATTAAACCTTCCTTGTTGTCTTTGAGCCTGGCCTAACTTCCCAACCTTGTCCTGCCTGTCCCTGTCTTGAGCTCAGTGGAGAAGTTCCTGGTGTCCCACTTGGAGTTCCTGGTGTCCCTCATAAAACCCAGCTGAGGATCCCATGATCGAGGACACTTTTACAGGTTTTTTCATTTTTATGGGGCTCTCCGAACTCTGCCATGCCCCAAACGTTTCTAGCACAGCTCTGTGCTGTGCCAAGAGCTCTTTTTCTTCCTGCATGGCTCATAAATTGTTTCTTTTCATGTTCCTCCCCCCCTGCAAGTTTGAAGGCTGAGCTCAGGGTGAGCTCACCTCTCCTCCTCCTCCTCCTCCTCCTCCCCTATTGCCCAACACCGCGTGTGGGCAGGGCCGCTGCTGGGGTCGAGTTGCTGAAATCGGATCTTACACACACGTAGCTCTTGTGCTCCTTCGGTCTTCATGCCTGGAATCCAGCTCTGGGTGTTCCTGTTCTCCTTTTTTTGCTTTTTTTCAGTTTTGTGTTCAACATTTGTCACTTCTGAGCGAAGGGTTTGACCACCGAGCTGGGCTGGGAATGGAAACGATGCAGAGCTTGTCCTCAGCAGCCTCTGCCTCTTGAAAGAGCAGAAATTCAACAATAATTAACCAATTTTAACTGAGATCAGCCCAAACTGAGGCTGCTTCCCTGTGCTGATCTGAGCTTCGTGCTGAGCAGCCTCATGAGGATGAGTCACATCCAAGCCCGTGCCAGATGTTTGGGAGCACCAGGACAATCCTGCAGCCTTTTCCAAGCCTTAACTCAGAGCCCATCTCTTCCCCCTGTGCACACCTTTCCTGCCCAGCCCTCACCACACAATATTTTTGCTGTCAAACACGTCGAGTTGCCCACAGAATTTCCAAAACTGAAGCAGCAGGAGCTTTCCTGGGGCGTTTCCTCTTTCTTGGCAGCCTTTGGGTCGGGACAGACTTGAGCTCCCGGCGGGGATTAGCGGTGGAGAAAAGCAGAAGCTGCAACTTTCAAATCTAAACAACGTGTAAGGAAAATCCCAGTGATTGCAGGGGGTGTGGGGGAGGAGGAAACTTTGCAAACTGAAGGATTTCAGCTTTATCTGTGTGCGTGTCCCTCACAGGAATGTTCAGCTTGTGGTTGTTTGCTGGTTTGTTAAAGGAGCTGCTGAGGCCGTGCTGGGCCCCCGCTGCTGCCCTGCTCTCCAAAATAAAATGGAAAAACACATTCTTTCTCCAGAGGAAAAGATGAGAAAATGGAGAAGCAGATCCCAGCTCCATCTTTAGCTGCCACAGAGTGTCAGGGAACACTTTAATCTATTTCTGTTCAAAGCATAACAGTCCCTGCTGGAGCCCTATTTTGAATTCTCGCTGATGTTCTCTCACCTCTTTTAACTCTGGGCAAAAACCCTCTGCAGTTTAATTGCAGCCTTAAAGTTCAGACAAATATTTATAGCCTTGAAAGATGAATGGCTGCTCCCAAACACTTCTCCTCGCTGTGTTTGCCACTCCTTAAGTGGGTTTGTGCTTTTGGAACCTGCCTGAGAAATTTCTGAGGGAGGCACAGCCAGCACAGTTTGTTCTCCTCTCCCTTTGCAGGAGCCAAGCACGAAACGGGTCCGGCCTTTAGCACGAGTCACCTCCCTGGCAAACCTCATCTCCCCTGTCAGAAATGGGGCAGTTCGACGCTTTGGGCAGACAATCCAGGTAAAAACAGAGCCCAAGCTGGAAATCTGGGCAAGGAATTGGTAAAACAGTCACCCCCTGGGGTTTTCAGGTGTTCTTTGTGACCTTTTCTTGGGCCTTGAGGATGAAAAGTGCAGCCTCAGTAGTGCACGGGTCTCAAGTGCTGTGTAAACATAAATAAAACCAACTGCTGCAGATAAGGAGCTGATAAAGTGCCCCACGTTTGCTGCAGCGTGATGGGAGCTGAGCCTGCTGCCCCAGCAGTGTTTTCCAAGGAGCAGCTCTGTGCTCACACCTGCAGATAACAGCACAGTCTGCCTTTTAGGAACCCTGCACAAAACACCAGGGCAAAGTTCAAGTGGCTTCTGATTAACCTCTTCATTGGGAGAGTTATGATCCTCCTTTATTTACTTCCTCCTGCCTTGGAAATAAACCCAAGCTCTGCCTTCCCATCTTCCTCCCCATGGATCAGTGCAGGGACAGGGGCATGGAAAGCCTTGCCAAGCTCTGGGCTTTCTCAGCAGCTTGATTAAAGCCTTCCTTTAGCTGAGGAAAAGTGTCTGGGTGTGTTTTCCTGCCCTGGACAAGCCAGGAGGATGAAGGATTGGGAGTGGGATGGACAATACTCTTAATACTTCTGAAATGTTTGTTCTCCACGTTTGTTTTTAATATTTTTATTGTTATTATTATTATTTGAATCCCTGCAGTCGTTCACCCTCCGCAGCGACAGCAAATCCCCTGGCTGTTCCCAGAAGTCCTGCAGCAGATCTGCTGCTCCTACTCCCCCTAAGAGAAGGAACAGTGTCCTCTGGTCAGAAATGTTGGATACCAACACGAAGGAATCCCTGAGCACCAAAGAAATCAAACGCCAGGAGGTAACTGCCCGTGGAAAACGGGAGGCCTTTTGGCCCTTCCCTTGCTGGGAAAGGAGTAACAGCCTTTAGGGGGGAGCTGCATCTTCCTGTGCACCTAAACCCAAGATTTATGTCTGCATCAGCCATGGGAAAAGGTGGATTCCTCTCTGGAATTCATCTGCCCAGTGTGACCCTCGGGAGATGCCAAACTTCTCCACGGCATTCCTGCAATCCCAACCCCGGCCCCGCTGGCTGCTCTGCAGCTGCCCCAACCTCAGGTTCCTCCCAGAGCCAGCTGTCTTTCTCCTAAAGCTCCTGACAATTGGTTGGGAGCCAAGCAGCAAAGCCTTGACTTGCCTTTTTCCTGGAGTTCTTGGACAAATCTTCGGGAGCCGCCGGAAGCCGCCTGGGGTTTGACCTCTGCGGTTTCGGGGGTTTTGTGTTTGCAGCCTGGCCTGGCTCAAAGCAGTGATTTAAAAGGCTCTGATATTTAATTTGGCTCGTGCAGGGGCCAGCAGGGCTTTCACAGAGTTGGAAGCAAAGCTGCTTTCTCAGGGTTAGCAGAGCAGATTTACTCAGGGTTGTCATGTCCAGGTGCCACCGAGGGGTTGGGGTGGCCAAAGGCCTATTCAGGGCAGGCTGTACATCCTGGGAGCTGAAAGGCTCTTTCTGTGAAACAATAACTCAGGATGTTTTATCCTCTTCCTCCCAGGCCATCTATGAAATGTCCAGGGGAGAGCAGGACCTGATTGAAGACCTGAAGCTGGCTAGAAAGGTGAGGGGGATTTTTCCTGCAGTCAGTGACGACATTCCAGGGAAATTATGAGGTTTGTTTTGCATCTGCAAACATGACGTGGGAGCTTTATCAGCCCCAGAACCCCCAGCTGGAAAGCTGACGTGAGCTCTGGGCCAGCACTGGGCTGATTGCACCAAACCCAGCCATAAAAGGATTGTGCAGAGCTCTGGGGACTCCCTCTCCCAGACAGGAAAATCCTTTTTATTGGAGTCCTCCATATTTCACACAGAGTGAACCTTTTAGCATCAAATCAGTGTTACTCTCCTGTTGCCTTCACTTCTTTCACCTGATAAATCCCCTTTAGCTTAAATCATCAGCTTTGGGGCTTGGCATATTGAAATATTTTTGAATATATTTTATTTGCCAGGCCTACCACGATCCCATGCTGAAACTCTCCATCATGTCTGAGGAGGAACTCACCCACATTTTTGGGGACTTGGATTCTTACATTCCTCTGCACGAAGGTAAGAGCAGCTGGGTGCTTTGTGCTCACTAGGATTTAACCTCTCTGCTTTCTCCTGTTGTGGCATTGCTGCAATTCCTCTTTTTCTGTTTCCATTCCAGACTTACTGGCAAGTTTGGGAGAAGCAACAAAACCAGATGGAACAGTGGAGCAGATTGGGCCCATCCTTGTGAAGTGGGTGAGTTCAGAGCTTGGCTGAAATTGAGCTTAGAGAACGTTTAAAGGCAGAAGCTGCAGAGCTCTGGGGCTTTTGTGGCCCTCAGTGCAAGACTGGAAGGGAAATCCTGGCAGTGCTGAAAACAATGGGATTCTCTTGGCTGGAATGGGCTCTGATTTCACCCCAGAGACTTGGAATGATTTGCTGATTTAGGGTTGGACTGTCTGTGTCTGCTGGACTCTGTCCCAGTGTGATTCCAGGAGTGTTATCCCTGCAAATCCCAAACACTGGGAGCTCCATGGGCTCTGTGTGCTCATCCTCCTCACAGGATCCAATCCTTGGGAACTCCATGGGCTCCTCTTGCTCACAAAATCTAAACCTTGGGAGCTTCATGGGCTCATCCTCCTCACAGGATCCAATCCTTGGGAGCTCCATGGGCTCTGTGCTCATCCTCCTCACAAAATCAAATAATTGGCAGTTCCATGGGCTCTGTGCTCCTCCTCCTCACAGGATCCAAACATTGGGAGCTCCATGGGCTCTGTGTGTTCATCCTCCTCACAAGATCCAAACATTGGGAGCTCCATGGGCTCCTCTTGCTCACAAAATCTAAACCTTGGGAGCTTCATGGGCTCATCCTCCTCACAGGATCCAAACCTTGGGAACTCCATGTGCTCCTCCTCCTCACAAGATCCTCCCTTAGCTTTTTTCTTGGGAAAAACCCCAGCAAGGGCTGTAGAACTGCACGAGTTTTCCATGTGAGCACCATCTGCTTTTCCCACAGGGAATCTGACTCCTAAATCTCCTCTCTTCCCTTCAGTTACCCCAACTCCACGCCTACAAAGGCTACTGCAGCAACCAGCTGGCAGCCAAAGCCCTCCTGGACCAGAAGAAGCAGGACAGGAGGGTGCAGGATTTCCTGCAGCGCTGCCTGGAGTCTCCCTTCAGCCGCAAGCTGGACCTGTGGAGCTTCCTGGACATCCCCCGCAGCCGCCTGGTGAAATACCCCCTGCTGCTCAAGGAGATCCTCAGGCACACTCCCAAAGACCACCCCGACCTCCACATCCTGGAAGAAGCTGTGAGTAATCCTGCTTGCTTTGTTCTGTGACCTCAGAATGTGATCTGGGAGCCAGAAATCTTCCTTAAACCCTCAGCAGTTCCCAGTTCTAGGGGCATCAATGTGGGACAGGGAAAGTGAGGGAAAACTCCATCCATTTGCTTATTCTGACCTGAAGATGCTTATTCTGACCTAAAGATATGATCTGGGAGCTCTAAAAATCTTCCTTAAAACTCTCAGCAGTTCCCAGGAGGTTTTTTTTTTTGAGGGGCCCAAATGTGTGACAGGAAAGGTGGGGGAAAACTCCATCCATTTGCTTATTCTGACCTGAAGATGTGATCTGGGAGCTCTAAAAATCTTCCTTAAACCCTCAGCAGTTCCCAGGAGGGTTTTTTTTGAGGGGCACAAATGTGTGACAGGAAAAGTGGAGGAAAACTCCATCCATTTGCTTATTCTGACCTAAAGATGTGATCTGGGAGCTCTGAAAATCTTCCTTAAAACTCTCAGCAGTTCCCAGGAGGGTTTTTTTTGAGGGGCACAAATGTGTGACAGGGAAAGTGAGGGAAAACTCCATCCTTTGGAGTTGTGAAGGAGCAACAAGCAGAGATCACACAGGGAAGCAGTTAATCCTTCCTAATCATTTGTTTGGGTTTTTAGATATCCATAATCCAGGGAGTCCTCTCTGACATCAACCTGAAGAAGGGCGAGTCTGAGTGCCAGTATTACATTGACAAGCTGGAATACCTGGATGAGAAGCAGAAGGATCCAAGGATTGAAGGCAGCAAAGCTTTGCTGTGCCACGGGGAGCTGAAGAATAAAAATGGACACGTAAGTTTCTCATTTTTTTATTGATTAACTCTCAAACCTTCCCTCAGAGCTGATTTAAATCCAGAGCAGGACTGGGAGCCTTCCACCCTTAGGGATAGTTTGGATATTGCATAAAAAAGCAGAGGGAAATCCCTTCTTGGCTGCCTCATTTCAGGGTGTAAGGGAAAGTTTCCTGCTGACAGCTCCACAATCAGCTTGGGGAGGCTGTTAAATCATTAGCACAGAATCCTCACAGAAAGTGCTCTCCATCCAGAGAGATTTCCTGCCACTGTTTGTCCTGATTTCAGCCTCAAATCTTTCCATGTTTTCCTTGTTGATTGGGTTTTTTGGTTTGGTGTTTTTTTGTTTAATTGGCTGCTTTACTCCTGCACACAAGGCTGGAAAGACAGGGCTCCTAATCATCCCGTCCCTGACATCTGGGAACCATCATTCCCTTTCTAGGGATCAATAAAATAATCAAGCTGCTGATGTCACCCTGCTGTGCGTGTGCCAGCCCTTGGCATTGTCACCAGAGACTGAAAACCACCCTGGGTGAAACTGCCAGATAAAGGTGGCCTTGAACCCCACAGGATGTGTGAGCTCATGGAACACACACAGTGACCATGGAAATGTTTTCTCTTGCAGAAACTCTACGTGTTCCTGTTCCAAGAGATCCTGGTGCTGACCCGGCCCGTGACGCGCAACGAGCGCCAGGCGTTCCAGGTGTACCGCCAGCCCATCCCCGTGCAGGAGCTGCTCCTGGAGGACCTCCAGGATGGAGATGTCAAAATGGGAGGCTCCTTCCGAGGAGCTTTTGGCAATTCTGATAAAGGTATGGCTTCAGTTGGTGTGGGTGTTGTCAGCAGAGGACACAAAGAGACCGTGCTCGCCCTGTCCAGCTGTGCCAGCAGAGAGAAGGTTTATTTTGAGATCTCGACTTACACAGTCTTTGGGATTTGATCAGGGATTGGGGGACGAGGTTAACACACCTCTCTGACCCCACTGGACAGCCTAGAAGTCCATCAATATGTCCTTCCCTCTGGAAAGGAATGTATTATTTACCAAACACGACTGTTTGTTTATATTACAAGGGAGAAAGCTCCAGTGCAGAATTGTAAACTGAGAAAAATCAGGAGGACGGGGTGTGAATTCACAGCTGGATTAAAAACATCTTTGTCTCCTGATGCTGTTTGACTAAGGCTGAAAATTAATTACTCCTTTGTTTTTGGGATGTGTCTCCCTTTCCTTCATTTTTGCACAGACCA
>VXBB01001939.1:7645-31948 GCA_013399915.1 Illadopsis cleaveri
CAGGACTGGCTGCTTTACTGAAAAAAAAAACCAAAAAAAAAAAAAACACCAGAATTAGAACTTGTTTCTGTTGAGCTGTGTGGCCTGGAAAGGCTTTGCTTGGGAGAAATGCAACCAGGAGTCTGGGATGGGGGCCTGGTGTCAGGTGGTCAGTGTAAACGTGGGGTGAGCAGATAATTCCCACTGCTTCCAAGAAAATGAAGTAGCTGTGAAGCTGGCAGTGCCTGGGATATCTTTATTAGCTCCTTAATTTCATTGAAATCCCATGTGGGGAAGGGCTGGAAGGGGAATCTGGTTCCTGACAGCTGAGATCTGATGGAGTAGTCTGCAGGGTAAGGGCAGGAGCTCAGCAGGGAACAGCCAGTCTGCTTTTTGTCTCTGTGGTAATTAATTGTAATTAACTGAGTCAGCTCAGGCTGTTAAACTCTGCCTGTGTCCTGTCCAAGAGGTGCTGCCATCCTGGGGGATCTGGTTTTTCGCCTGGGCTTCTGCTCTTGGCTCCTCTGGCTCTGGCAGAGCCCTCAGGCCAGCTCAGCCTTTGCAGAATTCCTCTTTTTCTTGGTATTCCTTCACTGCAGGAAGAACTGCCAAGCTAAAGGATCCCAGAGGATCAAAACCCAAATTCCTTTCCCTCACTTTGGACTGTTGTGCTACTGACACCTCCCTGTTCCACATGGATCAGAAAACTTGGCCCCAGCCAGTGCTCCCAGAAGTAAAAACTGAGTGTGAGCAGCTGAAAATTTGTGGTGTTTTTAATAGAAAACACCTTTTTTTTTTTTTTCAGAGGAGGTGGACAAACAGGCTGGAGGGGCTGGAGCAGGGCAGGGAGGGCAACAGGGTCATCCTATGCCCCGGAGGGTTTGGCTAAAAGGTGGTGAAAGCCTCCAGATTTGTGGAGTTTCTCTTTTCTTAGATGTTCCCATTGCTGAAACTATTTGGTCACTCATTTTTTCACCATTTCCTTTGCCCAGAATGGAGACTGTGGCTTTTCCTCAAAGAGGTTAAACCCAGTTTTCTTTCCTTAAAATGTTTCTTATGAGACAAACTGCAGTGTTAGGGTTAGGTGAAAAACAGCTGTGAAGCCCAGCCTTCCTTTCTGCTCCTTCCACAGCATCTCCTGTCCTTTCTCTCCAAAGACTGATGGGAATTCCTCAAACCACAATAAATTTGAGGTTTCTGCTTTTCCCTCCATCACTCTTCTCTCCTTCACCCTGTGGGTTCTGTGCCCACTCCTCTGTTACCCACCATGTGTGTTATGCACTGAGTATTTAATGTCTGCTCCCTCCTGCCCTTTCCCTTTGAATTCTGAGGGAAATTTTGTCTGGAATTCATTCATTTCACTGCTGCCCAGGTGTCTGGAGCACATAAAGCATAAAGGTGAGGTAGCAGGAGGTGCAGGAAGAGAGTTTGCTGTTCACGTAGCTCATCCAGCTGTTAGCTCTGATGAAACAATAGAAATTGTAAATCCTCCCAATCATATAGATTTTTTGGGGGTTTAATGCCTCTTAGTTTTTGTGTCTCTTGGAAAGATTGAATTTAAGGCTCTCACCGAGCTGCCTGTGGTTTTTTCTTCCAGTAAGAGCAGCACGAGATCTCTCTGATTAGGTTTAAATATCTGGGTCACTTCCCATTACCTGTGTTAATTCCCTGCTCACTTCTGATATTGGGAGAGGAGGAGTTAAGACGTGTGTGGAAAGATCAAACTAAGGCTGGAGCTGCCCCAGGCACAGGCCATGTGCTAATGGGTTTGTGGGTGAGCCTTTCCTGGCATTTTGGGTCCTATTTGTGTGTGCAAACAAGATTCCTTCTATTTTCCACCCCTCACTGGGATAGTAGATCCAAAAGCCAAACTGGACAGAGTTTCCCTCTCTCAGATAACCTTAAGCTTTGTCAGTCGTTGGTTCAGGGATTTAAATCATATCTTTAAGATTTTAAAGCTGATAAACATCAGGGGCAGCTCCTGGATTTTGTAGCTATATGTTTTATTCTCTTGGTTATGAGATTTGTGTGTCAGATGGGGCTCATTCCTCTTCCTATAGCAGATTTTCAAAGCTGGGCAGCAGGGAACAGGAAATGGGTATCTTGGAAAAGGAGGCTGGAGGCAGGGGGTTTGGGGACTCTTCTCCCAGGTAACAAGGGATAGGACAAGAGCAAACACCCTCAAGCTGTGCCAGGGGATGTTTAGGTTGGATGTTGGGAAAATTTCTAATGGAAAGGGCTCAGTGGCTGAAGTGTGTCAGTGTGCCTTCATCTCAAACCTTCTCTTCAAAAATATTCCCACTTTTTCTCCCTAGGGATGTCTGCATTCTCTTATCTCTGCTTAACAAGTTGCTGACTGGGAATGTGGCACCTCTGTGGATTTGGTTGTTATCACCAGCTTTTGAGGTCTCTGCAGAACAGAAGCAGCTTGGACAGCCAGAGCTCCAGTGCCTGGACTCTCCAGATAAGAAAATGAAGGAAAATCAGAAGTCTAGGATAAGAAATGCTTTCTGAGCCAATGTCTTATCCAGAGAGACCACATTTCAGTGATCTTCAAAGTGCTGTTAAAATCCTGCTGGGTTTAGACCTGGCCGCCAGAAATTCATAAACATGACGGGCATTTAGACTGAGGCGTCATCTCTTAAAACTTGTCAGGTTTTTGCTATTGCTCTTTGCACTGAAGAGCTGTTACAAATTTCCCTCAGAGAGACCGCCTTCTAATCTCTATCCTAAAATTAATCACGATGGTTTCTCCTCACTGCCAGCTGTGTCCTTCACCAGCAGCAGAGATCTTCCTCCTCCTCATTGTTTTGCCTGCTTTTTCTAGAACTGACCTAATTACTGGATTCTTCTGTTATTGCTTCCCTAACCAAGGTCACTTCTTCCCCAATCCATCCAGGAATGGGGAATTAAAACTGGGAATGCTGGAGGGGGAACAAGACCTTCAGAGATGAGTCTTTGCCACTGTTTTGCACAAGAGTGTTGAACACAGCAGTCTCTCCTGGAATGGCTTGGGGTGGAAGTGCCATTAAAACTCATGCCATTTCCCCCCCTGCCACGGGCAGAGACACCTTCCACAAGCCCAGGTGGCTCCAAGGCCCATCCAGCCTGGTATTGGACACTTCCAGGGATCCAGGGGCAGCCACAGCTTCTCTGGACACCCTGTGCCAGGGCTTCTCCACCCCCCAGGATCCCAGCATCTCCTTTGTGTCTCCTCAGGGCTGTGTCCTGCTGGGGTTTAGGACAGAGTGTCACATCCAAGTCACCTTGTCCCCTCTCTCCTGACTGCTAGGATGTGGTGCCAGAGGCTGGTGTGGCTGCTCCGGGGGCAGTGTGGGAGCACTGGATGTCGCTGGCCGCAGCCGCCTCGGGACCCCAGGCCCGTCCTGGCTGCCCCGGCACGCTGCCACTCCACAGCCCCAGCGTCCCCCTGCTGTGCCTGGCAGCTGCACCAGGACCATCTCGGTAGGTGTGCTGGGTATGGGTGCTCCTGCTCTGCCCAGGGACAGCAAGGAGGGTTTACATCCTTGTTCCCTGGAATGATGTATATTTTCCTTCTGAAACAGTCTGCGTTAGAGGGATGCACATTGGGGGCTGTTTCATGTTCCCTGCAGGAATTCCCAAAGACAGGACGGAGCAGCCTTGTCTTCTATGATAAGTGAGGTGCTGCTAAATAAGTAATCAAATCCAGGGATTCCTGAACAAAAACTGTCTGAGCCTTGCCCTGTCAGGCGCCATTTTCTGTGCCATGCTCAGGCTCTCCCTGGCAGAGCCCTCCTTGGCTCTGGTGTGTGCCCACCTCTGCTGGCCCACCTTGTTGAGGGTGATGGCAGCTGAGGCCAGTGAGATCTCAGTACTCTGAGTCACTTGCAAGCTCAGCATTTTACACAGTGGCTCCAAAGCAAAGAAGCCGGGACTTTGATAAGATCCTCTGCCAGGTCTTCCTCATGTGCCAGTTTATGTCAAGGGGTACCACTGCATCCCCTGTAATTGGGATGATAAGGTGTGGGCTCTGGGCTTCAGTTCTTGGCTTGCTTTGTCCTCCCTGTTGCCCCAAAGCCTCCTCTGCTCCCATCCCTGGCAGAGCTGAGGTACGGGAGCACCGTGATGCGCCTGGATTTCGTGTGGCTGCGGGACCACTGCCGCTCCGCCTCCTGCTACAACACCAAGACCAACCAGCGCAGCCTGGACACGGCCAGCGTGGACCTGGGCATCCGGCCCCAGGCTGTGCGGGTGGACGAGACCACGCTCTTCCTCACCTGTGAGTCCTGAACACCTGTGCCCTCCTGTGCCTGCTGATGGATCTGGCTTTGCTGGGAGAGGGCAGCATTTTCTCCAGATCTGCCTGTCTGGGAAAATACTGAGTCATGAGCAGGTTTTAAACATTGCTCTCTGCTTTTAAACACTGTAAACACACCTGTGCTTGCAGTCAAAGTGGTGTGGTTTTCCTGCCCCAGCCCTTTTTGTATGTGCAGTGTCTGGGTTGGTCGAACTCCCCCAGCAGTGCAAGGGGTGAACAGATGAGGCACGACATAGTTGCTTCTCTTTTCCTTCCCTGTCATGTGTGAGCTGCTCACCATGCCCATTTTCCATCCTTTCTTCTCACTTTCCCAGCTGCTTTCTTCCTTTTGGTGGGGCTTACCTTTATTTGAGGGCTTGACTTCAGAGCTTTGATTGTCCTTGGAGTCCTGTCAACAAAAACCAAAACCACTGCAGATGCAACAGTTGGCTGGGAATTTGGAGAGGGTTGCAGCAGCTGCCCTGAATTTGGAGTTGTGGCAGCAATGACAACACCTTTAGGACTTGTGGCCTTTCAGGTCGTATTTTGGGTGGCAGCAGGGTGCAAAGAGCCCATCCCCCGACAGGTGACAAGGGTGAGGCCTGTCCTGGGCTGACAGGTGCCATGATCTCAGGCTGCTCAGTGGGATTTTGGTGACTCTGCCCTTGTCCCTGTGCCAGGGCCAGATGGACACGTGACACGGTACGGGCTGGAGTGGCTGGCGAAGAACAGCTACGAGGGGCAGAAGCAGCAGGTCATGCACCCCCGGATCCTCTGGAATGCTGAGATCTACCGGCAAGCCCAGGTCCCCTCCATCGACTGCCGGAGCTTCCTGGAGACAGACGAAGGTCTGAAGGAATTTCTGCAGAACTTCTTGTTGTACGGGATTGCTTTTGTGGAGAACGTCACTCCCACCAAAGAGGACACGAAAATCTTGGCAGAGAGGGTCAGCATAATCAGGTATCTGGGCTATCCTGGGAAGGGAAAACTTCTTTTCTTTCTGTTTGGAAAGCTACTGCCTCCTTGTCTTTATTTTGTGTGGTATGGCCTGGTTTGCAGACAAATGCTCTGGCTGGTCCCCTTGACCTGGGATGGAGGATCCCACTGCAGGATCCACCCTCCTTTATGGGAGAGCTGGGAATCACTCAGTTATTGAGCTGCCCTCAGAGCATATGATGACTTCTGTGACAGTGGGACAGTGCAGAGAGGAGGGACTGAAGGAAGTGGCTGTCTGGGAAGAGCAGAGCTTTGCAAGGAGAGACATTTCCTGTTATGACTTGAGGGGTCGCGAGGGCAGCCTGGCCCTGGGAGCCAGGGAGATCAAAGACCAGTTGGAGCTCTTGTTAAAGAAAAACAGTGAGAGGTGTTGGTGCTGAGTTTATGTAAAGCACCACCAGCATGGCAGGCCAAGGGCTGAGCTTGGGGCTTTATCCAAGATGTAGAGACAATTTGATTTGCCTGGGGTCGTTAGAAAAAGAGGAATTCCTATTAATGAACAGTCACTTCAAATAGAAACAAGGGGCTCCAGGGAATATCCAGCCAGCTTTTGTCTCCAGGCACTCTCCCTCTGTAGCCCCTGCGTGCTGTTTGGCCTTGCCTGCTGTCCCTTCCCTCCTGTGCATGTTGGAGGGGGAAGGTAGTGAAAACAGGATTCTGCAAAGAAGAAACGGAATTATTGGGTAACCCTGTGTGGATACAAGTAAGGGCTGGCTGCACTTAAGCAACTCTTTGTGTCACTTCCATGACTGGGGATGATGGTTGGTATGGAAGTATCGGTGTTTGTGGAGGGGAAGACTCATCACCACCAGCCTTTTGGGGAGGAAAAAGAGGAGCTGAACACCAGAAGAGGGGTTAGAAGCACCATCCCTGACAATCTGAATTTTGTGAAGTTGTTCTGCTTTAATGTCTCTGTGCATGGGACAGAGGAAAATAACTCAAATGTAGGGGAGGATGTGCCCTACCCAGGCACTGACCCATAACTGCCCATCTCTTTCCAGGGGAGACCATTTATGGCAGGATGTGGTACTTCACCTCTGACTTCTCCCGGGGAGACACAGCCTACACCAAGCTGGCCCTGGACCGGCACACGGACACCACCTACTTCCAGGAGCCCTGCGGGTACGTGCTGCTGCAGGGACACCTTCCACTATCCCAGGTTGCTCAAAGCCCCATCCAGCCTATCCTTGGACACTTCCAGGGATGGGGCAGCCACAGCCTCTTGGGTTTGGATTTTGGGTGACATAGCCTTCATCCTGCAGCTCCTGAAGTCTCCCAGACTCGTGTCACAGGGTTTGGGAAGCAGCACAGGCAGTTTGCTGTCTCCTCACCCAGCAAAACCTGTGTGATTGGGTCTGGAGAAGCAGCAGGTATGGGTGGTGCATCCATCCACACCTGGCAGTGTCCTTTGGGAGCACCTTGTGCACAGGGGACAGGCAGCCAAGGTCATTGCTCTTGGATTCTGTCTCTGTGCAGCATCCAGGTGTTCCACTGCCTGAAGCACGAGGGCACGGGCGGGCGGACGCTGCTGGTGGACGGGTTCCACGCGGCCGAGCAGGTGCTGCGCCAGGCCCCGGAGCACTTCCAGCTGCTGGCCAAGGTGCCCCTCAAACACGAGTACGTGGAGAACGTGGGCGGCTGCCACAACCACATGATCGGAGTGGGGCCAGTGCTCAACGTCTACCCCTGGAACAACGAGCTTTACCTCATCAGGTAATGGCCAGACAGGGGAGGAGAGGGCATTGTGGTGGTTTTCCAGAACATTCCATGGGCTGAAAGCCAACGTATCTTTGAGGAGCAGACATGAAACCACAGGAGCACCCTGTGTTCCTCCCACTTTAGAGGAAGCGTCAGCACCCCTGATACAAAGATGGGTGTCAGTGCTGAGCTTTGATTTTTCACTCCTGGCATTCTCCCTTCAGCTCCAAGCTCTCATCCCATTCCATTTGAGATCCAGAAGAATTCAGCCCTTCTCTCGAGAAGCCCCTGGAGACTACCCTGGCATGGAGGGAACAGGGAGAGCGCAGAGTGATTCCTTCCAAAGGAAACTTGGGCTGATTTTTGAAACTCCACTTTGGCTCAGTTCTGAAGGCTGTTCAGCACTGCTTTGCACTTTTATTTTAAGCAACCCTCAGTCTTGCCATGTCCTTCCATGGAAAGCCAGGAAGAACAGGTGTATACTTGGTAGGAAACTTGTCTTGCCCTCAGTGCTGTGTTCCCAAAAGTTCTGTGCTGGCAGCACAACCTCTTTGGTCACCTCTGCAGCCTCCCTTAAATACCCACTAATCCCACAGGCTCCTGAGGTTCTCCTGGAAGCACCTGGAGCCGCATTGGGCAGTCTCTTGTCTTTCCTCTCCCTGCAGGTACAACAACTACGACCGTGCCGTGTTCAACACAGTGCCCCACGACGTGGTGCGCCGCTGGTACCACGCACACCGCGCCCTCACCACCGAGCTGCGCCGGCCCGACAACGAGCTCTGGGTCAAGCTGAAGCCAGGCAAGGTGGGACCTGGAGCTGCATCCTCTGGGACTGGTCCAGGGTGAATCCTGTGGGTTTGGCGCAGGGAGGAGGGCAGGGTGCTCCGTGGATGTGCCAGTGTCTGGGCATTGCCATATCCAGCAGTTTTCCTCGTTCTGGGTGCTCCAGGGTTAACAGTAGTGGCTTCTGCATATGTTTTCCTGCTGTCCTAAAGCAACATGAGCTCCCAGGTGAGCAGAGATGTTTAGTTCAAGCTCTGTCTCAGAGGAAAGTTCGTCCCAGTTTCCAGCCACTGAAATGAGAGTCCTCAGCAGCAGAGTGGCTGGAACACTTAATGTTCAGGCTTTTACTTCTTCTGGAAGAAATTACAGTTCTGAGATTATGTTTGAGCCCTTACATGGGTGACTCCGCAGAGGCAGGAGGTTGGGGCTGCCCCATCCCTGGAAGAGTTCAAATCCAGGTTCTGTGGGGCTTGGAGCAACCTGGGATAGTGGAAGATGTCCCTGCCCGTGGCAGAGGGTGGCATAAGATGAGCTTTAAGCTTCCTTCCAGCTCCAGCATTGTGGGATTCATTGATAAGTTGGACACTGTCTATTGCTGGTGAACTATTTCTTCTCCAGTAGAAAAGCAAAGAAACCCCAAAATGTGTTTCTGGGCTGGCTCCATAAAGAGCTGGTGAAAGAGCTGTGCTGGATCCTGGGGAACAACTAGCTGTAGCCTCACCTGTGCCAGTGTGGAACAGGAGGCTCGTGTCCATGGCAGCACACCCTTACCTGCTCTTCCAGTCTCCAGGGATCCCCAGGAGCTGCACTGCCAGAGGCTCGTGGCGTGGTTGCTGTCCTCCTGATGACCTTTTCCCTTTCCTACAGGCCCTGTTTGTGGATAACTGGCGTGTCCTGCATGGCCGGGAGGCGTTCACGGGGTACCGGCAGCTCTGTGGGTGTTACCTGACGAGGGATGATGTGCTGAACACTGCCCGCCTGCTGGGGCTGCAGGCCTAGCCCAGCCCTCTAAGAGCCAGGCAGACCCCAGTCCCACCTCTGGGAGAGGCAGGAGCCTCCCAGTCCCACCGCCAGGAGAGGCAGGCAGCCCCCAGTCCCACTTTTGGGAGAGGCAGCAGCCCCTCAGTGCCACCCTTGGGACAGGCAGGAGCCCCCAGCCCTGTTCCACGCCAGGCCAGGTGAGCTGGTGCCTGCCCAGGGGCTCCAGGTCCTCTGTGCCAGTGCCTCACCACTGCAATACCTCAGACACCTCCACCCTCTCCAAGCAGCTCCCAGGGCCTGCTCAGGAGAGGGGACAGGTGGAAGCCAAAGGGTGTGGAACTATTTTTTTGGACCACTCTCTGCCTTTGAGCACAGGCAGCTCTTGCTGTCTGTGCTCCCAGCCTGGTCCTCCCAGCCCGGGTGGCTCAGTCGTGGTTAGTCCCACCACAGTAAGTGCTCCTCCAAGCAAGTGCCTTCAGGATTTGGAAGCTTTCATTATTCCCTGTTTGGCCTTTTTTTCAGCTGCCAGTTTTAGGGGACTTTTAGCAGAGCAGAATGGAAATCTCTGGGATCTTGTCTCTTATCACTGACCCAAGCCACGCTGCCTGAAAGAGGGCCTGGAGAGATCCTGGAGTACTTTGGGCATTTCTGAGAAGGTTTAGGTTTAGAGAAGGAAAAGGGAAGCAGCAAGATCTCCATGTTGAGAAGCAGAGATGATGATGTTAGATGAGGGATGGAATTCTCACTTTTCCTTGACTTCCAGTACTGCCATGCTCCTGTTCCCTCTGCCTGTTGCACTGCACTTGTGTTGAGAGCAATGCTCCACAGCCCCAGGAGTTCTGACAGACTTCCCACCATGCCTCTTCTTCCATCCTTTCTTAAGGAATTGGTGTTAGGTCATCATCACGCTCTCTGCTGCATGAACCTCACTCTTTGGGTGTATTTTTTCCCAAAATTCTCCTACTCTGCATGTAACTCAGAGGTGCCTTTCAGCTCCTGGGAGCTGAGATCTGGCACACTGAAGGGCCATAGGGTAAGAAACAAAAGCAAATCCTGCTGTTACAGAATTTTTCATTCTGCCATATCTTTTGGGGTGTTCCCTCTGCTCTGACCAGACCTTAAAGCAGGGCTGGGCCTCTTCACCCCTGACTGTGCTGTGTCAGGTGCTCCATGTCCTCAGTGCAGGTGCACAGGTGCTGAACTTGCTGCCCTTGTTTAATCCAAACAGTGAATGTAGAGATCATGGTGCCAAGACAGTCCTGAAATCTGCTCTTGCTGTGGGCTGAGCTTCCTGATGCTCCCAGTCCCTTTCCAGTGCTTCCCATCCTGAGTGAGCCCCTGGGAGTCCAGGGGGACTCAAAAGGATTTCTGAGCCCAGGCTCGGCAGGTGGTGCCAGGCGAGCTGCCCTCTGTCAGGTACAGCTCCAATGACTGCCTTGCATCCTGGCAGGAGCCAATTTCAAAACTCAGCAGGAAAATTAAGCCCCCTTTAGCCAACCTCTTTTCATAGTGGAAGAAAAACACTAGGAGAGATTCTGAGTTGGAGTCACATTTTACTGAAGAAATCGCAATAATTACAATGATACTAATAAAGGATTGTACAAAAAGAGAAGGGTTTGCCCACAGAAAGGATGTTTACCACCAAAAGGTGTCACCGGACCCCCGAGACAATGGTGAGAGGTGGCCGTGGTGGCAGTGATGTGGCCAGGTGGTAGCTGGGACCTGCGGGGAGACTCCCTTTGGAGTGAGCCCGGCAAAAGAAAGAGGGTCCCTCCTACTCCACCTCCGGTTTTTGAAGGGGACAAAGCCCCTCCCTTCCACAACTAAGGAAAGAAAAAACTGTTGCGCTTGCAGTGTCTGAGCATTCTCTGCTGGAAACCGCCCTCCTGCAGCGGTCCCGTCCTGGGCGAGCGGGACCCTCGGGCTGGGTTGTCCCCGCCCACGGCATCCCCCATCCCCTCACCCCTCCCTCATCTCCCTCGCCGTGCCGCTGCACGGGCCTTTCCTTGGCCACACGATGGCACAAGATGCTAGAAATTCATGTTTCAAAAACACACGAGTCCCATCCCCAGGCGGGCTCGGGGCTCCCGGCGGTGCCGGTGCTGTTCGTGCCGCTGCTCTCTCCACATCCCTCTGGAGAAGCCCAGGAATTCCTGTTCAGAGCCTCTGTGGGTGTGAACGTTTTTTGGGAGCTGTGGGATGTGGTGCCCGTCCTACCAAAGGGTGGAGCAGAGGGCGGGAATGCTGTGAGGGAATTGGAGACCTCACAATCTGGGGTACCTGAGGGTGCCTGCAGGACACTGGGGCTGGTCTGGAGGCAGCTGAGCCCAGCGCAGCTGATGGAACCCGGAGAGAAGCTGGGAGGGTGTTGCTGTATCCCGGGATCCTCCATGCCCATCTGCACATCCCAGGGCCCCCAGTTTGGTCCGCTTTGCTGCTGGGGTCGTGTCCTCACCTCGTGCAGCCTGAGTATGTCCCCTCCACACACCCAGACCTTCAGTTGGCTCCACCTCCCATCCCTGTTTGCTGGCTTGTCCCACGGGGACCCCAATTCCTCCCTTGGGACCCCTGCCTTTCCTCTTGGCTCTGCAGTTCAGCCCCTCCTTCAGGTTTTGGGGCTCCCCAGAGCCCTCAGCCCTGCAGTGAAACCAAACCCTCCCCATTCACTTGCTGGCCACATTTTCCCTCCAGTATCTCCCAGAGCTTCCAATTTCCCCCCAGTGCACTCTGGAGCCTTCTGCTCACTCCCAGCTCTCAGGATTGTGCAGGTACAGCTTTCAGTGCATATCCCTTGGTCCCCTCTGGTGCCACCAAGAGCCTCTGAACCCTCACAGGACTCGGATAAAACAGGGGGAAGCTGCTTCCAGCCCAGCTGAAAAGTACTTCCATTTTTAGCTTACCTCCTCATTTGTGGCTTGAAGCAACCTGGTCCAGTAGAAGGGGTCTCTTCCCATGGCTGGAGGGTGGAACGGGGTGGGTTTTCAGGTCCATCCCAACCCAAACCCATGTGGAATTCTATTATTTTGAGATGGATGTAACAGAACGAGGTCGCCAGGTCCTGATTCCAGGAGTATCCCTCCAGTAAACTAAAATTCCCTTTGCAGAAAGCCTGTGGGGCGTAGAGGATCCCAGCACACCTCAAGGGGTAGAGGAAAAAGCTGCTCACAGGTGTTTTAGAGCCAGACTGAGCCCCTGCTCCCCTCAGAACCGGGCTGGGGCCGAATTCCCACTCTTCTCCAGGCTCTGGGAGAGGACTGAGCTGTGGGAAAGGGATAGGGATGGATCTTCTGGCCTCGGGGCATGGAAATGACTTGGGATGTCCCCTGTAATTTCTATCCCTGTGGGACCCCCTGCCCTGCGCCGGCAGAGCCACCGGGGACCCGGGAGCCGCCGATCGATCCCAGCGCGGTGCCGGAGCCATCGGCAGCTCCTTCCCCCCCGGGGGAGCGGGGCAGGAGCGGGAGCTGCCGCTGCTGCCACTCCCGGGAAGAGTCTGGAAGGGGAATCGGCGCGGAGGGAGAAGAGCCATCGGCAGGAAAACAGGCTGCGAATACCCGCGGCACCGGGAATCCATCCCAGAGCTGCAAACCCACGGTACAGCCTCACCTGTTGCTCTCAGCGCAGCGCGGAATTGCAAGGGGATATTTTAAACCAGGGAAACCCGGGGCTGTTTTCCCTTGGCAGATGCCGCTGTGCCGTCCCGCGGAGCTGCCGGGCACCACCTGGGTGCTCCTCGCAGGTAAGGATTCCCCGAGCTGGGCTGGGCTGGGAGCCGGGGCCGGCCCGGGGGCTCCAAGCTGGCTCCTCGCCTCTTCCAAACCCCTTTGGAGCCGAGCGTGGGGAGCCCTGGGCCGGACGTTTTAGGTGGGTAAAAGGCTCAACCTGGAAGGCAAAGGTGTGTTTGTCCAACGAGAGAGGAGGTGGAAGAGCCACGCGCAGCTCCAAGGATAGAAGTCTGCTGCAGCCAGATTTATAGTGGGGCTGATAGATGTGCTCACACATAAATATTGGTAAATATGTTAATATCTGTGCTTATGTTAAAAATATATATGTAAAAATATTTTATTTTTTAAAACCACAAATTTTATTGCTGTTAAACTCGTGAGCATTTTCACTGTGCTCTGTAAATAGTCACTGGCTGCCTTGAAACACAAACCATGGAATAACAGGAGGGCTTGGGTTGAAAAGGACCTTAAAGCTCATCCCATTCCACCCCCAGGTCACTCCAAGCCCCGTCCAACCTTGAACACTTCCAGGGATGGGGCAGCCACAGCTGCTCTGGGCAACCTGTGCTAGATCCAAAAGCACAAAGATCTTCAGGATGAGCATCTAAAATAGAAAGGAAGCCCATTACCCTACAGATTGATTTTAGGATGTTGTCAGTGAGTTCTCAGTGTCTATAGGATGAATTTTGGCCAATGCAGCTGCAAAAGATGGAGTGTTTTCCTCTTTCCTTCAGCTAGTTGTTCTGTTCTCCGTTAACAGTGTTTTCTCAGCAGAAAACAAGACTTTTTCAGAGCATTTTTTTCAGAGAAAAATAAATTTTATTCATTAAATTGTATTTTCTTCCTCTGCATCTACTGTTTGGGGGGCAGGAAGGCATGAAAACAGCTGCCTTTCAAGGTTATTAGAGTGAGAAATTAAAATCACCTGATGAACTTGACTTTACCTGGATTGTCACACTTATTTTCCCTCCCACCTGTGCTGCACTATCCCCAGTGGGAGCAGCAGGAGTTTGCAGTGCCTGGCAGGTGCAGTGGGAATGCAAGTGAACAGCTGCTTATCAGGGTAGGAGCTGAGACAGGGCCAAGAGCAAACACAGCCTGTGAGGATCCCTGGCATCCCTGCCTAGTGCCAGAGCCACGGGGGCTGGGGACTCTGCCCCTCTCCTCTTTCCTAGAATCCTCTTTACTAGGGGTGAGGGTCTGGCAGCTGTGACCTTCCCACAGCAGCTCCTCCTTAAGTCCTTGATCACCTGCCAGAGCCCAAGTCATGCCAAGCCCAGAAATTTTGGGAAGATGGCTTCATCCTGCACTGCTGGGAGCATGTGGACACCTTCAGCCCCAAACACAACCAGGAATTTTGTGGCTATCCCATCCCTGGAAGTGTTCAAAGGCAGGCTGAACAGGGATTGGAGCAGCCTGGTCTAGTGTACAGTGTCCCTGTGGATGGCAGAGTTGGAATGAGATGGGCTTCAAGCTCCCTTCTGACTCAAATCTTTCCAGGGTCTATGAATTGGGAATGAGCCATGGAAATTAGGTTAGTATGACAAAAACTCAGCTAGGAGAAGCTCATTCCACTCCCCTGCCATGGGCAGAGACACCTTTCCCCAGAGCAGTTGCTCCAGCCCCATCCCCACCCCTCTCCTCCCTCCAGGGCTGCTGGTGCTGTTCCCTCCAGCTCTGGAAGCAGAGGGACCTGTCCACAGAGCCGCTGCTGTGGGATCCTCGGTGCTGCTCCCTGGGCTGGATAATGCTGCCCACAGCAATTCCATGCACTGGGAATTCCTCAATGGCACCGTCCCCCACACCATCCTGCAGCACGATGGGGGGGCCCACGCCCCTGCCATCCATGCTCCCTACGCAGGACGAGCCGTTTTCCATCCATCCAATGGATCTCTCCTGCTGGAGGATGTCCAGGAAAGTGACAGTGGCACCTACAGAGTGACTGTCAACACAGGAGACAGGAAGAGCCTGGAAATCCAGCTGGAAGTCCTCCGTGAGTGCTGGGTGTGGAAGGGAGGGGCAGGGTGATGGATCCGAGGAGAATCTGTCTGTACATGGACCAAGAGCCAGGGCAAGGGGGTTGGAAAAGGGATTTGAGCAAAGGCTGATGGGCCAGTCCTGAGCTTGTTTGCACCTGTCATGTGTGGAGACAGCACCAAGGGAGCAGTGGAACGAGGTTCCCAACCTGTCCTGGGAGAGCAGATCTTGAAGTGCTGCACAGTGAGACCTCCAGGGGCCTGGCTTGGACAGAGGGACAAGTTCCATCCTGGAAAGGCAATTCCCTCCCTTGTTTCCCACACTTCAATGCAGGGATGGAGGGACTAGTGGGAGGATAAAGGGATGATGGAGTGACTGGTAGGATGATGGAGGGACTAGTATCAGGATGGAAGAACTAGTGGGGTGATGGGGGTGGTGCAGGGACTGGTGGGAGGATGGAGAGACTGGCAGGATGGTGGAGGAACCAGAGGGATAATGGAGGGACCGGTGGGTTGCTGTGACTCTGCCACCTGCAGGGTCCCTCCCCCCAGCACTTTGCCAGGGGGCACCAATGGAGCTGAGGTTTCTGGAGAAGCCACCCCCCCCTCAGGCCAGGCTGTCCCGTTTGCCCTCTGCAGGCACCAGCTGCCACCACAGACATAAGAGGCACTTGAAACGGCCCAGAAGTTCCTCCTTAGTATTGCTGCCAGCAATTCCCTTAATTTGCTCTGGCTTATCCACCCTCTCACCAATCATGTCATGGCCATAATGCCACCGCAGTCCTTGGCCACCCACTTCTCCTTCCAACCACACACACTCCAAGTGAGATCTGCTGCCTCCTCTGCTATTTTCTCATTTCCTGGCACATTTCAAAGTGCTCCGTATTTACCCACATCCATTAAAAGTGGTGATTCAACTGGAAAAAAAAAAAAAAACAGTCCTGGAAAGCACAGCAGCAGGATGGACTTCCCAAGGGAAAGGCACCTGTGACCATGCTGTGACTGATGCTGTGATGGCAGTTGCAGCCCAAAGGCCCATCAGGGAGGCTCCAGGTCATGTTCACTGGCACAGGGTGCCCAGAGCAGCTGTGGCTGCCCCTGGATCCCTGGCAGTCCAAGCTCAAGTTGGACAGGGCTTGGAGAACCCTGGGATAGTGGAAGGTGTCCCTGCCC
This sequence comes from Illadopsis cleaveri, assembly GCA_013399915.1. NCBI lineage: Eukaryota > Metazoa > Chordata > Aves > Passeriformes > Timaliidae > Illadopsis > Illadopsis cleaveri. The sequence goes on from VXBB01001939.1 coordinate 23,236, forward strand.
ATGGCAGGGGGTGGAACTGGATCAGCTTAAGGTCCCTTCTCACCCAAATTATTTTGTGATTCTAAGCCTGAGAGAAGTGCTGGGGTCTCTGCTCCCTTTCCAGAGCCTGTGTCGCGCCCTCAGCTCTGGACCAGCCCTCTCCTGGCTCGGGCCAGCGGCCAGGTCGTCTGTGAGGTGGCAGAGGGCAGAGTGGACACCATCACCTGGAAGAAGGATGGGCAGCCCCTTCCCCCAGACAGAGTTTCCCAGCTGTCCAGCAGCCGCAGCGTTCTGTATCTGAGGCCAGCCAAGAAGACAGACTGCGGCTCCTATTCCTGCAATGCCAGCAACGGGATCAGCTGGCAAGAAACCTCCCTGAAGGTCACCATTGAAGGTCTCACCTCCCACTGCTCCTTCTGCCCTCCACCCTTCCCTGGGGATGCCGCAGTGGTTCCATCCCTCAGCCTCCATCCCCCACGCTCTGGCCACCCTCCCCTGCAGGCAGTGTCTACACGCTGCCATCAGGAGCTGCCCATCATGGGCAATTCCCATCCTCTGATCCCACCAAAGCACAGTCCTTGGCATGAGATTGGCTGTTCCCTCTTGGGGCAGGTCCAAAACGATGGTCCCTGGCCAAGGTGATGCTAGGTAGGACATCCACCCAGGAGGGTGGCCGGGAAGCCTGTGGGGAGCACCCACCCCAGCCTGGACATTTCATGGAGTGTATTTGGCCACCAGTTGGCAAATGAATGGAATCTGTCCTGGTGATGGAGGATCCCTGCGGCCACTAGAGCCAGGCAGGCTGGTCCTGCTGATGTCCCATCTCCTGCCTCTCGGGGTCGCTCTTTTCCAGGTCTCTCCCGTCACTTGAAGCACACCCTGAGGATTGCGACGGTCGCTGTGGTCTTCGCTGTTGTCTCGGCGTGGGGATTAATTATTCCCGTCTGCCAGTCCGAAAAACTCAGGATAAGTGTGTTGCGGGGAGCGAGACCCCATTTCCCTTGTCTGGTGGGAGAGAGCAAAGAGCATTGCTCAGGGAACCCCCAGATCCTGGATACCCTACAGCATGCGGGTGGGGACGGGCTGCACCCTGAGGAAGGGGGTGATGGCTGGCACGGAATTCCCGGCGGTCAGAGCGGTCATCCCCTTCTGCTCTGGGTTTTTAGGGGGGGAGCTCTGGAGGTGGCTCAGCTCCTACACCTGCGGGTTGGTGTGCATCGCCTGCATCCTGGATGGCACTGCCGGCATCCTCTGGATGTGGGAGGAAGGTCGGAGGGGGCTGTGGGGAGGTTTAGAGGGAGGGGGAGAGACCCCATGGGAGATGCAGAGTCCAGTGGGGCCCAGAGAGGAAGGCAGTGAGGGGCAGGGGAGTCACACCACAGAATGTGGGGGCAGACCCATCTGGAGCAATACATGATCCATGTGCGATCTCCATGTCTGGGGGAGCCTGAACCACCACGTGCATTACAGACCCCCCTGGAAAATTAATACAGTTATTCCCCTTTTCCCAGAGCCCTTACCCAGGATGAGTCCTAGCAGGATAGTAAAATGATCCGAGAATGGAGAGGCTGCAAGGAAAGGATGGAAGTCAGAGGAGGGTGTGGAAGGGATGTAAAGCAGGGTTCCCAGGTGATGAAGCAGGTAGGCAGTGGAACATTGAGGTCTCTGCCTTGTCCCGCTGTCTTTCAGGCCCTTCTGTGGCTGTCTTACTGCTCGAGATCACCCTGAGTTACCTCATCGTGGTGACCTTCCTGGTTGCCACCACCGTGATTTTCCAGCCTACGGATTTCAGCCATCTGAAGAGCAAAAAAGGTGAGTGGTCCCACCAAGGATGGACCAAACTGGTCCCCAGGGAGGTTATTCTGCCCAAAACATCACCTCTAACTTTTTAAAATGCGAACTCCTATGCTGACTCATTCTGGTGGATTCCTCACGAGTGCCTGGTGAGGCCAGTCCTGCACCCACACCTCTGGACACTCATCCACACCCTTTTCTCCTCTGTCCCCTGCAGCACAGCGCACCATGGGCTACGCCGCGCCGGGGGCCGTGGTGACCGTGGTGCTGAGCAGCACCTTCATCATCAAGAACATCCACCACCGCCACGGTGAGCAGAGATCCTCCAGGGAACGCCCCAAGGCCACAGCTCACGTAATCCCCACATCCCTTCAGTTCAGCTGTTAGATCTCCAAAAACAAACCCAACAAACCAGGAGTTTCAGAGAAGTGAAATCTTGGCAGGAGCAAAATTCAGTTTCAACATCCTTCATCTATTTTATTTTCTATTCTTTGTGTGTTTGTGCTTTCATGGTGGCAACCTGCCTTCCTCCTTTCCCTGCCCCTGCTCTGTTTTCTCTGGCAGCAGAAGAAGGATGCACGGATTTCATGGACGTAGTCATCCTGGTGGTCAGCACGGCGGCCGTGTCGGCCCTCCCGCTCCTCGCCATTGGCCTCTGCTGTAAGTCTGCTCCTTCATCCTCCTCCAGCACCTCCCAACGCCTCGGGGTCCCCACACCATCCAGCAGCCACAGGAATTACTTAAACAAGTTTTATTTGGAGTGAAAAAGTTTTTTTGTGACGCCCCTGCGGTCAATGGTTCCCACTGACTGTTTCCCTTCCCTGGGAAGCCCCAGGGACTGTATCCCAAATACAACACCCCATCCTTGGTGCCTCTCACACCTTCTCCTGATTGGGGAAAGATTTGTCTTTTGCAGATCACACGACTCAGGGCCGTGATGTCTCTTGGATGGACAAAGTCAGGTAGATCCTTCGTTCTTATTTTCCACATAAATTCCTATTTTCCACATGAATTTGTACATCTTGAAGTGAAAGAAGCAGGATATAGAAACTATCCTGTGTTTTAGTTTAAAACCCAGACCCGAAGAAAGATCCAGCCCAGCACTGCCCTCCAGTCCCTGGGTTCTTGCTGGGCTCTAGTGGGGTCCCCATCCAGCAAAGCACTTGAGAACCCACTCAAAACTCCCCCTTATGGCCTTAACCTGAAGCTTTTAAGCCTTAATTCCTCCTGGATTCATGGATTAACAGAATGGTTTGGGTGGGAAAGGAACTCTAAGATTATCCAGTTCCTCCCCCTGCCATGGGCAGGGACACCTTCCACTGTCCCAGGCTGCTCCAAGCCCCATCCAACCTGGCCTTGGACACTGCCAGGGATCCAGGGGCAGCCACAGCTCCTCTGGGCACCCTGTGCCAGGGCCTGCCCACCCTCACAGGGAGGAATTTTGATGCTCAGCATGTCCCACCTCCTCTTCCTTCCAGGTCCTTTGAAATGTCTCAGCCAGGCAACAAGGACACCATCCCCAGCTGAGATCCATGGGGGTGTCTCTCACTTGGCTAAGCAGCCCAAGCCTTCCTCCAGGTTTAGTGGGTTCAGGGCTCTCAGTTTTGGTTCCTCTATGATCCTCATAATAAATGTCCACGAAATTAACATGATTCTGCCTTTTTTCTTAATAAAACAGACCCAGGGGAGGCCAAATGCACATTTCGTCCTTTCTTTCTCCAGAAAATTAAAGCCTGAAGTGGAGAAGTGGAAGCCCTTTAGCAGCAGCTGCAGCAGTCTCTCACTGGTTTATCTTGATTTAATGTTTGTTTACAACAATTTAGAGCTATTTGTGTAAGATATACCTGAGAGTAAGATTAAATACTTTTCTGGGAGTAACCCTGTAGTAACTTGAAATAGATTCTGGCTTTACCAGAAGTAAAGGCGGAGGAAAGACATGAAGGCACAAAAACCAGGGTGGGAGGAGGTGGATGCTGTCAACAGCTCTTCCTCAGGTCCATCCCAGGGCGTCTGACACACTCTGGGATTTATTTACTCCAGGCAGGATTAAACTTGTATTCAGCCTGTGCCAGGGGCTGTTTTTCCCGACTGTCACAATGCACTGAGGTGTTTCCTGCAGCCCAAAGGCAGCTTTTTCAACCACAAACAGCTGCTGAGCACAGCCCTGCACCCAAAGGCCTCCAGATGAACCCCAAACCTCCCTGAAAAGGCCCCCTGGGGCAGCCCTGACCCAGCTCCTTGGGAGGCATCTCCTCCCTGGGCACTGCCAGGGCAGCTGCCAGGCTCTCATGACTCAGGGAATGGGACCAGGTTAAAAATACCCTCACCCAGATTTGGAGCAGAGTTGTTGGACTCTTTTTACTCCAGCTGAGTCCCTCAGGCTGTCACTGCCACGGAGCAGGTGAGGGAGGGGATGGGGATGCAGGAACCCCACAAGGGGAGCAAATGATGAGCAAGGGATCATCTCCCAGAGCCAGACACTGGGACAAATCCAGCATTCCCAGGTCTGCCACCAGCCACCCCCCACCAGGGGCTGATTTCTATCCCACAGCTACCCCAGGCTCCAGCTACCCCAAGGGGGCATTCCCACCCCTAAACATCACAGCAATACCCTCTGGGATAACACACACTCTTTATTAGCAGCAACAGACATCAACAAACCACAAAGTCTCCAAAACCATTCATAGTAAACTCCCCAAAATGCTTAGAAAATTACATCTTGTAAAATGTAGGTTTTACACCCTCAAGTGCAACAGAGAACATGACAACCTGCCCTACAGGGCAAATTCCTACAGGGCTGGAATCGCATTTATTCCACCCAAACTCCTCTGCTTCCTTTAATGGCTGCACAAAACCCCAGGCTAAGATGGGCCCTTGCTACAACAGCCCCTGAATGTCCCAGTGATCTCTCTCCCACAATTTTCCAGGTTGCCTTTAAGAGGTCCCCAGTCTGCTCCAGAGGTGCTGGGGACTGGCTCAGGGAGGGCCCTGGACCTGGGACTTCCCCCTCAGATTAAAATGGGGTGCAGATCTCCCAGGGTGACCAACAGTGGGGTCCACCTGGGAGAGCATCCAGTTCTCTCCAGGCTGGGGATGCCTACTCTGCCTCCAGGCTCAGCTGAAGGAGCAACATCCCCTTCACAGCAAAGCCCAGGAGAGCCCTACAGAGGCAGCACGGGGAGGGAGGGGACAGCAGGGACAGGACAGGAGCAGGGCTCCCTATATCCAGCCAGACCAAGGCTGATGTCACTCGCAGGAGCAGCAAACAGGAAGGACAAGCTGCCACCAGCAGTGGTGCTGGGAAGAGGAGGGGATGTCCCCAGGGATATTCCCAGATCCTGCAGAGCCCAGGGCTGAAGGAGATGGGCTCGGGAGCAGCCCCACCTCAGCCAGCTGCAGGGATTTCCCTGGGATCTGCTTTCAGAAACTGAACTCCTCCTTTGCTGCTCCCCCATTCACTGCCAGCTCCCACTGCCTCTCTTCCCTCCTGGCTGCACACCCAGCACAATCCTGCCCTTTCTCCTCCCTCCAAGGGTCACACGAAGCAGGATGCCCAGAGCCTCAGCCCCTGAGCCCCCTGGCAAACCCCTGGCACAGCAGGGAGGCCCCAGGGAGGCAGGGCTGGCACCGTGGCACCTCCCAGCAGCCCCAGGACTGTGGATTTCCCCAGCAGGGACAGTGGCTCTTTCAAGAGCCATGAGCTCATCGAGGCCCCTGGAGGAAGCCAGGAGGATGGAGGGAGGGAGCAGGTACATCCCTCTCCCCAGGAATGCACAACAGGAAGAGCAGGACAACAAAGAAATAGTCCAAACCAGCATTTTCCAACAAAATATTTGCAGTTTCTGGCAGCTTGAACACTTCAGAGGTGAGCCCAGGAGAGGCCGGGATGGGATGGGATATCTGGCACTCCCAGCAATATCCATCACCAGGGAAGGGCAACAGCAGGCCTGACCCAGCTCTACCTGCAAGTAGAGAGGGCCTCACATGAGCCATGTCCTGGGCACTTGGACCCCTCCAGGGCACCAGCCAGCTCAGTGTCCCATGCTGGCAGTGGCAGCACCAGGAGGTCCAGACTTCTGCCCTACCCAAACTCCAGTAGCTACCTTGGCCAATTTATCTCTGGCTGGAGTTCCCTGGGATCTGACTGCACAAGACACCTGAGAGCTCCTCGTTTGTAACCCACCACCTCATGGGATGGGTTTTCCATTCCAAGGGACCCACATCCTCATCCTCACCCTCCAGGAAGCTCCAGTGAACAGCCTGAGTGTGTTTGTGATCACAGAGAGGGAGTGATTTCTGAGAAAATCTCAAGAATCACTTGCTTCCCAGAAATCTCCAGAGTATTCAAAAGCCTACCCATTATTCAGAGCTAAGATAACCAGGATTGTCAGGCTCTGGGTGGAAGAGTCAGTAATATTTCTAGAGTGGGGATTAAAAAGAGGGGACAGCAAATCCTTTGAGCCTCCAGGGTGGGAGAGCAGCCTCTTACCAGAGAGGCTGGAACAGTACCCCGAGCTCTCCCACTTCTCCAGCTCATTTGGATCCAGCCAAAGATAAATGTGGGCTTATAGAGAGAAAATTTTGGCTGGAGCAAGGCGGCCACCCCAAGAGGGGGCTGGAGGCATCTTACCAACAGTTGTTACACGAGTTCTCCCTTTTCTGGCACCAGACGAGGACACCTGGGGACAAAGCAGCAGCATCAGAGAATCCCAGAATCCCAGAATCATTTGGGTTGGAGGGACCTTCAAAGCCCATCCACTTCCAACCCCTGCCATGGGCAGGAACACCTTCCACTAGCCCAGGCTGCTCAGAGCCCCACCATCATCATCATCAACAGAGGACAGCATGACCTCCTTGGACTGGGGACACCCTGCTGGAAACAGCAGAAGTGACAAAGCCCAACCCCTGCCCATGGGATGCCAGGGTGGGAGAGCCAGGTCCTGGCAGAGATGTGCCACATGGGACCCTCTTACCCACCTCTGGTGGCCACAGCACCTGCCATGGCACCCCCCAGCCAGAAACAGGGCAAAGAGTCACACCAGCACCCACCTGCAAGCAAGCCAATGATGACACAGGTCAGGACCACAGGCAGCATCACATGGGCAGAGTCTGCAAAGGGGAGAACCAAGAGCCTCTGCATCAGAGCAAATTTAACCTGAATTTAACCCACCCACAGCCTCCCAGCAAACCTGCCTGCTCAGCACAGGCAGGGAGAGAGAATCCCTTTTCTGGGGTTGTCCCCCTGGTTCTTTCCTGGGCACAGGGAATGAATGCACTCACGGTGAACCTGGAGCAGGAAGGAGGTCTCATTCTGGCTCACAGCATTGCTCACCACACACGTGTAGTAGCCACTGTCGCTGAGGGATGCTTGCAGGATGCAGAGCGTGGTGTTCTCCACAAACTCGATGCGCTTGTTTCTCAGGAGCAGCTCCCCATTTTTTTTCCACCAGTAGGTGTCTGCCTTCCCTTCCACCACATTGCAAACCAGTTTGGTGTTGCCTCCTGCCTTCACCAAGGAGTTGCCCACGATTTTTGGCTGGGACAGCGGCTCTGGGAGAGGCACAGGCAGCATCAGCGCTCAAACCCGTGGCAATCCCGGCTCCCAGCCATGGAGGAGGGTCAGCCGTGGCACCACTCACCCACGACGTGCAGATGGAACCAGGCCGTGGCCTCCTCCTGGGCCCTGAGGCGGTAGAGGCGGCTGTCCCCGCGCTGCAGCACCACCTGCAGCGACAGGCTGGACTGGTTGAACGTGGTGCGGTTCTTGTAGAGCAGGGACACGTTGGGGGGGTGATGGAAGGCATAGCTGAGGATGACCCTCTCCTCCGAGCCCAGCCGGTACTCCCAGGACACAGCCCCGCTGCCCCGCAGCGCGGGCGCTGTCAGCAGCACGGTGCAGCCCACGGCCGACACCAGGCTCCCCGTGGCCGGGCGCAGGTCGGCCGAGTAGCAGGGAGCGAGCGTGCGGGCTGGAAGAGAAACCAGGAGTCACCCCACAGCCACACGGATCCCACTTCATCCACCTGGGAGGTGCTGCAGGAGCCCTTCCTGCCTCAGCTGAGCAGGGAATTATTTATAGAATCATGAATCATGGAAGGGTTTGGGTTGGAAGGGACCTTAAAGATCAGCCAGTTTCATGGGCAGGGACAACTTCCACTGTCCCGGGCTGCTCCAAGCCCCGTCCAGCCTGGCCTTGGACACTGCCAGGGATCCAGGGACAGCCACAGCTTCTGGGGGAAACCTCTGCCAGGGCCTCACCACCCACACAGGGAAGAATTTCTCCCAATATCCCACATATCCCTGTCCTCTGGCAGTGGGAAGGCATTTCCCCTTGTCCTGTCCCTCCATTCCTTGCCCCCAGTCCCTCTCCAGCTCTCCTGAAGCCTCTCTAGGCCCTGGAAGGGACTCTGAGGTCTCCCTGGAGCCCTCACTTCTCTGAACACTTCCAGCTCTCCCAGCCTGGCTCCAGGCCTCGGAGCAGCTCCGTGGCCTCCTCTGGGCTCTCTCCAGCAGCTCCAGGTCCCTCCTGTGCTGGGCCCAGGGCTGGGGCAGCTCTGGGGCTCTCAGGGGTCTCACCTGAGGGGACAGAGGGCCCGAATCCTCCCCTGCCCAGGCTCTGGGGCTGAAGTCACGTTGGTCGGGCCATGCTGAGCTTCTCACCCACCAACACCCCCAAATCTTTCAGCAGGGCCATGGAAATGCTCCCTCCTGCTTTGGGGGGCACAGATGGGGCTGTGGGACGCTCCGGGCACAGGCCCCCCGCGGGTCCCTGCCGGGAACCCACGCTGAGAGCCGAGAAAAGCCTCAGGTCTCTTCCCAACCCTTTCCTAAAAGCTTTTCTCCGGGATTAAGGCGTGCCCGAGCCTGGAGTCGCCTTCGCGTCTTAAATCAGGCGCCAGGAAAAGCTTCCCAAAAGCCGCGGCCCAACTCGGCCCAAGTC
>VXBB01001939.1:36951-71782 GCA_013399915.1 Illadopsis cleaveri
GGAGGGTTTTTGCCCTGGGATCCCATCGGAGTCTCCAGCCCCAGATGGGGGCGCGGGGTGACTTCTCTGGGCTCCAGAACCCACTGACCCCTGGTTCTGGCTTCATCTCTCCCTCCTCCCATTCCCATATCCCCCACTCTCCAGGACCCCCAAATCCTCCTCAGCCTCTTTGTGAAATGCTGGGACTCCCAACTCCAGCAGCTCTTTGCTTGCTCCAGTGCAACCCCACCAACTGTACTGGGCTCCCGCCAGTCCCACCTCCCACGGGGTCACTCGGACAAAAACTCTCCCAAACTTGGCCGTGACGGGTCTGATCCTTTCAACAGCCTTGTCAGCCACTCCTCTCAGCTGCTGATTCCGAGCCACAACAACTCCCCAGCAGCGGGAGGAAAACGCCAGTCAGGAGATCCATGGGTACAGGGAAATTCGGGGCTGGCAGCACCTTCATGGAAGCCACCCTCATCCCTGAGGGTGCGAGGGGAAAAAAAAAAAAAGTCCTGCAGTGGCAGACATTCCACAAATCACACCAGAGACGGAGAAAAAGGAAAAGCCCTGCCCATGGATGCAGGAGGAATAAACAGCCTGTCTGGATCCAGCGGAGCATCCTTTGGAGTGGGCTCCAACCCTCCTTCGGGCTTTGTCTCCATCCCTGGATCACATGAGGTCCCGCTGTGAGGGATTTGCATGAAAGGCGGGGAAAGGAGGGGAATGGGGAGACACAGCCCCAGGGAAGAGGGAGGAGGGAGGAGAGAACCACTGTAGTGGAACAACTGGGGCTAATTTCAGCGGCCGGTCACTGAATCTGTGCCGGGAGTAGGGAGTCCGTCTCTTGGAGCCCCTTTAGGCCCTAGAAGGGGCTCTGAGGTCTCCCTGGAGCCTCCTCCAGGTGAACACCCCAAGCTCTCCCAGCCTGGCTCCAGAGCAGAGCGGCTCCCGCCCTCGGAACATCTCCCTGGCTTTCTCTGGAGCCGCTCCAGCAGCTTCCCGTGCCGGGCTGGCCCCGGTTCCGCGGGCGGGCACACACGGCAGTCAGCCCGGAGGAGCTGCGCGGGCGGCCCTGCCCAGACACGCACCCGCCGCGGGCATTCCAAGGGTGCAGGCCCATCCCGGGGGGATTCGCTGCCTTGGCAGCACCCAGCACAACCACCTGGGCGGGCAGGTGTGTGCAGCGAGCCCTCCCGCAGCCCACCCGCGGGGAATGGCCTGGGCAGGGCCAGGCAGGGGTCCAGGAGGGCAGAGATGAACCCAGATCCTTTCAATCTGACCTCACACCACTACCCTGTGGATCTAGAGGCTGAATTGATCCGAATATCCTGGTTGTTCTCTGAGTGCCCAGGTGCTGGAGGAGCCGGGCTGAAGGCAGCTGACCCCTGCTCACACCCCAGCAGGATCCCAGCTGCTCCCTCAGTCTGTCCCGGTTTGCCATCACGCTTTGTTTCCATCCCAGCTGAAATCCCCGACTCCGGGCAGCGCGGAGGAGCTGCGGTGTCTGCAGGTGCTCAATCAGCAGCCCGAGGGCTCCAGCCTGGAGGAGCTGAGCAGCAGCCAGGGCTGCCTCAAGCTGGCCAGCACCATCAAAACCTACGTGGCCATGGTGAGCCCAGGACCAGGGGAGGATGGGAGCGCTCCTGGTTGTCCCCATGCCTCAGTTTCCCCATCTGCATCACTGGAGCGGTGGGAGGGGGGGAATAGCCAGGATGGTTCAAGGTGGGAGTGGGACTAAAGCCATCCACAGCAAGGAGGTGGTGTGGCCCACAGGCAGTATGACAGGGAAGGTGATGGAGGCTTGGAGTAGAAGCTCAGGCATAGGAAACCCCATGTCACCTTTAACCAGGGAACTTTCTCTTCTCTGTGGTGCAGGTGACCGAGAACATGATCCGCAAGAGCGCGGTGAAGGGTGAGTCCCTCCTGGGCCAGCTCTGGGGCTGCAGCCAGAGCCTGATCCTGGCAGCTGTGATCCACGGGAGCTGTGATCCTGGCAGCTGTGATCCCAGGAGGCCAGCAGGGGTTGCGGGGGGAAAGTGGTCACTCCTGGGGCAAACTCCAGTGCTGTGAGCTGGGGCATGGCGAGGAGAGAGCCAGGATTGTCACTTGCAGTGACAGGTACACGTTCTGGGAATGGGCTGGGGGACAGCCATGTCCATTTGTCCGGAGGACAGGGAACCAGGGCCGTGGCACACACAGATGTGTTGGTTGATGATTGATGAAACATTTCCATCCCTCAATAACTTTTTGCTCTGGTGGGTCAGTGGGTCATTCCCTGCCTTGCTGGCATGGGGCCGGGTGTCCTCACACTGTCCTTACAGCATCTGTCCCTTTCCTGCAGAGGCCTGGCGGAGCTACTTCAACACCTCAGAGGGGCAACTTCCTCCCAAAATAGCTGGGAAACCTTCAGCACATCTCACCCTCCGCCCACAGAGCCTGGCTGAGGATGGTGAGTTGGGGAACCCCTCTGGGCACTGCTGGGTCTCCAAGATGGGAACGGGAGAGATCAAAGGACAGGGGACCAGGATGGAGGAGGCATTGGGCAGCTGATGGGGAGAGGTGTCTCCTGTTCACTCCAAGACCACCAAGCTCCACCCCTCAAAGCAGGATGACTGGGAAGGAGTCAGAGCCCCCCCTCCCCTCCGTGTGACCCTGTCAGGCCGCTCCCCACAGTGACACTCCCTTCCTGCAGGACGCTCCCAGCGCTTCGGGAATCTCTCCCAGTCATGCCGCTACGCCATCACCCACTGGGGGCACAGCAGCCTCCACTCCCACGTGCAGAACATGACGTACCGGGCCGGGCGGCTGCGCGTGGAGCAGCCGGGCAAGTACTACGTGTACTCCCAGATCTATTTCCGCTACCGCGGCGCCGGCCGCGACTCGGGCCCTCAGCTCGTGCAGTGCATCCAGTGGCAGCCGGCCCACAGCCCACCCGTGCTGCTGCTCAAGGGCGTGGGCACCAAGTGCTGGGCACCTGAGGCCGACTACGGGCTCCACGCGCTCTACCAGGGGGGACTCTTCGAGCTCAAGGCTGGTGACGAGCTCTTCGTCTCCGTCTCCTCCTTGGCCATCGACTCCAACGATGCAGCAGCCAGTTACTTCGGGGCCTTCCGGCTCGACCTGTGACACCTGCTCTGCTCCCATGTGGCCCCTGGACAGCGGCCAATGGCCCGGGGGTGGTGCAGGGTTCTTCTCGCTGTGTTGTCCCTTGTGGTGAGGCACGAGCCAAGAAGGGCACAGGGGTGGCTGCCCACAGGGCTCTGCTGTGCTCGATGCCATCCTCCACATGGGATGCAGATGTGAACCAGGAAGCGTCTTTGAGGACCTACAGAGGACATGCACGAGGGGGCACATCCCAGCCCTGGTGAACAGCACCTCCCAACAGCTCCCTGCAGCAGGAAAGGCACCAAGGCCACTTCTGCCACTGCAAGACAAAGTGTCCCCATGGCAGGGTGACACCCATGAGTCTGACCCCACCTTGGGCAGGGCTGTGGGTGCCAGGACCTGGGGCTGGAAGCACCCCTGGGAGACAGGACTGGCACCTCTGGGCACAGGATTGACAAGGCCACACGTTGTGGGGATGGGGCAGGTCCAGTGTCAGCCTCTGGAAGGGAACAAAGGAGTTTCAGTTTGGGAGATGAAAGCCTGGGGCAACACCAGCGATGGTTCCAGGGAGGGCAAAGGGCAGGACCGTGACACCGCAGCAGTCGCCAGTCCTGGCACCACACCCGGCACGTGGCACTGGGGCACGTGGTGACCGAGGCAGGCTGCACAGGACAAGCAGCTCAGCACGGCTGCTGCCAAGTACCTCCTCCCCTGGGGATTTTGTCTCCCCCAACCCTCATTGACAGCACAGTCACCACTTCCTCACACCTCCAGCCCTGGCAACCCCTGCAGGATTCCAGCTCTGGGTGAGCCCGGTGGTCACAGCAGGACCTTGGAGGGACCAAACCAGCCCTGGGGTGATGGAGGCCACCCCAGAGGCCAAAGGTGGGTTCAGGCAGGGCAGAGCAGGGCCCAGCTGGTTCAGCCCATGGACACTGGGTGGGTACAGCCCCCTTTTCTAACTCCACCTGTATTCTCTGTATCCTACTAAGACTAAGGAGGGATTTACAGACAGTGGTAGTGTGGGCTGCCACAGGCATGGGACTCCCAGGGAAGATGGAATAAAGCCTTGTACTCCAGCACAGGTCTGGCTGGCCCCTTCGCACATAGGACACAGCCCCGGGCAGAGCCAGGGGGAGCAGAGCTGGGGCACTGGCAGACAGAGCCCAGCAAAGGCTCCTGCTCATCCTGCACCCACAGCACCTCCAGGGGCTCTGCAACTGCCAGCCCCCACGGCCACCTGGGGCAGTCCCGAGGAGATGTATTCCTGCTTCTCAACCCAGTGCTTCCATCCCTGCTGGGCCCAGCTCCTGCAGAGACCCCACAAAATCAAAGTCCATCCCAGCTCCTCCTCCCCTGCACCCATCAGCTCCCAGGGGGTCCCATCCCAGTGCTCCTTCTCTTTGAGTTTGGGATTGCTGACATAGGACATAGCCAGGCCCCAGGATCACTGATGGGTTGTTCCTGGGCAGGGGCTGTTCCTCGCTACCTGCCATCCCTCCTGCAGCTTTCCAGGCCTGACTCCCAGCCCTCCACACCCTTGGCCAGGGCTGGGGGCTGAGCCAGGCAGTTCCCACATCCCTCCACATCCCCAGCTGCTGGGCATTCCCACTCTAGCCCCCATCTCTTGCAGGCTCCCAATCCAGGGGGGTTGATGCAACCCCCACAGGGCATGGTGCCACCCTGGCATCTGCACACAGACACCTGAACCAGCCCCAAATGCAAGGGAAGATTCCCTAGCTTATCCCGAACCTCCAAAAGCTCATCCAAAGCCAGAGGGCACCAAGGGCAGCCTCCGAAGGGGTGACAGGGTTGATCCCCCCATGGCAGGGCTGCAGGGCCCCATTTTCCCAGTCCCCATGAAGGGATGGAAGGAGCTGAGCCGAGCCTTGGCCCTGGAGCACACTGGGCTCTTGCCCAAAGCAAAAAAAAAAGCACTCCAAACCCCTCCATTCCAAAACTATCCCTTTTCCTCCACCTCTCACCGCCCCCCCCTCCTGTCCCAGCCACCTTGGTGTCCCACAACAGGGCTCTTGACATCCTCAGTTCTCAAACACCCCCGGGAGCACCAAGCTTATCCCACCTCTGGCAGCAGCCATGGGAGCACAGGGCTGAACCAGCAGAGCTGGGGCTTACAGGAAACAGCAGGTGGTTCCAAGATTTCCTTTGAAAGGGAGTTTAACATAGACACGGCCCGATGGAGCCGGCAGAGGTTGTGTTTGCCATGGAGGAAGCAGGGAAAGCAGTGAGCGGAGAGAGCTGGGCTCGGTGCCAGCGGGCAATGGCCCACCCCGCTTTCCTGGAAAGGAGAGGACTCATGGGTGGGGGGGTGGGAGAAGGAGAACTCCAGCAGCATCAGGGCAAAGAGCAGCCTCACCGTCTGGGGAGAGCCCAGCTGGAATTCCTTGCTATGAGGAACTGGCACAGGTTACCCTGAGCAGTCTCAGCCCCTGTGACCCCTCTGCCTCCCCATCATCCTCCCTGTGCTGGTGCTTCCAGTAGAAGGGCTGAACTCCCCCAGCCTGACCAGGGCCATGCTCCCACCTGGACAAGTGGATCAGCCACCAGCAGGAGAACCCAGCAGCACAAAAACCCGGCCTCCGAAAAAACTGCCTGAGGCACCTGTGCCAACACTGCTTGTCCAGGACATGCTCCAGGAAAGAAAAAACAAAGTGTGGAAAGACCTGGATGAGGACACACCACTTTTCTCTGACTGAGGACACAAAATCTGCTGCACAAATGGAGCATAGTAGTGAAGATTTCTCATACAACTTTTCTGTTATTGTTAAAATTACTTATTAAAATTACAACTCACTATTTTAACATGAGTGTTACTGACGAGTTCACTGTAGCTCCCACTAGAAAGCAAAGTCAATGGTCCTTAAACCAACTCTGCATCCCCTCACACAAACTCCTCTGCCAGCACCTCCCTCAGGCTGGGGAGAGCCTCAAAAATAAACAACTCCCCATTATCCCTTCTGACCCTGTCTCCTAAAACCAAGAGCTCCAGCTCCCCAGGCAGCACATCCCTACACTGTCCCTACTGTGACAACTCTGGAGCCTCCTGGTTCTTCCTTAACACATTAAGCTGAAGGAAGACAGGGTCAGAAGGGATAATGGGGAGAAATTATTCCCTGTGAGAGAGGTGAGGCCCTGGCACAGGGTGCCCAGAGAAGCTGTGGCTGCCCCTGGATCCCTGGAAGTGTCCGAGGCCAGGCTGGATGGGGCTGGGAGCAGCCTGGGACAGTGGAAGGTGTCCCTGCCCATGGCAGGGGGTGGAGCCAGACAAGCTTTATGGTCCTTCCAACCCAAACCATTCCAGAATTCTATGATTCCCTCCTGCTTTAATCCAGCCTGGGAGGTGGGGGGTGATGGCAGCACTAATAAAACCTTCACGTTGACCTGATTTCCCATGAATTTTCCCATTGAATTGCTGTGGATTCAATCCAAACACAAAGTGCTTCCTGCAGCCGCTGCCAAAGGACCCTCTTATCTCCACTGCTGAGGAGCTGCTTTTACCTCAGTCCAGGGTGTTCATGGCCCTGAGTCTTCACCTCTAAATAAATCCTGGGGCCAAAGGCTCTTTTTTCCCCCTCTTTGTTGTTACAAACCAGGTCATTGCTACCTCCAAGTCTCCATCCGTGCCCAGACACGATCTTGTTTTACTTTCAAGTCCCCAACCTGGCCCGAGTTCACAGTGGGGAGAGAGGAAACCCACGCCGAAATCCACGTCACCGCGGCAGGAAATCATTCCTTGGGACATTGTAAATAAAGCACACAAAGACAAGCAGCGGGGTGTGGTGTGAGCCCAGCAGAGCCCCTCGCTCTGCCCCAAGGCACCTCACAGCCATCGCTCCCCCAGGCGGGAATTCAGCCTGAAAGGAGGAAAACAAAACAGAAACCCCTTTCCTACAGCACGAAGGATTCATGGAGCTGCGGGACGCTCCTTAAACCCTCAGGAAAACATTAATGCCGAGGCGCTCTGAGCGAGCAGGGGAGAGCCGGTGCTGCTGCAGGCAGGAGGCTCAGCTCATCCCTTGAGGAATCACAGATGGTTTGGGTCGGAGGGACCTTTAAAGGCCATGTAATGCAATTCCATCCCAGCTGTGCTGCTCCCTTTCCCGAGGCCCCACTGAGACCCCAGAGGAAAGAAGGGGATTTCTCTCCAGAACCAGTTGTCTTCCCCTGCGCAGCCTGCGGCTCCCAGCAGCAGCCCTGGGTGTGGCAGAGCCGAAGGCAGCAGCCGGGCCGTTCCCCTCGGTTCCCTCTCGGTCTCAGCACCCCCGGCCCCGGCTCTGCCCGGGGGCTGAGCAAGCTGGACACGAGAGAAGGGCTGAGCCAGCTCCAGCTGGGCTCACGGGCCTCCCGCACAACTCACACACGGCTTTCTCCTTTTATTCCCCCATGAGACAGCTGGAGAGGTCAGGAAAAAAGAATTCCACCTTTAAAGAAAATTCCTCATCTTGTGTTCTGTTCAAACCCCTGCACTATTCCACAGAACCACGGTATCAGACTGGTTTGGGTTGGGATCTTAAAGATCAGCTCAATGGGAGGTTCAAAGTCAGCTCCCTCCAGTCCCATCCTGCCCTTCCAGCATCCGACAGCCGAGTGCATCCAGCCCTCGCCCCAGAGAGGTCCCCAAAATCATGGGCCATAAATGGAATACTGCATATATCCCCGGTCCTTCCGGGTCACTCCTCCAGTGGATGGACCTCTCATCCGGCATCCCCATCTGTCTGCCGAAGGGAACCACAGGGCTCCTCCTGGAGTGAGACAATGGAAGAGCAAGAACTGGACAGGGCAAAGCCCTTCTCAGGAGCTGGAAGTTTGGCGCTGTGAGGACTCCAAATCCTGCCCGGACCCAAACTGAGCCTCCCTAAAGCCCGGCCCTACTGGGCTTTTCCTGCCCTGCCCACTCCCACCCTCCCAGATAGGACTTTCTCCTGCCAGCATCCCAGGACACCTCTCCCACTGAAAAAACAATCCAGACAGAGCAGCAGCTGAGGAGAGCGAGGAGTTACTGGGCAGGTGTTTCCTGCCCCGGGCTCCCATTCCCATTCAGCAGAGCAGCTGCAATTCCCTCTGACAGCTGCTCCCTGCCCTCCTTCCCCAGGAGCAGCTGGGATGAGCCACCAGCCAGCTGGAATGCCCCATCTGCAATAACCCCACACACGGGTTTCCCTTTTGGCACCCTTACCTTTGCACTGGGCTGCTGCAGCCTTCCCACAAGGAGAGGAATCCACTCATGGATCATGGATCTAATTGAAGCAGGACCACATTTCTCAAGCTGGGACCCTCCTGTGGATGGTAAGGTGAGGAGAAAAATAGAAAAGCTTTGTGTTTCTGGTATTCCCCGTGTGCCACAGGAAGAGAAGCCAGCATGTACAGGACAGGCAGTCCCAGAAAGGAACTCCCAGGGGATTGGGAGAAGGAAGCTTCTTCCCTGAACTCAGGCCCACATCCCAGGAGCATCCGCCTGCCTTCCAAACAGAACAAAAAGAGGCATTTAAAAACAAAGCTGCTGCTGGCACGGGCTGAGGCAGCACATGAAGAATTCCAACCATCTCCTGCTGCACAAAACCACCACAGACCAGTCCGGGCATTTATTTCCCAAGCAGAAAGAACTGGATCCATTGGTGACATCTTGGTTTGAGGCAGCTTTGAATTGTACAAGTACTGAGATGTCAGGGAAGCAGCAGAGCAGGGTTTGGCTGCTGGATGGCTTTGGAAGATCAAGAATCTGGCTTTTGCTCCTTGGAAAGACAAGGAATTTGTTTATATCAGAGAGATTTTGAGAGGGACCCAGCCAAGTCCAGCCAGGAGTCCCCACTCCCCACAAACATGAAACAACTGAGGCCAGGATGAAGGGCATCAGCCTCCCAAGGCATCCAGAAGCCTCCCAAATTCCGGTAAATGGGCAGTTTTATTAACAGGAAAATCATTTGGTCAGCACTGGGACTGGGAATGAGCACAGGGGGCCATGGTGAGAAGGGTTTCTTGCATAGTTGTTGGCCAAAGGAGACCTGGAGCAGAGCAGATCCCTGCTGGGAACCCTCCAGCTGGGATCCAGGGACAGGAAGGAGCAAGGAACAGCATCTGTCTCCCAGGCACAGGGCTCTTCAGTGGAGCAGGGTGAGGTGGAGGCCACCTGTGCCATGTCCAACACCATTGGGGTTTGGGGAAGGGCAGGAATTTAGGATTCAGCCTCTGGGATTTTAGTGATGTGCTCAGGGGAAATCAAGGAGAAGGAATCCTTGGGCATGGATCAGAGAAAGGGAGCAAGATGGGAAGACACCTGTGAACTCTTCCCACCTCCTCCTTGAGCTTCTCCTGACAAGGCAGTGACAGAGTAATTAATACATTCACTAATTAATCAAAACCAGCATCTTCTCAATCAGAAACTAAGCCAAATTTTAAGGAGATCTGATGGTGGGGGTTTGGGGTTTTTTTTCCTTCTTTCGGCCAAGCATCCTCAGCCAGCCAAATTTTATTTTTCTCTCCCTTATTTTGGCTTCCCAAGGTTGTGATTTTTTCCAAGGAGACGACTGGGAATACACCACCCTGAGCCCAGCCCTGTCCCTCTGCCACCACCTGAATACTGTGTGCAAAACCATCCTGCTCTTTCCACACCTCTGGAAGTGCACAAACACCTTGGCTTTTCCTCCCCATGTTCGTAACAGCAGTTCCAACAAAAGAAGAGGAGGAAATACAATTCTCTAACATTTTGCTTTTACTCCTTCATGGAATCTTTCCAATGCAACTTCACAAAAGCAACGTAAATAAAGTCTCTTTTTTTTTCTTCGAAAAAGAAGATCATGTTCCACAGATTCTATAGTGCAATTGGTTATCTGGTAGGAAAAAAAATATCTTCTTCAGCTCCATGGAGGAAAATGCTGGAAACAGTTCCATGGTCTCAATAAAAATAGAAAAGTCTACCCAGGACGGGCTAGAAAGTTCCAGGTATGTGGGACACACAATCCCTACAGTCTGCCTCTAGTTGAAGAGGATGGAATCGGGGTCCTGGTTGGCCATCTGTGCAATGTGCTTTAGTACGTCCTTTTTGGTAATGATCCCCAGCAGCTTCCTGGAAAATGAAAAACGTTTTTAATGCACCAACACAATCAGAAGAAACCCTGGCAGGGTCACTTGAGCCCCTTGCATGTGCTGAAGAGTCTTTTGAGATTCAAAGTGACACCCCACAGAAAGTATTGCACCCTCTGAGGGTGGTAAAACACTGACACAGGCTCCCAGAGAAGCTGTGACTGCCCCATCCCTGGAAGTGTCCCGGGCCAGGTTGGACAGGGCTTGGAGCTGGGCTGTCACAAGTGCCTTTGCCAGGCAAGAACTGCTCCAGTATCCAGCCCCAGACGGATCCCGTGCTGTCCCCACTGCCCTGGGAGCAGAGGAGGCTCTGACCCCAGGTCCCAGGGCTCTTACCCGTTGTGAGTGACCAGGCACTGGCGCAATCCCAGCTTGCGGAAAATGTCCACCACAATCTCCATGGGCGTCTCATCCGTCACCGTGAAGGGACTGAGGTCCAGGATGCTCCTGAGTTTCAGCACAGACGGGGAGCTCGGAGGCAGGGAGGGACAGTAGTCAGTGAAACAAATAAATGAGGTGCTCACAATCCCATCCTGCTTCTTCCGGGCATTTTCTGGAAAGAGAAGTATTTGGTTCAATATCAGCACTCCTTTCCTTTTCCAAACAGAAGAGCGTTCCTGTTCCTCAGCTCACATTTAATGCCCTTAGAAGTCCTTTCCTTCCCTTTGCCAGAGCTGTTCCCACCCAACGAGGGTGTGATGGGTTTTCAGCCTTTCTTCTAAAGGAACCATGGAATCATTAAGGTTGGATAAGACCTTTAAGACCATAAAGTCCAACCATCAACCAGCACCACCACCACGGTCACCACTAACCCATGTCCTCAAGTGCCACATCCACACATTTTTTGAACACTTCCAGGGATGGTGACTCCAGAGCAGTCTGTGTCAGGGCTGGACAACCCTTTTCATGAAAAAAATTGCCCCAACATCCAACCTAAACCTCACCTGGGCACAACTTCAGGTCTTGTCCTGTCACTCGTTACCTGGGAGAACCTACAAGATCCCCAAAGTTCCACTGCAAGGGTGGGATCAGCACATCAGCTTTGCCTAAAGCCAAGGCAAAGCACCTCAGCGTGCTCCAGCCAGGTAAATACTAGTTCTGGAGAACTTTTAACTTCACGGTTTTTAGAGAAGGTAAATAAAATGTTTACTTTTATGAGTCACTGATTTGGGTCCCATGTGGGGCAATTAAGGGACTATTTTTAAGCACTCAACAACTGGCACAGGCTCCATGGGCGTCATCAGGGTCAGGAATGGAAAACAAATCAAGTACTGGCCATCCCTCAGATCTTCACAACAGTGCACACACAGGTACCTTGGGTACTTGCTGTACTGTAATCTGATATCAGCATTCTAAGGCTTCCTGGGAAGGAGCAGGTCTGGCAGCCCAAACACAAGGCTGGATATTCAGAATATTTTAGAATATTTGGGATATTTGAAAATGAAAACCCAAATCCCATCCTATCACTGTGCACAGCTTGGGGACAGGACCACTCTTCATGAATCCCTGGAGATTCCAAGGAAACCAAGTGCAGAAACTCATGGTGGTACCACAGAAGGCAGGCAATGCACATAATACCCTGATGCACTTGTTCCTGTATTCAATTCCATATTGTCCCAGTATTGGCAACCAGTGACAGGGCAAGAGGACACAGCCTCAAGCTGTGCCAGGAGAGGTTCAGGTTGGACATCAGCAGGAATCTCTTCACAGGAAAGCTTGCTAACATTGGAAGGGGCTGCCCAGGGAGGTTTGGAGTCCCCATCCCTGGAAACGTCCAAGGAAGGCCTGGAGGTGGCAGTGAGTGCTCTGGGATGGGGACAAGGCGGGGATCGCACACAAGTTGGACTCGATCCCGGACGGCTTTTCCAACCTAAATGATCCTGTGATTCTGTGACAAGCCACCCTGTCCTTCACATCCAAGGCTAGCAGAGCCCACCCACACTGCTCAGGGATGCACCAGCTGGCCCAGCCACCAGCAGCAGGAGTGTGTGACCTCCTCAGGTCAGTGACAGTTGGCATTAATGACAGCACCTTCACTGGGCAGTGCTGCCTCTTACCGATGGAAATGATGAGGTCTCTCCTGAGGACAAAGCCCACCAGGCGCTGGGACACCCGGGACACCACCACGGGGTAGCCACTGTAGGTGGTGCTGGTAACGATGGTCTCCACGTCCTCCACGGTCATGCCGTCCTGCGTGATCACCGTCAGGGGAGGGTCGTTCTTGCGCGGCCGCATCACGTCCATGGCCCGCGTCTTGTGCGAGAACTCCTCCTTGGCCTCCAGGAAGGGGTACCCATTCAGGCGGATGTGGGCGTCGTAAATCCCCTCCCGGCCGATGGCATCGGCCACCCACTTGCTGGTCATGGCTGCTGCCATCAGGGGCACAATGTACTCCAGCCCCCCGGTGAGCTCGAACATGATGACCACCAGCGACACGGTCATCCGGGTCACCCCCCCTGCCAACACAGCACGGCTCAGGTCACTCTGGGATTGTGTCACACCAGTCCCCACCTCTAGAGAAGCATGGTGCCAGCACAGTTGGACTGCCCCGTTCTGCCAAACATGATGAGAACATCACTGAAACCTCTCTTCCTGCCACAGCACCAGGCCCTGGCATGGAGCTCAACATCTCTGCATGGTTTTGTCTTGGCACGTTTTAACTACGCTTTTGAGATTCAAGTCTCAAAGCCACTCCCAAATATTTTACAAGAGTTTTGTTTCAATACCCATTCCCCAAAGAGGCACAGACCCTTCAGTGCTGCCCAGCAGCAAACAAAACCATTAATGAAGTCAAAGTGGATTTATCTTCTATCAATTACATGCAAACAATCCCAGAAGGGTCTGGGTTTGAAGGAACTTTCAAGTCTATCTCATTCCAATCCCTGTCACGGGCAAGGACACCTTCCACTAAATTGGGTTGCTCAGACAAGGTGTATCCTCTCTAAAAAGGCCAAAGATGGGGTTTGGTGGCATGTTTTCAGAGGAGAGTTTCTCTTGATAAAGTAGTCCCTTAGGAGTTAAATGTATTCCATGGATGAGGGAACTGGGAATTGTGAAAGTGAAGTTCAGTCATATGCACCTAGTCTCTCCAACTCAGCCAAGAGGAAGAAGTGTTACCAAAAAACAGAGCACTTAAAAGCAGAATTGCATCACAAGATTTAAGGCTATAACAGGAAGTAAAATGAATTAAAACCCCAAGGAAAATTCAAGTCTCTGGGCAGCCTCCACTGTTCTGGCTCCCACTCAGGAGCTCACCACTGCACCTGCTGTGCCCAGCACCAGGCTGGAGATGACAAAAGAGCACCACCAGGATGAGGAACACATGGCACATTCTATTACAGCATTTCCTGGGGTTCCTGAGGTGACCACCAGATCTGAATGGCCAGCCACCACCACAGCTCTTCAGCCCCAGAATCTCGTGGAATGAGATCATCTTTAAGGTCCCTCCCAGCCCAAACCATTCTGTGGTTCAAAGATTAAGGCTGGGAAAGACCTCTAAGGTCAGGGAGTCCAACCATTCACCCACCACACCACCTCTTCACGTGGCCAACCAAGGCCCAGCCCCAGCTTACCCAGACAGGCGGCGGCGCCCACCATGGCGTAGAGGCCGGGGGTGATGCAGTCGGCGCCCGGGCTGCACCAGCCGCTGAAGATGGCCCAGTCATGGTGGTAGAAGGCCAACTGCTCCACGGCCACCCCCAGCAGCCGGCCCGCGATGGCCCCCACGGCCATGCTGGGGATGAAGAGCCCCGAGGGCACCTGTGGGAACATGGGGCAGTGAGCAGCAGGGCCCAGGGACTGCACAGAGGAGTGGTGGAACCTCAAACCACAGCGAGGCAGAGGCTTTGCTGGAGCTCAGCTGGAAGGGACATTTCCAAAGTCATCTAGTCCAACTCCCCTGCAACGAGCAGGGACATAAAAACTGTCCATCAGCTCCATCCACTGCAGGAAAGCTCACGCCTGT
This sequence comes from Illadopsis cleaveri, assembly GCA_013399915.1. Taxonomy (NCBI): domain Eukaryota; kingdom Metazoa; phylum Chordata; class Aves; order Passeriformes; family Timaliidae; genus Illadopsis; species Illadopsis cleaveri. The sequence goes on from VXBB01001939.1 coordinate 51,107, forward strand.
GAACTACACCTGCAGCTCCAGAGGCTACACCAAACAACTTCCAAACACTCTGTGCAAGGAACAGCTCCAATTATACATTTACAAATTAAGACACTGACCGCTTTGCAATTAGCTCTTTCATCTAAATCACATATTTATCAAAAAAGCTTGAGGCAGGACAATTTAGGAGCATTCTGTGTCTGGAAAATGAGATGTGGAGCCTTGAAGCACCAGTTTTGTGACTGCACTGGTCACACACTCAGGCTGGAAGGTTTCTACTGCCCTCACGTCCAAGCAGCCAGACAAACAACTGCAGTCTGTCTCCTTCTGACAGAGCTTGGGCAAATACATGTCTGGTTAGGGAGAAAATAAAACTAAGGGTCCTGAAAAGTGTGGGAAGAACATGAGCTCCTTTACAGGCAACCCTCACCTTCATGCCAAAGGTGAAGATGGTGATGAAGACCTTCATGATGAGGGCCAGTGCCAGCTGCCACATGGCCGTGTACACGCCGGGGCCGGCGGCACGGTCAGGCAGATCATCCCCCTTGGTGCTGTTGAAATCATTCACATACTCGCAGAGTTTGGATGAGTCCAAAATCCCACAGTCATTGAAGAGCTCCGAGATCAGCTCGCTGGTGCTCATCCTGGTGTACTCGTTGGGGAAGGCCAGGACGGCCGTGATGGCTGTCACCACGAACACCTCCAGCACCGGGTACTTGCCCAGCCGCGTCGTCTTGCGCCGCCTGCACCAGGCGATGTTGCTGCGGATGAAGAAAGCGCCCCAGAGCCCACCAAATATTCCCAGCAGGATGAAGGGCACCAGTTCCAGCAGATGCCATGGCATGTGGAACTCCACGTAGAAGAGCACGAGGCGGCTGTTGCCGAAGGGATTGATGGAGCGCAGTGTGAAGGCAGCGACCAGCGCGGCGAAGAAGGAGCGCCAGAGGGTCTTTAGAGGGAAGTAGTAACTCACCTGAAGGGGAGAACAAAATACATTTGGTCACTTGAACACTTAGCACAACCCCACTGCAGAGAGTAAGGCCAGGGTAGGCATCCATGAGCACTGGCTCATTCACTGCTCTCCAGGAAAGCACCCCAGGCTTGCTCTGGAGCTCCACTTCAATGAGGACTTCAGGGAGTGGGATGGGCCCTGGCCTGCAGCACGTGCATGTGCCCTCTGTGATCCCTGGAGCGACTCACTTGGGTAATAAAACCTGTTACTCATCAGCCATGAGCTGAATTCAGAGAATTTTGTGGCTCTGCAAGGTCCAAAGTAACAAACAGCAGTGCCTGCCATCAACTACTGCTCAGCTGAGCAAATCCATCCCTGCCTTCCTCTGAAATCCATCCCTGCCTTCCTCTGAAATCCATCCCAGCCTTCCTCTGAAATCCATCCTGGTACTCCCCTAAGCTAAACAGCAATGATCCTTTCACATCCGGATCAACAGATTAAGGATTAGGTGGTCCTTGGGAAGAAAAGAGGATTGACAAACCAGAGAAGTTTGTTGCCAGGTACCCTGGGACACAGATGCCAGGAGAGTGGATAAGGGAAAAGGGCCTCAAGCTGTGCCAGGGGAGAGTCAGGTTGGCCATCAGGAGGAATTTCTCCACAGTCTGTGTTTCTAACCCACAGGGTAAGGTCTGCACTAAAGCAGCATTCCAAGGTTACCTCCTCCAGGCTGAAGAGCACTCCTCCGATGGGAGCTCCGAAAGCCACAGACACACCGGCGGCAGCAGCTGCTGACAGCACCTGAAGGACAGACAGAGGCACTCAGACTTCTCAGCCCTCCCAAGCACCCTCCTTTTTTGGTTTGTCTTCACTTAAATTCGTACAATGTTTATCTACAGCACAGTCAGCTAGGTCTGACCTGCTTTAAGACAGCAGGGAAAAGGTGGAATGAGCCAATTCCCTAAGAGGGAGCTCCAAAAAATCAGTGTTAGCATAATAGAACCACTTGCCCCAAAACAGAACCACTTACCCCAAAACAGAACCACTTGCCCTCAGCCCCAGAGCCCCAAGCCCACCTGACCTCCCCAGGCTGGTGTCCCCACGTACCTCCCTGCGCTTGGCCTCGTTCTTGCGGTACTTGGTGAAGAGGTGGCACAGGATGTTCCCACAGCAGCAGGCCACATGGACCAGGGGCCCCTCCTTGCCCAGGCTCAGCCCCGAGGACACAGCCAGCACCAGCGTGATGGTTTTGATGACCAGCGTCCACTTGCCCAGGTAGCCTCTAATGATGAAACCACTTAAGATAGTTTTGATCTGGAAGTCAAGCACACAAAGCTCTACAGGCTTTCATTCAAGCCCTGGTCAGAGCTCCTGATTTACTCAGTGTTCCCAATTCTGCCCTTCCCTACAGCTTTCGAGAGTCCCCCTGAGCTATCAAAAGTGAGAGTCCATAAAAATATCTCTCCACGCAGAGGCAGGAGTAGCCATCTGAGGCCTTCCCTCAGGACCACTGTCCCTGCTGGAGGAACACCTAAGCAGTGCCTCCTGCAGCAATGCCAAAACATCTGATTTTTCAAGGGACTGCATGGAGACTTTAGCACAAAACATGTTTCAAATACCTTGTAAAAACACCTATGTATGAAGCCATCATCTAAAGTGGAATATATTATTCCATAACAAGCATGTGTAAATTTTGGGTGGGATCCTACCAGAAAAACAACCCACTCGCATTCTCACTCACCTCTGGAATCCCTGAGCCACAGGCATAGGGAGCAAAGCCCTTCACCAGGAGCACAGCAAGGAGGGAGAACATCAAGGCCCAGATAACATACATGAAGTAGTTGAGGATATACGCAAAGGCCCCCTGAAACAGAGAGGAAATTGCCAAAATCAGATGGTTTCAACTGAAACCAAGTCAGACCTGGGCACTGAAGTGAGCATGGGGAATCAGCAGGTCATCCCAAAGAGTTATCAGCTAAAAATGGAGAGACCTGCCTTAGGTCTGAGTTTCAAGGCCAGGTTCCATTCGCTGGGTTACCAATCATGGCACTCCCTCAGAACATTCATGGGCAAAATACCCTCCCAAGAGCCCATCCTGGACACACCACTGGCACACTGCACCTGTAAATGTGGCAGTGTCTTGCCTCCCCACATCTCCTCCAAGGACAACACTCACATAACCTGTTTATTGACACCCCTTTAGGACCCCAAAGATGAACCACTGTACCACCCAGAGCTTGGGCTCCTGGCATGCACATCACCCCAGGGATGATACAGGCTGGGTAAACAGGGAATTCAGCAGCAAAAGCAGTTCCAGGCACACATCACCTCTCCATGGCCAATGATCAGCTGGGACCAGCTCTTCCACTCGGGACACTTGTCCCTGTCGGTGAAGGTGGTGTTGGATTTCCAGCAGCAGTGCTCGTGGTTGAACCAGAACCCTGCCAAACACACTCCTTCCTTCAGATCCGTCATCCAGTGGGCAGAGATGTCGATCAGACCTGCCAAGGAACCTGGTTTAAAAGAAAAAAAGCAAAATAATTTAATAAGCAGACATAAGCACCTGAAGGTCACAGTCTGCCCCACCAATTTTTGACTCACCTCCCAACACATAGAGCAGAGTGGTATTTCTGCCTACAACTCACTTTTATTCTATGGAGAGCTAAATGAAAGGATTTGCCCAATTTTGAATAATTTCAATATATTGGAAAGAGCAGGAAACAGAGCATGGCTGATAATGTTTCAAAGGCTGACTGTGTTCAAACCCCTCCCTGCATCACCAGCAATTAATTCTTCTCAATAACTGTTTGTTAAATACAGCAGAGCAGCAGTGGGAGGGCAGAGAGGGATGTCCTACATTCCTGGGGGACTCAGACAAAATGTGTCACCAGGATTCAGGAGCTGCACCAACAACAGCAACCCTGTGACAGGAATAACTCTGATTTTGGAGAAAACATTTCCAACCCTAATTTTAAAAAAGAAAAATAAAGGAGGGGAAAGTTACAACTGTGCCAAGTAAAACAAGGCAAGCAGAGCCAGCACAGAAGAGAAGTCAGGTTTTAAGAGGAATCTTCAAGTCACTTTTGTTAAAAACTCCTCCAATCCCAAAACCCCCACACCAAGGCAGAGGCCAGGGACCTCTGATCCATAGGAGCAAGTGGCAGCACAAGCTCCAGAGGCTGCAATAAACATTCAGCAAATCCCCCAGTTAATGACCAACTGGCCAGCAGCCTTCCTGGGTAAACATTAACACAAGATTTCACTCCATCCCTCGTGACAGATGCTTGCTGCTTCCTATCAGGAAGATTTGTATCCAAGTGGTTTATTCCTGATGCCCTGGGGCCAAAGTTTGTTTCTTAAGTAATATAAAAAGTCTCAGCCAGCTGAATCCTGAAAGACACCTGATTTCCAAGCAACACCTTTCCCTTTTTATATCTAAGTATAGAAGGAAAAAACCTCAAAAGTAAGAAACTCTTGCTGGCAGCTCCTGGCATTAACCCCTTCAGTACCCACAAGGTGCATTTGGCACAGACATTCCCAGCATTCTGATCAGCTCTGCTTTATTGAACATTTTTTATTTATTTCAGAGTTCTATGCCAGTAGCAGACCCAGAGCAGTGTCTAGGACACCTCTCAGCCTCAGTTTTGTATTTTGGTTTTACACAAACACAGCCTCAAAGCACTTAAAAATCATTCCCTGTGTATTTACAAGGCAGCAGCAGAGCCCTTGGTGCCAGCACAAGTCGTCACTCCAAAATTCTGCTGCTCCAAGGATCTGCCGGGCCTTGAGGAGGAATGGATCCTGATGCTGCAGTGCAGGAATTAGTTCTACCTGGAGGTTTGCTCTCACCTGCCAACAAACCAATGAGGAGCATCAACAGCCAGCCAGAGAAGGCGTCACTCACACTGTGCAGCAGTGCCCAGGTGGACTCTTTGCTTCTGTTGGTGATCTGGGAAACAGTTTGCAGAAAGAAACAAAAATCCGTGAGGACTCTGATCTGCTGTGGTGTAAATGCTCTAAAACTGCTTGGTGACACTGTGACTGTGCTTTGATGGGAGGGAGAAAAAACATCTGACAGTGGCTGCTCCAACAGCTGGTGCAGCTCTGAGTGTGGGTAGGAGAATGGATCAAGGATCATGGAATCCCAGAATGGGTTAGGTGGGAAGGGACCTTAAAGATCACCCAGTAGCATCCCCTGAAATGGGCAGAGACAGCTTGCACTATTCCAGGTTGCTCTAAGCCCTGTCCCACTTGGCCTGGAACACTTGCAGGGATGGGGCAGCCACAGATTCTCCGGGCAACCTGCACCAGAGTCCCAAGGATACAGACGTGAAGGGGCCACAGATTTAATGCCAGGAGACAGGAATGGTCCAGCTGGGAAGCAGGCACTGGTGGCACTGGGAAGTGGGATTCAGCCCTGTACCAGATGCCCAGGATGGCTGAGGCCTGTCAGTCTCACTGCTCCTGACAGGCAGACAAAGGGTGACAGAAGAGCCATTGTGTGCCCGGCTGCCTCTCCCAAGGGAAATGTTCCAGTTCACCACTGTTATTCCCTGTGACAAAGCAAGGCAGGAGCAGGCTGGGGACATGGGTATTTCAGCTGAAGCCCCCCTTGCATTCTGAGCAGGTTCCTTTAATTGCAGAGTGGTGAAGTCCTGGGAAGGAATTCTGGAAGAATTAAACTCAGTCTTCTCAAACAAAAAAATTCCAACTGAAAGAGCCAGTGCATTCACCAGTGCAAATGTGACAGCAGAAAACCAGGCTGGTTCTGTGCTCCAAATCCTCATTTGGAATAAATCAAAGCCTTCAAAAGAGACAGAGCAACTAACAAACTGCAATTTGTTGCATTTAGTACTCCTGTTCCTCAAACTCAACTCTCAGCTCCCATCCTACGGGCAGTCCCTCCATCCCAGGGGCCTCTAGGAAGTGCCTCCCTACCCCAGCAAGAGTCATATGTTAATTATCCTGCACTCAGAGCCAGCGAGGAAGAGGAGGAATTTTTACCTCCCTGTGCCTGTCTCGATCCCTGGACTTCTCTCGCACCCAGTCTATCGTGTTAAAATCTTCGTAGGTGCCCACACCAGGAAGAGGCTCCTCCAGGAAATCCATCATGGTGCTCGTACCATTCATCCCTCTTCCATTATATGAGGAAAAGCCTGGTGGGGGAGGAAGGGGGAAAATTGAGCATTTCTTAGTTTTTCCTTTTTATAAAAAACCCAAAACTCATTTAGGAGAAAAACCACAGATTTCAGTGGAAATAAAGAGCTACTGAGGTGTTCCCTGAGCTGAATACCACAGGCATATGTTCCCAGGTGATCTGTGCCAGGTACACCCTCCCCAGCTTCAGCAGATCACCTGGAGGTGGGCTTGTTCCTGGAAACGACTGTTCAGGGCAAAGTAAATCACCACCAGTATCTAGATGGTGCCTTTTCCCTAAATCCAGGACTTACCATGAGGATATTTTGCCATTTAAGGCAAGCAGGTGGGAGGAGGAGAGGAGAAGAAGAATATTTAGGACTTCCAACAGAGCTGAAGGATATCCCAGGTGGATCTGGCAAGGATGAGAGCAGGATGGGCAGGAAAGCATGGATGGGAGCAGGGAAACAGGGAAAGCAAAGCATCCAATGGGGCCTGGAAGGCAGAAAGTAGTACCAAATGGGGGCTTGGGAAAACACCAAACTGGGACTTGCAGCCTCCCTCAGGTGAGAACTCAACCAAACCACTGGGCCTCCTGTTTAACCTGCTCCAGCCCATGGAAAACGATGCTTAGCTTGGGTGTACATTCCGAAAATTCTGGTTCTGGAAGACACTGAGTGCTTGCAGTCATTCAGAGGGAAAAACAGAAGAGCAAAACTCAAAATCCAGTCAAAATTGGAAGGTGGGGGGAAGAGGAGGGTTAAAACTCCCAGACAGAAGGATAATGGTTGATACTTGAGCATATTTAGCTTGCAGATATCACGGGGCAAAGGTGTCTCCAGGTGGGAAAAATAAGGAATTCAAAGAGCTGCCCTCAGCCCCGTCATCTGAAGCAAGAAGGGAAAAGAGCTGTGAAATCTTCCTAAGCCCATCTCCCAGATAGCCACAGCTGCAGGAAAACAAGATGAGTCATGTACAGAACTGACAACCACCACAAAATAACCCACTTAAAACAGCTCCTCGCTTCACTTGGGACAAAAAAAAAGGTGGAGTTCTGCAGAGCTTTTCCGAATGCTGAGTGCACAGGCTGTGAGCCCCAACTGCACTGGGAGGAAAATGGGGCACATTTTCCATGAGGAATCCCTGGTTTTAACATTTTTGAGACCAGAGGCTTGGAAATGCAAAATTAGTATCAAGGCTTCCTGAGATTTCCCCAATTAAATATTCCCAGAGGAAATCCTAGATGCTGCTCTCTAAATCTGATGGACCAGAACCTCCTTGAAAAAAACATCCTGACAACATGAGCAAGGGGAGAACATGGAACACTGAAGTGCCTGGAACTCCTCCTGCCCTCTGGCTGGTGCTGCTCCAAGGACATGAGAGCTACCTTACAGAGGTATCCAGGGAACAAAGAGGCCTCATCCTGGTCACCTGAACAAGTCCCACTTGCAGCCCAGAGCAGGAGCTGGGTCTGTTCCCACAGGAATGACCACCTCTCCCCAAAGCACCACAATCATCCCTGTCTCTGTGCTGCACACAGCAGGCTCTCTCTGGCCATTTGTTTTTTGGGTTGGTTTTTTTTTTTGCCTATCTACCAAAATCTTTCCTAAAGATAAAAGACACAGCTGTCCTAAAGAAAAGTATTAATGAAGGAGAGTTAACCAAGCTAATAGAACACTCTGAGAAGCATTCTCTGCAAGAAGATGAGATCAGGCACATTCCATGCTCACTCTCCTGGAATAACTGTCCAGACCAGAGACTTTGAGCTGTCCTGGGAACACTCTCTCAGCTCAAAGCTTGCCCTGCAGCACCAGGAACCAGACCCTGAGGCACAAAGCAAGCACAGAGCTGCAATGACAGAGGGGCTGCAAGTCCTGGTATCCCCAGCAAGACCCTGATGGCACCCGCAGGATCCCTCAGGCACAGCCCCTGTGATCCCATCCCATCCACAGCCCCAGTGAGCCCACGGGCAGATGGGATGGGCTGATCCCACTCCAGACCAGGCCGGTGCAGGTTGGAGCCTGATCCTTCTCTCTAGGATTCCTGCTCAGCCCAGCCTGCCCTCCTACAGCACCAGGACTTCTATTCCCAAAGGAGAATCCCAAGGTCTCAAGACATACATAATTGTTCACTTGACATATGACAATGAGAAAACAGCTTTATCTTTTTTTCAGGGGTAATCCAGACCTTTGAAATGGCTGACAGCTATAAATATTTATAAAGATCATATTTCCTGCCTCAGCTCACTGTAAATCAAGGATCCTAGGATTCTCAGATAGGAATAAAGGAGGAAAACAAGCTCTGTGATGCTCTGCCAAAACACATCCAAGATGATTGCCCTGTTTGTAACATCCAGATCCCCAAATCAGAGCCAGCGAATGAAAAGTGACCCTATTACAGCTCATTTCAAACAGAGATTTCTCAATGTTTCAATCACTCCCCAGAAGGGGTTAATTAATGCTCCACTTCAGACCCTGCCGGGCTTAGGAAAACCAGGTTGCACTGGGTGAAGTTCCAGGCTGTGCCATGTGCCACCCCACAAAGCCACAGCGTTTGCTGACTGTCCTGCCAGCGGCAAGGGGACAGCCACAGCACCTGGAGAGCTCTGACACTGCTTCACTGCTCCAGCAAATCCCAGAAAAGCAGGGGGTCCACAGAGACAGTGAACAAACAACCATTACAACAGCAGAAATCCCACAGTCCACGCAGCCTGATCCACCACCCTCATCCTGGCTCCAGAGCCGCTGCCCCACAGCGTGCACAGACCCATGGACACATTCCCCTTGGCTCACATCTCCTTTTCCTTCCTGGAAGGGTCTCCTCACCCTGGCTCAGCCACTCCCCATCCCGCAGAAGCAGCTCCGGGGGTCTGTCCGTGCCATGGCCGGGCGCAGGGGGACATTCCCGGGGCTCACAGAAGCACTTTGTGCATCCTCCTCCTCCTCCGGGCCGATCCCGCAGCGGCGCTGCGCCCTCCCCACTCCTGTCGTGGCGTCACCGGCACCGTCACCAGGGCCAGCCCCTGCACCCGCCGAGGAGGGACACCGCCACCATGGCCAGCCCCTGCCTCCGCCCGAGGGGACACCGCCACCAGGGCCAGCCCCTGCACCCGCCCGGGGGGACACCCTGGACTCTCTCCCACAGCTCCAGGTCCTTCCTGTGCTGGCCCCAGTGCTGGGGCAGCTCTGCAGGTGGGGTCTCACCTGAGCAGGGCAGAATCCCTCCCTCCCCTGCTGCCCACGCTGGGAGATCAGCCCAGGGCACAGGGGGTTTCCCAGCACCATGACCAGGGCAAGCTGAGTTGATCCACCAACAGCCCCAAGCCCTTCTCCTCAGAGCTGCTTTCCATCCATTCTCCCCCCAGGCTGGATTTTTTCCTGCAATTACCCTGACCCAGGTGCCAGTTCTGCTTCACCCGCCAGCCCAGCCCCAAGGATCCACCAAACCCAACCCTTAACCATGGAGGTACACTCAGACACGAGCACTCTGCACCCCAGCCTGGGACACTCCCTGTTCTGCAGCTCATTCCCAAAATTCTGCCCCAAGTCACGATACAGCACAGGAAAACACATTTATCAACAGCCTCCTGACAGCAGTGGGTCAGTCACTGATGTACTGGCAGACAACCCCCTTTCTTTTCCCACCCAGCTGATATTTTCCTTGCTGAGTAACTCCCAGGAATGCTCTTTGCTCACTGTCTTTCCAGCAGGCAGGCACTGGATTTTCCTTTTGTCCTCTGGGCACAGTCAGACTTCAAAGGCTCTCCCAACAGAGCCCCAGGAGCAGCCTTTATCTCACTTTTATCCAATGCACACAGAGCTCAAAGGGACTGGTGATTAAGTTCCTCAGCCTCCAATTTGCTGGTGATAACTTGTCATTCAAGCATTGTCTGGGAGGCTGAAACTGCACACTCCCCACAGTTGACTTTGGTCTCACCGATAAAAGCTCCCAGGTTCTGTCTGAGGTCAAGGAGGAAGGTGGGTGAAGAAAGCAGGGGAGATGAGCCAGCTGAAGGGTCCCACTTCAATTTTAATTTAATTTTTAATTTAAGATGGGGAATAACTCGCTGCTGAAATTCTGTTTGTGCTGATAAGCACCAGGAATCATTCAGGGTAAACTGGGCACTCAGACCTCTGATCATGGAGCCACCAACAGGTCTGAGTTGGAAGGGACTTAAAGCTCATCCCATTCCACCCCTGCCATGGCAGGGACACCTTCCACTGTCCCAGGCTGCTCCAAGCCCCAATGTCCAACCTGCCCTTGGACACTGCCAGGGATCCAGGGGCAGCCACAGCTTCCCTGGGCACCCTGTGCCAGAACCTGCCCACCCTCACAAGGAATAATTTCTTCTTAAATCTAACCTCAATCTTCCCTCTCTCAGTTCAAACCCATCCCATCACTACCTGCCTCAATTCTTGCCTTTATAACTCAAAGAGAAAAAACCTTTTCAGATGCCACAGAAAAAAGGAGACCTTCCACCACTGAAACACTTTTGAGTCTTCCTCTGAAAGGAGGAGAGAACCTCGACCACCACCTCCCAGCTGGGCCCCCACAGCTTCAGGTTTCACACCTGGCACCCCCAACATCTGCCAGAAAACATCTGAAGTCAGCAGGGGAAATTGACAGGGAGAACTGAAACTGGCATTTGGGCAAGGAGCTCTTCCCCCTTCAAAATTTCCTCTTTTACTTCAATGTCACCTCCCCTGAGGACCTCAGCACCCTCAACAGAGAGAGCCTCGTCCAAGGGAAGCACTCCTTAGAGTTCAGCAGATGCATGTGAATTCATCCCTTCTCCATGAATTTCACTGCTCTGACTCCAGAAGGAGGAGCACACCCTCTGGCCAGACAAAGGATGGCAGGGGAAGCACCAAATCCTCTGTGCTGCCACAGGGAGGTGACGGAAAACCACCAAAATTACAGATAAGCAAGTAGGGAAGGGAGGGGACAGTCTGTGCTCATATCACAACCCTCAGGAATGGCTCAGTGCTGCCATTCCATGGCACTCGCATCCCTCTCTCCTGCTACTGCCAGCTTTTCTCCACAGCAGCTACTTTGGAAAACTCCAGGAAGGGCTCTCCTGAAGCCAGAGGATATGCCCCAGGTCACAGCTCAGGAGCCACACAGACAGGGATGCATTCCAGCACAGAATCCTGCAAACTCTTCACCCTGGTGTCAGGAGACACCAGACCCATCCTGGACAGAGGCCAGTGGGGCCCACATAGCAAATATTCCCATTAAATCCTATCCAAAGCCATCAGGAAAAACAGAAAGGGGAGAGAGAGCTCATGGATATTACCTCCCATCTCCCTGTCAAGTGGCGGGTCATCGTCTTCCGTGGAGGAATCCACAGATGCCCCAGCTATTTCCAGCATATCCTCATCGCTGGTGCCGCTCTGGAAGCTCCCCCGACGATAGCCCTTCTGATCCATGGCCAGAGCTTCCACACCTGTGAGCAAAGGGAAGCTTTTTAAAGCACAAGTAGGAAAGCTCATTTTCTAACCCAACTGGACTGACATTTGACCCTGGAGACCCAGAGGCTGCACTGCTCTTCCCGTGGGAAGGCTGGATGCAGTGATGTCACCTAAAGTTCAGGCTGGAATTTCAGTGTTAGCCAGGGCAAGAGCCATTCCAATGTATTTATTAAATAACCTCCACACGTGCTCTCAATGGGTTTGCAATGATTTTTTCTTGGATCCCACAAGGAGCTGCCTATGCCAAACCATGACATGAGACCCATTGTCTCTCTTCCTCTTTTCCAGGACGGCAAAGGAACTACAAAAGCACAAGCTCTGAAAACACAATAATAAACTAAACTGTGGAGAAAAAGTCAGATTTGAGCCTCAAAAACAACTCTTGCCACATGCAAGTGGGAATCTTTGCATCTCTATGAGAAGACAGAACCACAGATTCACTTCAGTTGGAAAAGACCTCCAAGACCATCAAGTCCAAACTGTGCCAAATCCCCACCTTGTCCCCATCCCAGAGCACTGAGAGCCACCTCCAGGCCTTCCTTGAACACCTCCAGGGATGGGGACTCCAAACCTCCCTGGGCAGCCCCTTCCAATGTTAGCAAGCTTTCCTGTGAAGAAACTCCCCTGGCACAGCTTGAGGCTGCCCTGGCCCTACTGGCCACACTGTTCTTGATCCAGGCCAGGCTGCCTACCTGGAATCACTGCTGGCCATGTGCACTTTGCTCTTGCAAACACTGATTTTCTTCCAGAGAATTAAGAGAGAAACCAACTACACCACTCAGACCTATATCAGGAAGGGAAAACGCCAGCCAGCACTTCCCAACAGGCTGAATTATACACTCTGCAGAAAACACTTCCCATTACATGGAAAAACCACCACAGCACACACAAAAAGCCTTGGCACTGCACAGGGTGCTCTCTGCTGAGCCTTGCACTGTGGAACACCATGTTCCTGAACTTTTAGGCTGTGTTTTCTCACTAAACTGCTGCAGAAGATCCTGGAAAAGAGGGAGCCGAGGACAGCTGGAAGGCACATGAGCAGCTGCACACCCTGAGAGCACACAGACAGTGTGGCCCAGAGAGCCGAGGGCAGAAGAAAGCCTGGAATTCAAAGTCAGTATTTGCCAGCTAACAATGACAATAATTCAATGGCATTGAAGTGCTGTGATGCTCTTCCAGTGAACTGCTTCCAGGGAGCACGGCAGATCCAGCTCCCAGCCTGGGAGGCAGGGATGGTCCACTCAGCCTGGCAGAGAATTACGGGAACTGTGCTCGTGTGTCTCAGGGCTCATTTGCAGCACAACATGGTTTTACAGGGATTTTCCAATAAGACTCAATGTGTGTAAATATGTGGGAAATGGGGTTAAAATATCTCTGTATTTGCAGAATCTCAGAATGGTTGGGGTGGCAGGGATCCTTAAGTCCATCCTATTCTACCCCCTGCCACGGGCAAGGACACCTTCCACTACCCCGGGCTGCCCCAAGCCCTGTCCAGCCTGGCCTTGGACATTTCCAGGGATCCAGGGGCAGCCACAGCTTCTCTGGGCAACCTGTGCCAGGCCTTCCCCACCCTCATAGGGAAGAATTTCTCCCAATATTCTATCTAAATCTCTCTGCTTTTCACAGAAAGCAGCAGTTCCTGCAGCACTGGAAGCCACAGCTCCTGCTGGAGGAGAAAAAACCAGAGCAACACCACCTCCTGCTCCCCTCAATCCCTCCCTGAGCTGGTTCTCATTTACAGCTTTAAAACCCAAAATCACGGCAGCAAACAGAGCACCTTCCAGCCACAGCAGGGGCCAGGGAACACTCGGCAGCTCAAGAAGGACACACAGGAAGATAACTCCATGCTCACTTGTCCTGTCAGCTCGAGACAGAGGTTTAAGACACTTTTTCTTACCAAAACACTCCCTCTACAGGTGAGCAATGCTTTCTCAGGCACAAGGAAGAAAATGAAATAAAAAATAGACTGTTTTCATGCTTATCTGGTTGTTCATTTACCCCAATTCTCCATCGGGCAACAGCTGCCTCTTCGCACAGGCCCTGGCACTGCCAGAACCCCCAGAGCACTTGTACATACCCCAGGGCTGCCGGTGTCCCCAGTGCCCGTGTGACACCATCCTCCTCCAGCTGCTCCCATGCACCTTCTCCACCCTTCTACTCCGTCCTGGTGCTCCCCATGGCAGACAGAGAAAGGGAAGCTGCAAAGCAGAACTGGGCAGGGTCCCCATGACGCCGCCTGGAAGTGACTCAGTGACAGCGCTGGCAGCAGGAAGCCAGAGCCTCGCTGCTATCTTGCTGGGATGCTCAGCCCTCGCTGCCATTTCCAATCCAAAACCCAAGTATTCCAAGGTTTTCTCCTCGTTCCAGGCTTCAGTGTCACCCAGCAGATAGATGGGCTCCCTCAGCCTCACTGTAACACCCATCCCAGTGACACTGTGGCAGCAGGGGGTGGGACTGGGACTCCCGAGAGCTCCGGCACCGCCACGCTCGGAGTGGCCCTTCCAGCACACAGGCTCGAGGATTTCCCAGTCAGAGCACAGAAAAAGTTCCCACAACATTTTTTCCTCCCTGTCCGAGGAGAGGCTCGACCCCAGCTGCACCAGCACCACATGGACATCACACCAGGAGCAGGCAGCAATCCCAACCAGCCACCTCTCGAGCCATTCCCGCTGTGTGAAGGAGCCAGCTTACCAGCTAGTGGCTGTTTCCTCTGGGAAACCAAAAACTTAGATCACAAGACTGGGGCCTCTTTAAAGATCAGCAAATCTAAACTGAGCTTTGACAATTCAGGGCTCTCCTTCCTCCCCAGTCCCACGTGGTTCTCAGGCACATCCTCTCCCACAAGTACCAGACCTACTGGCGTACAAACTAGGAAAAAATTGCAGAATAAGCCAACTCTAACGGAAGAAAAAAAAAGAAAGGAAAGCAGAAAAAAATGTAGCATTTAGCTGTTGGGTCAACACTCCTTGTGCCTGGCTGGGAGCCAGGAGAACCAGGCTTTCATAGTCCTGGAATGACTTGGGTTGGAAGGGATCTTAAAACCCATCTCACCCCTGCCATGGGCAGGGACATCTTCCACTATTCCAGGTTTATCCAAGCTCCATCCAACCTGACCTTGGGCACTTCCAGGGACAGGGAGTCCACAACCTCTCTGGGCAACATCATCACTCTACAGGCTTCCACCAACACTAAAAAATCCCCACGTTTCCCATCCTGAGCAGAGGATGGGACACCATGAGGGTGAAACTCCACCTATGTGTGAACTGAGACAGCTGGTTTGGATTTTGTTGTATTCCAACCCTCAAGACATGGAACCCTCTGCAGGAGGAGTTGAACTGAGAAGCCTCATGCACAGTTGTGCTGCCAAATCAATACCCCTGGGAAGGGCCAGCCCTGTGTCCCCATGCTGTGACAAAAGAGCCAATGATTTGCTGCAGGCAGTTCCAAGACAATGTTATTTTTCCAAGCCCTTCTCTCCTCCAATTCCCTGTGCTGTCTGAAGCGACCACAATCAGTCCCAGCTTCGGGTAGAAAGGACACTGCACCAAATTTTCAAGGACCTGGAGTGACAGGACAAGGGGGAATGGCTTCACCTCATCAGAGGACAGGGTTAGATGGGATATTGGGAAGGAATTCCTCCTTGTGACAGTGGGGAGGCCCCAGCACAGGTTGCCCAGAGAAGCTGTGACTGCCCCTGGATCCTTGGAATATTCAAGGCCAGGTTGGACAGGGTTTGGAGCAGCCTGGGATAGTGGAAGGTGTCCCTCCCCATGGCAGCAGATGGTCTTCAAGGTCTCTTCCAGCCCAAACCATTCCAGGATTCTATGACAGCTCCATTCCCAGGGTGGCCACGGAGGACACCAGTGCTCCCTCAGCCTCCCATCAGTGCAGGAGCAGGAGTGTCCCTCCTGGGCCAGGGGCACAGAGCAGTGCTGGCCCTGGCACAAGGCTGACCTCTCCAGGCAGCCTCTCGCCCACGGCAGCTGCTCCAGCACAGGCAGACACATCCCGGGAATGCTGCCTGTGCTGGGCCAGAGCTGTCCAGCCATGCCAGCCTGAACAATAGGAGGTTTGAGAGAAACTGGGAATTCTACCAACACAGGCTGAACACAAAGACTTGCATTGTTTTAGGGCTCGTTTGGGCTCTTTTCCTGTTCTCTGACACATACTCACACAGGCCCTGGGAGCCAATATTGCAGGCTCTGCTCTGATGTCCCTCCAGCAAGGTAATAGGGGCTGTCACACGTCACGAGCCATGGCAGGGAGCAGTGTATGAATCCTGTGACAGTCTGGGTTTCTGAGGCACTCGGGCTCACAGGGTGTTGTGGGATTTGCTGCCATCCTGGGACACACAGACACACAGAGCCCTCGTCCTTCCAACCACACCAGGGCCACCTCTTCTGGAATAATCCACCATTCCACAGAGCTTCTGCCCCTCAGCCCAGGACACTGAAATACTCAAACGGAGGCAAACAGCAACACACCTATCCCAAAAGCACCCTAACAACTGCTCCAGACCGAGGTGAGTGCACAGATGTGCCCAAACGCACTGCCAGCCCTGCTCAGAACCAGCACCAGTCCTCCAAAAGCCAAAATAAATATTGTTTAACACAAATCCAGCTGAGCTGGGAGCACTGGTGCATCACAACTCAGAATTAGGAGCATGTCTTGTTTACTTATTCACATTTATTTGCCCCATCCATTGGTTTCACTGCAAAACTTCTTTTTTTTCCTCCTAAACCTTCCATCATTACCATTTTAGCTCTCATTTAAAAGGCCACAATCTCAGCTCAGCCATCTCTTCCCAGGAGTTTCCTCACAACTATTTCCAGCTTCCTTTCCTTTTTGCTTAATGTTTTGACTAAAACCAGCTCAACATGAAAATGCCCAAGACCAAATTTACAGGTAGTTTGTGACCAGTTGAGGGTGGCTGCTACTAGACTCTAAACTGTATTTTCCAAACTAAATCCAGTTATTTGCAGCAGTTTCCATACTCAAACACAATAACAGCTTCTCTGCCATTCCTAGCCTCTTTGGGAATCCAGGATGTTGTCACAGCTCCACGTAGGAGGATCACCCTGCCTTCCAACATACCTGTGTGGCTGGTAAGAGGTGACTCCCAGGTGTCCGTGGGCACCTGGTCAGCAAACCCTGCACATCACCCACCAGCTGTCACCTGCCCACCCAGCCCTGGGACACATGGGAGGCGTGTGACTGACACATGACCCAGAGGGAAACAGCCGGAACAAACAGGGGTGGTTTTCATCGTGGAGCATCTGGGACAGGGTCCCCAGGGTGCAGCGCCAGAGATTCATGCCAGTTCACAGCAGAGTGTGAAAACAGCCTCAGCACATCTGCCACAAAAGCAACTGGAAAATGGCCTAGATGCAAATGAGAAGATGTTAATACCTAGAGCCACAGAATTCCAGAATGATTGGGGTGAGAAGTGACTTGAAAGTTCATCTCTCTGCCATGGGCAGGGACACCTTCCACTGTCCCAGGTTCCTCCAAGCCCTGTCCAACCTGGCCATGGACACTTCCAGGGATGGGGCAGCCACAGCTCCTCAGTGCAACAAGTAAGAAAATTCTCTACTTCCCAAATAAGTAAGTTACTGGTTTGTGAGTTTGTTCTGTAGTATTTTGTAAGCTCATTTCCACTTTCCAGGTTAAAAATGTCTCTGCTGGAGTCACACACTATCCGTTCACCACCACACAGGATCCACACCCCTTATACTTATCCCATTCTTCCCACATCTGCTATATTTAGTTATTTTCCTGGAATTCAAAAGAAAAAGGGATCTGCTGTTACAGATCTAACAGAGAAAGTTGATGCCCAAAACTGTACCAGACAAAAAAAAAAAAGTCAAATACAAACTGATAAAATAGCATCTTGCATCAAATGCCACCTCTTTTCCCATTTTTCTTTCTCCCTTAATTGTTTTAAGGACTCTAATGGCTACAAAAGCAAAACTTCAACAGATACGTCCTATTATGTTTTATAGTCTAGTTTAGTGCCACGCTTGCATCAAGTCCCAGCTGGAAACCTGTCACTCCATGCTTTGTGAACACCCAGCTGGATCTCTTCCAGCAGAATACCTTCCCCTTTTGGTGTTCTTTTTAGGAGACATTTCTCAGCACACCCCAAAATCCAAACAGCACCACAGGTCCAGACTCATTCTGATGAGAATTAAGCTCTGCCTCTTGCTCAGCAAGGTAGAAAACCCCCACAATACTGAAATATGGGGTACAATAGGTTTAACAGGGGATTTTCAGGAGAACACAAAACACCCAACTTGCACAAAATCCTGGGAGAGAACAGGCTGGAAAAGGCTCCCTGAGGCGAGGGAAAGGGTCAGGGGAGGAGAGCCAGAGCCCAGGCTACGGCTGCTGCTGAGTCTCTGAGGAGCCACATGGATGACCTGGAGCTGCTGCCAACTGCAGTGGGGGAATTACACAGAGAGAGCTGAGCACACCAGGTACCTTTCCAAGCCCTCCCTCTCCACAAAATCCATCCCAGCTGCTCCGCTCAGCACACGACATGGAGATGATTTTATGTATTTTTATCAAACCACAGGATTTCATTCCACTCACAGGCACCTCCTTGACCTGAACTACAAACTCTCCTTCCTTGCCGATGGTTAAGAAACGAACAGAAGTTCCTGAAGAAGGAAGGAATAAAGGCAGCCCTTTGGAAGTGCTGGATCACAGCCCAATAGCTCTGAACCCCACAGCACTGAGGCAGAACAGGCTGGCACAATAGCAGGGCCAGCACAGCACTGGAGTCACTCTCCAGGCTCATTGAATTTCCAGGGATGGTTCCAACCTCCTCCCAAAGCAGGACACACATTCCAACCTCACCTTCTACCCGGCAACAGCGCAAACCGGGACCTTTTCGGGTCCAAATATTCTGGAGGAAAAGCCATGAAGAGGAAAAGGGACTATTAAGAAGAAAATCAGGGATATGATGGAAATATCCCACCCCAAAATGCCACCAGTTGCTCTGTCAGATCAAAGTGCTCAGCCAGGCTTGCTCCTCTCCCCAAACTCCAGGGACAATTGCAGCATCCTTGTTCCAGCTAAAACACATACTCATCCACAGAGAGCAAGGAATGGTGGCTTAGACTGCCAGAGGGCAAGGTTATGTGGGATATTAGGGAGAAAATCTCTCTGAGGGCGAGGAGGCCCTGACAGAGTGTGCCCAGGGAAGCTACAGCTGCCCCTGGATCCCTGGAAGTGTCCAAGGCCAGGCTGGATGGGCCTTGGAGCAACCTCTAGTCCCTGTCCCTGGCGGAGGGTGGGACTGGAAGGGCTTGGAGGTCTCTTCTAACCCAAAGCATTCCATGACCTATAAAACCAGGACTCACAGTCCCTCACAAACGCCTGCACGTGAGGCTGTGCTGCAGCACCACCAGTGGGTTGTTATCCCAGAGGGAACAATTAAAGCCCTGATGCACAGAACCACTCCCACCCATGCTGTCACCTCTGCACTCACACCTGAATCCAAGCTGCTGGACAAACCTGCTGGATGAGTCCGTGACCAGACCATGGCAAGGTCTGTCAGCACCAGCCCTCACCTGTCTGGGCAGCCTAGGGCTGCAGACATCCTGGCCAGCTCCCAGAACACCCAAGGGACGTGGGATACTGCATGGATGAACTCTGTGTGAGCATGCTCCAGGTGAGAAATTTGGGGGTGAACTTGCCTTCCTTTACAGGCAGCCACATTCAGCTAGAGACACAGTTGGTGCCACCTTGCACAACAAAGAGGGAAAAAGAAAATGAGGGACTGTGACAGAGGTAAAGAAATCATCTGGGATTTGCGGAAGGGGGGTGAAGATAGATGCAGGACACAGGAGCACAAACCCAAATCTCAAAATGTATTTTGGTGCAGCCAACTGTGAGGTCACACCCCCCCCCAGCACATTTCCTGCTCTGTGCACAGGGTGGTGACCATTCCCAAGGGGCAGCTCAGCACAGCCAGAAGATGATTTGGCTTCTGCATCCCAAAGAATTAAAAACAATTCTCTATTCTACACAAGCACCACCCATGCAGCACATGAAAACAAAAACAATCGTGGTTTTGAGTCCTTGGGGAATAAAGGGAGTCAGAAGAGCAGTAAGTGTCTGCTAGCCATGTCCCCACAGCCTCATAGTCTTGCTCCCAGTCTTGTCCCACAGACCCCTGAGCCTGGAACCACCAACACCTGGAAAACTGCAAAGTGTGCATTCCACAAACACTTGTTCCGAACAGATGTAAAAAGCTGAATCAATCATTTCATTCTAGCTGCAAAAACCTGAGGAACAAGATCCAAGATTAAGGAAGGCTTTAAAGCCTGGACAAGCCAAAGCTCACAGCACCTAGAGGATAGGAACACAGAGTATCACAGGATTCCCAAATTCCAGCTGCTCTGTTAGTCACCCTGTCTGTTCCTGGAGATTCCTTCAGAGGGGGGTTTTCCTTGAGCACCTGAACAGACCCACAGGGACACCAGCTCCACCCTGTGCACTGCAGCAGGGACAGACAGGAGGGAATCCCATGCCATTCTCTGCCCCCAACACCAGCATTCCCCCACAGAGAGGTCAGCGACCATTCCAGAGGGTCATTTATCCATCCAACAAGCTAGATCAGTACCTTCTGCCGAGGATCAGCTGCTCCTGCTGCCACTCTGGCACCTCCTGGAGCTGCTGGATGAGAAAGAGGGTTTCAGGCAAGGAAGCCCAGACAGGACACAGGGCCCTTCCCAGGCTGAACTGTGGGGCAGGGCCAGCCCTGCAGCTGGAGCAGGGGGTGCTGCTGGCACTTCACACAGGGGACTCATGGAGCCACAGATGGTTTGGGGTGGGAAGGACCTCAAAGCCCATCTTCTCCCACCCATGCCATGGGCAGGGACATCTTCCACCGTCCCGGGCTGCTCCAAGCCCCGTCCAACCTGGCCCTGGACACTGCCAGGGATCCAGGGGCAGCCACAGCTCTGGGCACCCTGTGCCAGGGCCTGCCCACCCTCACAGGGAACAATTCCTGCCCAGTGCCCCATCCAACCTAGCCCTCTGGCAGCTGGAAGTCACCGACTCCTGCCAGTCCTCGGCACGTCCCTGCCCGACGCGGGGATCCACAACCCCCGGATTCCGCCACTGCCCCGAGCT
>VXBB01001939.1:74821-124507 GCA_013399915.1 Illadopsis cleaveri
CAAAGGGCTGTTAAATCCCTCCAGGGATGGGCACTCCACCACTGCTCTGGGCAGCTGTGGCAGGGCTGGACAGCTGTCTTCATGAAGGAATTTTCCCCATATCCAACCTAAACCTCCCCTGGCACAACTTGAGGCATTTCCTTTTGTCCTGCCGGTTGTTACCTGGGAGAAGCAATCCCCACCCGGCTCCACCCTCCCTCCAGAGAATTGTAGGGAGAGGAAAGGTCCCTCCTGAGCCTCCTTTTCTGCAGGCTGAGCCCCCCCAGCTCCCTCAGCCGGGACTGAGCTGCTCCATGGGGGAGGAACACAGACCCCATCCCCAGTTTCCTGCCCATTGTTTTCCATGCTCAGGAGCACCACCAGAAGGAAGAACAAACCTCCCTGGCTGGATGTGGAGCTCACCCCTATCCCAGCAAGGCAGGTACAGCCCCAGGCTGGTCCCAGCCTGCCGGGAAGGCACTTTGTTGAGGGAAACAGGAAGCCCTGAAACAGCAGAAGCTGGAAACACGTGGCCTGGGGGAGCTGGGAGCATCCAGTGTCCCCCCTGCCGCTAGTTCCCTGCACAGGCCTTTGGCATCATTCCAGGATTAACCCACTGCCATCTGCCGCTACTGCTGTGGCAGATCCTCATCTCCCACCCACCTGATCCCAGCAGAACCCAGCCCAAAGCACTGGGTGCACCAGGAGCCATCCCTGAATGCTCTGGGCCACCCTGGATCCAGCACCCCGCTTGGAGAGGGCACCCAGAGGAGAGTTGCTGCTTTCCCTGCTGCTCCCCCACTCCCCAGGCTGGGACAAACCAGGGCAATCTTCAGGGAGGAAACAATCAACTCCTGGTCCAGACCCTACTTCCACTGCCAGGCCAGAGTTGCTGTCCCAGAGGGATCGGGGGACCCAGATCTGCATCTCAGCTGACCACACCAAGGGCAAGCAGGGAGGAGGGAAGGAGGGATGCTCTGGACCATGCACAGCTGCAGGGATGAGCAGCAGGATGCTTCATCCCCCTGGTCTCTGCACAGAGGGGCTGCCAGCAATACTCACCCAGAACCAGTCATCCAGGGGCTGACAGCTGGAGTGCAGCTGGAGCCAGCAGAGAGACAGGAATAATGCCTTCAAACAGACATGGCAAGGGTAGACAGGATATTGGCAAGAAATTCTTTCCTGTGAGGGTGAGGAGGCCCTGGCACAGGGTGCCCAGAGAAGCTGTGGCTGCCCCTGAATCCCTGGAAGTGTCCAGGGCCAGCTTGGACATTGGAGCTTGGAGCAGCCTGGGATAGTGGAAGGTGTCCCTGCCCGTGGGCAGGGGGTGGAACAGGATCTTTAAGGTCCCTCCCAACCCAAACTAGTCTTGGATTCTATGAACATATCCTAAAAAAACTAAACATCACAGCCAAATGGGAAAAGAGCTGAACTTTACAATGTAAACATTCCCCATAGCAGTTGGACAGCAGGACATGGAGACTTGTGGCACACAGCGAGGAAGGAGCATGGCTGAGTACTGTGCTCCCGAAACACAAAGAATTGCGTGGGAACAAGTAGATATTCCAGGTCCAAAGATCGCTGCTGGGGCAAGCTGCTGGCCTCTGGGCACAGAAATCGGAGGAGGGTATTTGCAGGCTCAGCCCCTGCCTGAATGGAGGCTTGGAGCCAGGGCATGGTGACACAGGGCTGGATTTTCCTGGTATTGGATTAAGCGGTTCAGTTCTGAGGTTAATGCCACTAAGGCAGCAGGGAGCCCAGCCCAGTTCAGCCACAATCCGCTGTTCCCTGAGCTTGTCCCGACCTGGCTCAGGCCCGGTAACATCAGCCCAAGGGTCTTTTCTGGGATGGGAACGGAGCTCGTGCCGTTAGGACAGCTCCTGATGGCGCAGAGAGTGGCAGGGGGAAGCTCAGGGACAGGATGGCTTTTCCTTGCTCCATCCCGTGCCCCAGCTGTGCTCCAGCGCTCAGCAAAGCCACCGGCACGTGCGGCTCATCCCTGCCTGCTCCCGGGAGACAAAGCAGCCAGGCCCGGCCAGGGGAGCACAACAATCCCGGGAAGTGACCGGGGAGGGGGGGACACGAGGGGACAGGATGCCGTGCTGGCCACCGCCACCAGCATTGTCTCTTTGCATACCTGCGGGATGAAGTCAGAGGCTGGGCGAGGAACAGCAGCCATTGGAAGAAATACCAAACCCTGATCACAGGCACCCCTCATGCTCTGTACCTCACCAGGGACTGGGGTGAGGCTGTCTCCTTCCATCCGTGCAGGCTGGGATCCCTGGGAGGGGTCACTCCCCCATGCCCTGGGCAGCTGGAGGTCACACAGAGGCTTCCCAGGGACATCAGGCCCGGCACTGCTGAGGATCCTCCCAGCCCTGGGGTGCTGCAGCAAGCCCTGGCAAATTCAAAAGGGCCCAAGTTCTCCCTTTCCTGTAAATGTGGGAAAATCCCTCCATGCTCCAAAGGCTGGAGCCCCTCTGCTCTGGAGCCAGGCTAGGAGAGCTGGAACTCCTCACCTGGAGAAAAGGAAGTTCCAAGGAGAACTTGGAGTCCTTTCCAGAGCCCAAAGGGGCTCCAGGAGAGCTGGAGAGGAACTTGAGACAAAAACAAGGAGGGAGAGGACAATAGGAAATATCCCACTGCCAGAGGGCAGGGATAGATGGGATATTAGGAAGAAATTCTTCCCTGTGAGGGAGGGCAGGCCCTGGCACAGGGTGTCCAGAGCAGCTGTGGCTGCCCCTGGATCCCTGGAAGTGTCCAAGGCAAGGTTAGATATTGGGGCTTGGAGCAGCCTGGGACAGTGGAAGATGTCCCTGCCCATGGCAGGGGTGGAACAAGATGGGCTTTAAGGTCCCTTTTAACCCAAACCATTCTGGGATTCCATAAAAAATACATGAGGGGGCTTTACAGGACAGAAAGCCTGCGACATTCCTGGGGTTAGGCTGTCTCCCAAAATAGTTACAGCCTCTTCCACCATCACAGTCAGACTGTCTGGGCAGCCAGGGACTTCCTCTCCCCAGAGAGCTGAGGGTCCTCTCCAAATTGCAGTGGCAACTTCTTTTAGAGTCACTCTGGTTACTCTTCCTGCCCCCTCAGTCGCTGGGGAGATCCTTCCAGGTGGGAGGAACGTCACTCCTGGGCAGGGTGAGGAGCTTTTCAGCTCCATCAGCCCCCTGGCATGAGCATGGTGGTCCTGCCTTGAGGGATGCATCCTCCATCCCTTTTTCCTGAGGATATGAGAGTGGGGAAAAGCAGAGAGATACAGGCAACACCTGCCCAGAGGTGGTCCCTACAGTGGTGGCCTCCATGCAGTACAGGAAGGAGGTGACTGGCTGCCAGCCAGGGCCACCTTCCTGAAAGCTGTCACCTCCATGTCCCAACACATCCACCTGGGTCCCCAGCAGGACAGGTGATCTGCTCCAAGCCAGAGCTGCATCCCCCAGCCTGGAAAAGGCGCTCGCTGGGGACGATGGGAGAAAGAATATTGGACCTGGTGCCTGCAAACACCCCCGTGGGCTGCAGAGGAGCTGGGTTTGCAGGAGCTGGGTTTGCAGGAGCTGGGTTTGTGGGAGCAGCTGCAGGCTTGTGCAGCCGCCTCACTCGGGTTCCCCACTTCCTGCTGCTGCCGCTTCTGTGAAAACACTCGGGCCCTTGGGGACTGCAGCAGGGAGCAGTGACAGCCTCACTGGTGGCCCTGTGCAGGACTGCAGCCCCACTCCAGCCTGGCCAGGGCTGGGTTGGATGCTCTTCCTGCTGTGGGGAGCAGGGCCCTGGGGAGGAACTGCCTGTATTGCAGGATGTGCGTGTTCATGCTGATTGATTTTGCAGCACCTCCAGGGCACGTGCAGGGCCACAGACCCTGCAACCCATGGACCCTCCAACTCACAGACACCCCTACACACAGACCCTCTGACCCACAGACCCTCCCACACACCGGACCCTCCAGCTCATGGACCCCCCACTCCCTCAGCCTTATATCCCCTTGACTGTGGGAGCAAGGTCAGGGTTCCTGCTAGGCTGCTCAACAGCCCTTGGACAACTGTCCCTCCATGGTTTAGTGAAAGTCACAACCTCCATCTCAGTGCTACTCTGCTGTGTCCCCAAGCTCTTGCTGGGATTCCCAAGGAAAAAAGTTCACCCCCTGTCCCTGCAGAAGGGCCCCTGTGCCCAAAGGGAGCTGCTTCAGCAAGTGCAGAAGCCACAGAATCATGGGATTTTTAAGTAGGAAAAGCCCTCCAAGACCATCGAGTCCAACTGTTCCCCAGCACAGCCACCATAAATCCATGTCCCCAAATGCAACATCCACATGTTTTTTTAATAGTTCCGGGGTGGGGGTTCCACCACTGCCCTGGGAAGCCCAGCACAGAGGTTTAGGATGATCTGTTGTCAGCACAGGCTGGGCAGGACAGGGCTGGCATTAGGACTTCTGTCACCCTACACATAGAACCGGCACTGTGGAGTGGCCAGTGACAGCCCCTGAGGCCCCCAGCCCCAACCCAAGCAGATGCTGAGGTCTGTGTCACTGGGACAGGAGAGGCTCCTGTGTTAATGGGAGAGCTCAGCCATGGGACAGGGGCAGCTCCCATCCACCCTGGAGGAGCCCAGGGTGACACCCCAACCTGCTCCTGGCAACCCCCACAACAAACCCCGGGAGCATCACCAGAGCTGTGCTGTGGCTGCAGGGGTTATCGGCCTCAGCAGATTTGGGGCTGGAAAATATTTATTTCTGCAGCTTGGCAACTGGTGTGGGGGTGGAAGGGAGCAAATGGGACCTGGGGACAGTGACAACCTGAGCATCCTGTCACCTATCAGGACCATGCTGGCTGGAGTGGGTTTAAAACCCCTTCCCACTCAGGCTGAGGAGGAGCTGGTGATGCCTACGGGTAGAATGAGACCATGGGTGGAACAAACACTAGAGTCAGAGCAAGACAGTGAGGGCAAAATGCTGAGTGCAGTGACTCAGAGGGGAAAAACGTCCTCAGTGACACAGGGAGTTGCTGCCATCAGCACAGTGGTGACAGTCCCCACACCACCCTGGCCCCAGTGATGGGGGCTGTGTGCCCCCACAGAGCATCACGAGCAGATCCCTGAGTGTCACAGACATCTCTGAGCGTCACCACCTTGGCACACACTCACCCACACCTCCTGGCTCCCCCTCAGGGTCCGTTTGGGACACACATCAGTGGTCACACAGCATGGGGACAGCAACAGCCCAGAGCATCCCCCTGCCGGCCCAGCCCAGGGGTTGCCACCCTCCTGCTGGACCAGCACTACCAGGCTGGGATCCATGTGTGCTCACAGCCTCCTCAGCAGCACTGAGTCCTGGGGCGGGGAGAGGGGGTGCCCAACATCCTCCTGCTCAGCACCCATGGACCAGGGGTGAGGGCAGAAACCAAAACTGCCCATTTCCTGCTCAGAAGAGCTGCAGCACAGCCACATGTGACCCTGCTCCACGTGGAGATCACAGGAAGAGAGGGAGATGAGCAGAGCCACAGCTTCCTCTTCTGTCATCCCCATGCTCACAGCGGCACCTCCCGGGGATGGGAAACTCCAGGGGGAAAGACAGAAGGGGAATCCCAGGGGAACCCATCATCCCATCAAGGGCCAAACCTCATTCAAAGCTCAGCTTGGCAGAGGGCTGCAAACCCACATCCCCGGGCGTTGTTCCTGGTCTCCTGACAAGGGCAGTATCCAGGGGAAGTGGCACCAGAGCACTTTCCTTTGGAAGCAGGACCCCCCGAGCAGGGCCATCCATCCCAGCAGGGTGACAGGCAGTGGTCCATCTCCCTGAGCAGGTGGAGAAAGGGATGGACTCTGCACCCTCTCCCACCCCACACCGTCCAAGCACCAAGGGGAAGGGAGGACAAGGGATTCCTGATGTTTCTCTTTAGCCATGCATGTGCTGCTGAACTTGCTTCCCTGAGGTCTCCCCCTTTTCCAAAGCCAGTCCCACCAGCTGGCAGCCCCAGGCATCCCTGCTCCCACCCCTGCCAATGGGAAAAAGATAAAAAGATGAACACAGACAGGCAGAGGTTTAAAATCCTGTTCACAGAACCACATCCCCTCTGTACAGCACACAACATCTTTTTTACAGTATTTACAGCAGCAGCTGGGGCAGAGGCACTTGGGGGGCAGAGAGGAGCCCTATTCGGGGCTCTCCATGCAGACCAAAGGTCAGCAGTGGAAGATGCCACCAAGGAATGGGGCTTCCCGGCCTGGGGGGACACTGAGGTCAGGCTGATGTCCTGCAAGCTGATCTTCCCCAAAATCACCCTGGGGGCTTCAACAGTGGCCCAGCTCCTCCCAAACCCCTTGGTCCCCGGCGCTGCCAGACCCCACACAGGGCAGGGCCCAGGGCTGTCCTCTCCTGGAGCTGGCAGGGCCTTGCCACCATCATCCCACAGCCAGATCTGTCCCCACTGCCCATCCCTGTCCCCCGTGCGGCCCAGGAGCCGTCCCCACCCCAGCCAGAGGTGCAGAAGCAGAGGCAGCATCAGGGAGACTCAGGGCTGGGGCTGCTCCTCTCCAGACTCCACACCACAGCTCACATCTCTGCAAGATGACACAAAGGATGGTGACAGTCTGCAGGGTTAGAGCAGAAATCTGGGGCAGGGGGGTCAGCTCTGGTCCCCTTCTTCCCTCCCTCCCTCCCAGCATGGCTGGGGCCCGCAAGGGAACACTTCCCACCAGCCACCTCATTTTGGACACCAGGGATGGGAACAGATAGCAGAACTGTGCCTTACACAGTCTGCGTGGGGGGAAACGTTTCTCTAACGAGGTTCTCTCTGCCTCCAGCCTGTCACGCAGACCCCTGTGGGAGGAAGTGGCTTCTGCCTCCGTTTCCCCAGGAAAGCAGCCTTGGGGAGCAGCCAAACTCTCCAGAGCTGCTGGGTACAGATGCCAGAGACGCCCAGCACAGCATCACTCCCTCTCACAGGGACACCCCCGGGCTCTTACCAGCAGGGAGATGTCTGGAGGAGGACAGCATGACCCACAGGCTGGGATTGCCCTCCCTGCCACTACACAGACCCACTCTCCTCCCTCCTGATGGGGTAGGTTAGGATACACCACAATGAAAGATCCGTTTTTTCCTCCTGCTCACCTTCCCCCCCAAGTAAAGAGCAGCCTCTGAGCAGCAGCTAGAGGGAGGCTGCAGGCAGAGGGCCACAGGTCCCTGTGCATCTTCCCAAAAATATCAACAGCTCTGCAGGCTGTGCTGTTGGGCTTCGCTGCCAGGACCAACTCCGTCTTCATGTCCCAGTCCCCTCCCCCAGGCACCAGCACTGCACCTCATCTGAGGAAACTGAGGCAGCAGGGGGGGAAGACACTTAAGCCATGGAATTTCTCCCCAAGCTGAAAGAGCTTGAACAGGGAGGTGACATCCATGAGCCCCTCCCCAAAAGAAAAGATGGAAGGGTTCCACCACTGTAGCCAAAGTCAAGTTCCAAGCCCCCTGCAGGGGGACCCCCAGGCAGAGGAGGTGCTGGCCAGGCTGTGCCACATCAGGGGCAGTGGAGGAGCCCCAGCCCAGGTGTCCCATCCCGTGGGAAGTGCAGGGATCAAGGCTGGGCACATACCCTCCAAGGCTTTATCCAGGTCTGCAATGAACTCCTCCAGCTCCTGTGTGTCTCCAAGCTTTGCTAATGGGGAAAAACACACTCAGGTCTTCCCATTCCCCCTCTCACTGGAGAGAGGAAAGACCCCAACCCCTTGTTCCTAACACAGCTGCTCCAACTGTGTCTGCCCCAGCCAGTCCAGCCTCGACTGGGAAAATCCCAATCCAGCTTCTGCCTCTTCCAGGCAGAGCCAGGACACCAGGGCTCATTCCCACCCTGTAGGGCCCCATTGGAACCCCACTATCCAGGGCTGGCTGCCATTGCCAAGCCCAGCTGAGCATAGAGAAGGAAGCCCTGCAAACCCCTCTGGGTGGGGCCAGGCTCACCTTTGGTGGGATAAGTGTCAGCTGGAGTGTTGAGGTGCTCCTCACTGGAGTTGAGGCTGCTTCCTGGGGATGTGCTGGCACCTGCAGACACAGACCATCAGTCCCTGGCCCTGGGCACAGGCACCTGATGGATACTTTCCAGGACATACATGCCCATGGCACACTCTTGGAGACCCCATCTGCTCCTCCCGTGCTTTTTGGAATGCTTGGAAAAAGGGAACTGAGTTTCTTTCTCAGGTTAAAGAGCACCAGAGGTTGTCTGGGCACAGTTCCAAGGCAGAGTTATTACAGAGACCTGGGTTATCCCCAGTCTCTCACAGTCCTGCAGCAGCCAGCCTGGCATAAGGAGCCCTGGCAGATATTGGCAGGTCCTGGGCCAGTATCCAGTGTTCATCCCCCCATATTGCTCATCCAGCCCACCAGGGATGAGTCAGGCAGCATCAGCAGGAAGATGTCTTCCATGGAGGAACCACAGCTCCCACCCTAACAGACACCATCCTCCCCCAGGGGTGTTCATCCCCCAGCCCCAGACTCACTCTCCAGCTCATCGATGCCACTGTCATACACACTCTGTCCCACTTTCCTCTTCAGCTCCTCCAGGTGCTGCTGGTACTGACTCGCAGGGCCCCGGTCAAAGTCCTCCATGACCTCGTCGAACTCCCTCAGCAGCTCACTGAGCTCCTCAGCCATCACTGGGGGCAACATGGGGGTGTTGGGGTACCCACCTGGCAGGCAGGACCAGCAAGAGCCTCTTGGGAGCAGCCCAGGCTGGGGACGGGGCAGAGCCAGGCTCCAGGTCCCGTCTCTGCAGGCAGTGGCCAGCACTGGCTGGGGCACACGCAGCCCCTCGGACAACTCAGCCTTCCCTCCAGCTCATCCCACAGCTGGGCTGGGGCTCAGCCCAGTAAGAGCTGGTCCTACGCAGGCTTGATAGAATCCCGGAAGGGTTTGAGGAGGAAAGGACCTTAGAGCTCACCCAGTGCCACCCCCTGCCATGGGCAGGGACCCCTTCCACTGTCCCAGGCTGCTCCAAGCCCCAATGTCCAGCCTGGCCTTGGACAGTTCCAGGGATGCAGGGGCAGCCACAGCTGCTCCGGCCAGCCTGGCGGCGCATGGAGCGAGCGGAGGAGGGCACAATCCCCGACCGGGACGGCCCGGGAGCCCCCGGCTCCATCCCACTCCCGGGGATTGCCCGGAGGTTGCGGGGGAACACAGGAGCGGAGCCTCTGTGGGCGGGGAGTTCGGAGGAGGCGCTGGTTCGGTTCGGCACTCACCGGCTGCTCGGCTCCTTGCGCTCCGGTCCCGGCGGCAGCGGCGCTCCCGGTCCGCTCCCGCCGGTTTTGGCTCCGCACCGGGGCTGGGCGGGATCTCCCGGAGGCTCCGCCCCCCAAACGGCCGCGCGGGACCGGGGCAGTCCCGGGGCAGTCCCGGGGTCGCACCCCAATCACCCCCCGCCCGGTCCCGCTCCCGACAAACCCCGCACAGCCGGTGGGATACCGGGGTTGGGCTCAGCTCCCGGGGAACTTGGCCTCAAGTTGTGCCAGGGGAGTGTCAGGTTGGATATTAGCAAAAATTCCTTCATGGGCAGAACGGTCCAGCCCCGGCAGAGCTGCCCAGGCCAGTGACGGAGTGCCCGTCCCTGGAGGGATTTAAAGGCTGTGTGGATGTGGTGCATGAGGACACGGGTCAGTGGTGGCCTCCCTCGGTGGTCTTGGAGAGTTTCTCCAACCTCAACGGTTCCACAATTCTCTCCCACAGAGCTGTCAAGCCCAGAGCTCTGTGTCTAGGCCCTGCCCTGGATCCTGGTCAGCAGCCTGAGGGAGACACAGGGGTTTAAAGAAAGAGGAGCTCAGGCTCTGCTTTCTTTGCTATTGACTCTAAACTCACCCATGAACGTGAGCCGGTCGCACTCCTGCAGATACTCCCTGTTGTACCTTCATACAAGCCCTAGGCCTGGCTCTGCCTGTGAAACCCCACTGGTGCTGAGGGGCGCAAGGGGGCTTTGGAGGGGCTGGAGCTAAAAAACCAACCAGAACCACCCCAACAGCAGCAACTGCCCCCAAAACCAGCAACTGCTCCCTAAACAGCAATGACCCCCCTGAACAGCGACCACCCCTGAAACAGTGACCGGCTCCTGAGAGCCACCACCTCCCTCCGCCCCAAGCAGACTCCCCCAAATATTCACCATCCCCCAACAGCCACCACTGCCCCAAAAGCAACCACCCCACCTAAAGCAGCCACCCCCAACAGCAACAACCTCTCCTGTGCCAGCACTGGGCATCAGGAAAGATCAAGGCAGAACCTTCCCAATTGTTTCCGAGGTGACCCCCATGGCTTGTAGGGGCAAAGAGCCCACGAGAACAGAACCTGGAGCATGACAAAAGCCAGCCAGCCCCTCCAGAGCAGGTCCAGAGCAACGCCAAGGTTCCATGAATGAGCTTTGCAGCTGACTGGGGAGGGGGTTTATTTCGTGAGGCTGGAATAGAACAGCTCCAAAACAGACCCTTGTGCTCCAGCAGCACCAGGGCTGCTCCCGTGGGAGGCAGAGTCTCTGTGCAGCCAGAGGAGGCCGTGGCCAGGCCGGTGCCAGGCTGCCCTCATGCGGAGTTTCCAGCAATATCCCATCAACACTGCCAGGGATAAACACCCTACGGTGACTTTTATGGTTCTGTAGTAGCCAGAGAAAGCTGGCACTTCCCAGTGAGCTCCCCATGCCCTCTTGCCCCCATTATGGTGCTGGCAAAGTGAAATTCAACAGGGCTTTTCCTGCAAAGAGCTGCCTTCTATGTCAGCATCCCTGTCACATTCCAGAATCATGGAATCACAGAATGGTTTGGGTGGGAAGGCACCTTAAACTCATCCATGGGCAGGGACACCTTCCACTGTCCCAGGCTGCTCCAAGCCCTGTCCAACTTAACCTTGGACATTTCCAGGGATCCAGGGGCAGCCACAGCTTCTCTGGACAATCCGTGCCACTGTTTTACCACCCTAGGAAAGAATTTGAAAGGCTGGGGGCTGCTCTTGCAGCAGGTATAATCCCACCCAGAGCCATGGCTGGACACAGCATTGGTTTCACAGCTGACACACGAGTGTTCCAGTGACCTCTGGAACCTTCCACAGCCTCATGGTGTCCCAAATTTATCTGCTCCTCCAGAATCAACAGCTCTGCTGCTCTCTGGAGCTTATCAGCACCCAGGGGGTCTCACCAGCTATCTCATAGCACAGGCTCCTCTGGGAAATGCTTCCCCACCCATTCCGGTTGTACTGATTCGCAGGGAAGGGACCTTTGCAAAATAAGAGCCCAGCCCTGAGCGTGGCACCTGAAAAGGTCTGGGTGCCTTCAGACCAGGACTGTGTGCAGGCTGTGGTGGAATATGGAATATTGTTTGGAGAAGTACTGTTTTATCCCCAAAAGTGCCCTGCTGTGACTGCCCCATCTCTGGAATATTCAAGGCCAGAAGGCCAGGCTGGATGGAGCTTGGAGCAGCCTGGTGCAGTGGAAGGTGTCCCTGCCTGTGCCAGAGCCTCACCGCCCTCACGGGGAAGAATTTCTCTGAATATCCCATCTAGCCATGCCCACTGGCAGTGGGAAGCCGTTCCCCTCATCCTGTTCCTCCAGGTCCTTACAAAAGTACTTGGCTACATGGATAAGGTCTCTCTGAGCTGTCTCTTCTTCAGGCTGAGCAGTCCCAGCTCCCTCAGCCTGTCCTCCCAAGAGGGATGCTCCAGTGCCCGCAGGTCTAGGGATGGAAATCCATTCCCCAAGGTCCTGTGAGAAGGAGTTGGCAGGGGAGGGGTGTGCTGAGGACGTGAGAGCGGTTGGACCTGCAGGGAGGTGCCAGCCTGGCAGGTGACCCTCGAGTACAGCTCTGCCCCCAGGGCACAGGGCTGTCCCCAGAGGGAGGCAGGGGCTGGGTTTTTCTGAGAAGAGCGGCCTGGTTTTGTCCAAAGGGCCTGGCCAGGGCTCGCTAGATGCCAACATCCAGGTTTAGGAAGGAGACGTTGCTGTAGAGCTCCGAGGAGACTGAGCCTCGCTCCAGGCTGCGTGTCCAGCCGGGCAGTGCGGACGGAGCGTGGTCCTCCCCAGGATCCTCGTGCTCTGGGCTCCTAAGGAAGAAGAAAAAGACAGAGATACTGTTTGCAAATGCTTCTGTTGCCAACTGCACTCCCAATGGGCTCAAGCAGTGATCCCAAAGACCCCAAAGACTGCCATCTCCAGACAGTCCCAAAAGGAATGTGGAGACAGACAAGAAGCTGTAGCATAGATCACAGAATCCTAGGTTTGGGTTGGAAGGGACTTTGAAGACCATCTAGTCCATGGGCAGGGACACCTTCCACTAGACCAGGTTGCTCCAAGCCCCATCCAAATTGGTGTGGAAGTGGCCTGTGGTCCAGGAAAACCAGATGGAAAAACCCTTCCCACAGGACAATTCATGTTTACTGAAGAGTGACCAGTTCTATTGAAGGCTCTTGAGTATCCCCTGCTTCCCAGGATCTCTGTTTCTAACCATTCCCTACTTCCAACCCCAGGGAGCAAACCTCCCCCTGCATTATGCGCCATGGTGGACCCAGCTCATGGGACACTACGTCTTTTTAGCCGCGATCTTTAACCTCAGGGAAGGGCACAAGCTCCAGTTCTGAGCCTTGATGGGCCTGTCCCGTGTTGCACCAGAAGTGTGGGTGTATGGACAGAGCTGGCAGCCCCACACAGATACACGGGGCAGGCAAACACTGCAGGGGAACGTGGACATCAAGGATGAAGGAGGTTTGGAGAAGGCTGGTGATGGAGGAGGAACCAGCATGTGACACTGAGAGGCAGGAGCAGGGGAGGGGCTGGACAGGAGCTGTGTGGATACCAGAGCTCTGGAGAGAGCTGGCACAGGCTGAGGAGCACACAGGGAGAGCAGAGAGCTCCAAGGGATGGGAAGGATAGAGTGTGAAGGGCTTTTGCTGGGGAGCTCATGACCAGAGCGGAGTAGGAAGGAGCAATCTGGAGGAAGATGAGCAGGATGTGCTGTCACTTGTCCCTGTGCCCTGAGGAGCCCCTCAGGCACTTACGGCACATCAGGGAACTTCCTGCGTAGCAGGTACTCGATGACATCGGGGTCTGTCTGGAACAGCCTCCTCAGCACGTCACACTGCATTTCTGGAGACACCTGGGGAGACACAGCCATGTCACTCACGGGGCCCTGCTCGGCAGGAGGCTGAGCAGAGGCAGCCAAGGGCCCTGGAAGGACCCCAGGATGTGGTCACAGACCCAGCGTATTGGTGTCACACCCGACATACCTCCCTGGGTCTGCAGGATCTCAGCCCCAGCTTTCCCTCCACTATCCCCAATCCTTTGGCTCCCTGCAGATCCCAAAAATTGCTATAAGGCTTTTTGGGGACCTGAAATGTCGCATTCCAATAGACCTGAGGGAACTGTTACTGCTGCCTGCAAGTGCCCTGAGGGAGGGTGGAGAGAGGATGGAGCCAGAGCCTTCCTAGAGGATGGGCCCAAACCAAGGTGTGCATCTCTGACAGGAACAAAATCCTTCCCCTGCTGCTCTTGGAAGAGTTCAGAGGGAAGGAGGGTCCAGAGGAGCTGCCCTGAGGAGCCCCACATACCGTGAACAGGGAGTGGTGGTGCTCAATCAGCCTCTGGAGCACCAGGATTATGGCAGCACTGTCCTCAAAGTTCAGGGCACTGGCATCTTTCTCTCCAGGCTTTTCCTTCTGCAAGATGTTGGGACCAAAGACTGTAGCCAGGTTTGACACTGTCATTTTATTCCCAGGAATCTACAAGGAAGCACAAAAGGAACCCGTGGATTGTGGATGTAGTGGCATGGGATGTCCCAGGATATCCTCACCCACCCAGGGCAGGAACACAAGGGAGAGGTGAGGGCAAGATGTTTGTCTAGGTCCAGTTTGGTCCCATCTGAGCTGGTGGCAGGGCCAGCACAAAGGGATTTGAGGTGCTGGAGCACACACTCATCCTATTCCCACATTCCTCACCTTCCCACCTTTTTCAACCACAATGATCCAGGGATTCCGTGAAGGATTTGTTTTTTCCCAAAGCCTTCACCCAGGCTTGCAGCAGCTCCACTCAGTTCCAATCACAGCAGCCCGGGCACCTTTCCCCAGGCAGCTCCTCTGGAGCAGCCTTACCTCGTGGCCATCAGGGTCCCAGGAGCTCTCAGCATGCCGGGCCACCTCAGCCAGGAAGCGCAGGAGCCGGAGCAGGGTGTCACTGTGGCAGGGGGGCAGCAGGAACAGCAGCAGCTGCAGGGTGTCCAGCTGTGCTGGCCCCTCCATGGCTGGGGAGAGGAGCTATTAGTGAAGGTCCCAGCGCACCCAGCACTTCCAGCCCTCCTCCACATGCTTGGAAATGAGCTGTGGTGGGAGCCAGGCTGCTGTCCCACCCGTCATACCATGGGATGGAGAACCCAGCAAGGGCTGTGCTGATGTTGGATGTTGCACAGCCCCACAGCCAAAGACTGTCCTGGCTCAGAGGGATTTTTATAATCCAATTCAAATGAAATCGAACAAACCCCCCACCAAACCCACAGATTACAGTAACTGCACGTGGCAGTGCCAGAGAGCACAACACCCATCCCATCACTGTCCAGAGGGTTTGGAAAAGAGGAGTGGTGAGGAAGGATCCATTTCTGGCAGTGTCCAAAGTCAGGTTGGGCAGGACTTGGAGCAACCTGACCAAGGGATTTAAGGTGCCCCCAACACAGATCCTCCTGTGGCTGTTCAGGCTCTGCTCCACAGGTACTCACTGGCTGTGCTGAGGAAGGCTCCATAGAGCTCTCTGGGAATCAGGGAATCGGGCATATCCCGGAGGAACTCTTTGAGCAGAGCAGCCACATCATGAACACTTTGATGCTCATCCAAGAGAACATCCAGCCCTCGATCAAACTCTTCCCTCAGCTTGGAGATGGAAGAAATTGGAAGGATGAAAATCAGTCAGTTCTAGTCTATTTCAGACCTCTCCACACCAATGTCAGCTCTATCCATCCCCATCCATGTGAGCCTCTCTCCCTGACAAGAGGATGCAGTGAATGTCCCCCTTTACCTGCTGGACTCTTTTCTTGGAGCTCCCAACACGGAAGATGCCGACAGTTTGGAGCCCTGGGGGACAGACAGATTAGTGCTGTGCATTCCCACAGCTCCCTGCCACTCCAGCTGCTCCTGGGAGCAGCTCAGCACCATGGTGAGACTTCTCCTGCATGGCTTTTCCTTCTCCAGACAGTGAGGAAAAGGAAAGGCTGTGGAGCCATGAGATTTCCTTGGGTTGTCTGTGGAAAGGGAGGAGATCCCATCCTTACAGTCACTGTGAGGGAGGACAGGATGTGCAGCAGGAGCTGAGGCACCAGGAGATGGTCACTGACACACACAGTGACATTCCCTTCTCAGTGACATTCCCCTCTGGTGCTGCATACAACCCAGAGGACTCTCCACAGGAGGCTTTTTGGGAGATGCCCTGCCCCAGGACTCACAGAATCATTCAGGTTGGAAAGACCTCCAAGACCATTGAGTCCAGCCTCCGGGTGAATCCCACAATGCCCATTAAACCCAGTGCCTCCTCCCACTTGGGGGTGGCCAGGCCAGGATGTCCTGGTGACCACACACAGGGAGTTTTTCCAGCCCTTACCATGTGTCTCAAGGTGTGTGCAGCACCTGTCCACAATGCGTGGCACCTGCCAGGTGATGGGGTTCAGGCTCAGTGGCTTCTTCTTTCCCCGGCTTCTGCAAGGGTCCAGCTCGTGGGGGTGTGAGAGCTGCAGGGCCTCCAGCAGCTTGGATGTGTTGTCACTCAGGTCCGTGATGGAATCCACGGACATGGCCCCCTGTGATGGAGCAGAGGGTGTTTGCAGGTGGCAGGAATGACCCCACAAATCCATCACTGCCATGACCTCATGGGTTTCTGGGAAAGGGCAGCATCCCGTCCCACCCATGCCACAGGCAGGGACACCTTCCACTGTCCCAGGCTGCTCCAAGCCCCATCCAGCCTGGCCTTGGACACTGCCAGGGATCCAGGGACAGCCACAGCTTCTCTGTGCAACTTGTGCCATGGCCTCCCCATCCTCATGGGCATCCTCAATTCCTTCCCAATATTCCATCTATCCCTGCCCTTAAATGTCCCCCTGGTAACCTCAGCTCCATAAGAACTGCACTGGTGAAGTCCTCCCACTCCTCACAGTCCATCTCTGAGGGGACTGAGGACATCACCATTTCCCTGAGGACAGACTGGGACCAGCCCAGCCTGAGACACAACCAACTCAGTCAGTAAGAAAAGATCCTGGAAAATCCCATTTATCGCTAGATTCAGATGTCCCCATCCCACAGCACTGTCACAGCCCATTTTGAGGACCATACCCTCCTCTGGCTCCAGGAGCTCTTGTCCAGAAGAACTGGGGAAAGCGGCTCGTCTGGGAAGCCCCCGTCAGGTGCTCGGATACAGCTGGTGCCCATTCCCAACCTCTTCTGCCTCTGAGCCCGGAACCTTGTCACCGTGGCCTCCACCTCCAGGCAGAGCCGGCGGCTCTTGCCCACAGCCTCCTGCAGCTGCCGGCAGGCACGGTCATTGCTGATGACCTGGGAGAGCGGGACCCCGAAGGTGTGGGGAGAGCAGTCTGGGAAAAACACGGGAGGAAGGGACAGGCATTGCATTGAGAGAGCTGCACGAAGGAACCCCAGGTTTCCTGCCCCCAGGAGCACCTGGTGCGTTCAGAAGGAGCCAGGTAAACCCAAAGGGAGCTGCTGTTCCTGGAAAGCAGGAAAGGTGTGATGGGAGCCTGGGTGCTAAAGAGCCAAGGGGGAGGGCATGGCATGGGAAATAGAGTGCTAGGGGGGAGAGGAAGGAGACACAGGGGACTGCTCTCCATCAGCGTGCTTGTTGGAGCCTGTCCCAGTTTTTCCTGGAGTTTCCTTCCTTTAACTGGCTACAGCCCCATGAAGATGCCATGGCATCTATAAAGCAAAAATTTCATACATCACCAAAAATCCTTCCCAAATTCTAACCTCCAGTTTTCTACAGGGTTTGCCTCAGCTATGTCTGCTCAAGAAAAGTCCTGCTATTAGTGGTATTTTTCCCAAGTACCTGTCCCTCTCCACCCCTCTGGCAAGGAGGGCTCTCCTCACCTCCAGCCTTTGCACTCCTCTGGGGTTTTACACCTGGAGCAGAGCCACAAATTCTTTTAGTAAAACATGAGGCATTAATTTCAGTAGTTTCCTTGAGTGGGCTTTGTACTAGTGTGGGGAAGCTTATTCCCACCTGGCTCTGCTCTAGGATTCTGTGTGCCCCGGCGTTGTTACTGAGGTCCTTCAAGGGATGATAAAATAGAACTGGAAGCAGCAAGACTGAGGCAAAGTGGACAGACAGACACATTTATAGGTGTTCACCTTGAAAATGCATTTCATATTACATATATTCCACACACCTTTCTGTGCCTTCCAGGCTGGATCAAGCTCGTGCCATTCCAAGAACAGCAGAAAAACCTGGGATGAAGCATCCTGCTGGATTTGGGCACCTCCCACCCCACCCAAAGTCACCCATTCCCCCGAAGAGCAGGGACCAAAGCCCAGGTAAAAGGGAGGCTGCTGACCTTTCCTCTCCTTTGAGAAGCTCTCCAGCTTCTGCCGGATGGATTTAATGCCTTTGGAACCATCTAGGAGGAGAAGAGAAGGTTCAGCACCAGCATCTTGGGGCAGGTTCAGCACAGGCTCCCTGTCCCTCTGCAGCCTCCAGCCAGGGGACACTGCAGTGACAACCACAGCCCTGAGGGGATCCAGTAGCCCCCTGGCACACATAGTGGGCAGCAGCTGTCCAGGGACAGCCCTGGAGATGGACATCACTGCCTGGAGAACATTCCCAGAGATGGGCACCATCCTCCCCAGGTGAAGGGGTGGTGGGACCCCATGGCTCTACACAAGCAGTGAGGCCCAGAAAGGCTTTTAGAAATGTTTTACAGAGCACAGACATAAAAAGTTGTACAAAACACCATCACAAATCCCATCCTGCTCTGGAGGACTCCCACCTCAGACATCCAGCAGCAGTGCATTGAGAATTCACTCACTGGCCACCCTAAATCCTTCCAGGACACATTATCCTATTCTGGTTCATATTCTTCATTCTTGAGGAATTCTCCTCCTAGGAACAGCTTATATCTATTTGTTTGGGTTATTTTGTAAAATTAGAGGAAAGCTCTGACAGCTGGAATGAGGAACATGAGTGTAGAAGCCAACATAAATTATCCAGCAGCACACTGACAAACCAGGAAGGAAATATTGGGGTTTGGGGGTTTTTTTTGGAACTGCACTGGTCCCTAGAGGACCTGCTGCTGCAGAGTGTCACTGCAAGTGGGATCACAACGATCCAAAATAAAACAAAATAGAAAAGGAATCAGGATGTTTGTGGACAAAGTCCTCCAGGGACTGGTGCTTCAGCCCTGGAGCAACTGGGAGTTCTGGGAAGGAGAGGAGAGCTGTGCTGGGCTCTTCATGAAGCCATTTTGTGGCATGAAATCTTTGGGATATTAAGATGGGAAATGAAACTTGGGTGTCACCTCAAGCACTTGGTGCTCAGTGTGAGGCTGGGCACTGGGAGATGCTCCGTCCCTGGGAGAGGAACCCAGAGACTTGGGGCCTCCATCCTGCCCTGGGGTCCAGGGAGTGGAAGGGGGGTTGGAGACCCCCAAGCTCCCTCTGCACCCCCAACCCCAGACCTGGTGGCATCCCCTGCCCTGCTGGGGTGCCAAAACATGGTCCAGGGCAGACGAGGCACATCAGGTAGGTAAGAAGTTAATTTGGGAAGGAGTCTGAGAACCCCAACTCTCTGGGTTTGCTGATGGGGAACACAGGCAGCCCTGGGAACCCTGACAGGGCCTCTGTGTTCAGTTCCTGTGGAGCTCCTAAATTTATCCACCCTTTAATGTCCTAGTGCATTATCCTCTCTCCCATAAGCCCCTTTCCAGCACTGGGACTTACTGCTGGACGTGGATCCAAATCCTGTCCCACCCCAAGGGCGCTCAGACAATCCCAGTGGAGACCTCGCCAAGTTGTCACATCTGGTTTGGGTTTGGGGGTTGGAGGGTCATGTTCTCACACTGCTGTGGACACGCAAACCCCTCTACAGGCTGATCAGGCCTTTGGGGCTCAGAATAAAGCAGTAATGAGAAATAAAATTGACCAAAACGTGTCACAAATGCCTTTCCATAACCTTCATCCTGGGCTGTGGTGCGGGGGTGAGCAGCATAACTGGCTCAGTCTCAGCTCCCCTTGGGAGGAGCCTCCTGTCCCATGTTCTCCCTCCCCTCCCATCCTCTCCCCCCTGTACCTCTGTCTAGGCTGAGATGCCCCACAGGCAGCCTCTCCTGCAGCCGGAACAGTGCCAGCTCCTGCAGACTGGCCCTCTCCAGCTCAGACAGGCTCTGCAGGGCCATGGGCTGCATCCCAGGGCTGGGGCCTGGCACAGGGGCCGAGCCAAAGGTCCTCTGGAAAACACACCTGTGTGAAAGGAACACATGGCAGTGATACCTGCTTTAGGAGAGAAACTGCTGGGAGCACCCCAGGGAGTCTTTGCAGGAGATATTTGTCCCTCTGTCACCTCTCCAAGGAGCCAGTGGGGCTGCAGATGCCCCAACCACATCATCTCACTTTAACCTTCCAAGCAAAGGCCTTGGAAGCATCAGGAGAAGATATTTAGATTTGATATCGGGAAGGAATTATTCACTGTGAGGGTGGGGAGGCCCTGGCACAGGGTGCCCAGAGAAACTGTGTTTGCTCTGTCCCTGGGAGTGTCCACGGCCAGGTTGGATGAGGCTTGGAGCAACCTGGGCTGGTGGAAAATGTCTCTGCATGGAAGGAGATGAGCTTTAAGGTCCCTCCCAACCCAAGCAATTCCACAATTCTACGATTTATCTCTTTTAAATCATAACCAACCTCACATGACCAGAGGTGCTGAAGCCCTTTTCCCTAGGCACAGGCTGGACTACAGCCTGTGGACACACCCTGGACACCCCATCTCCTCTACCAGAGCTTTGGGAAACCCTCCCTATTGTGTGTAGGCTCTGAGAGAGCCCACACAGGGACTTGGTTCCTCACCCCACACTCACCTGTCTGCCTCCAGCCTGGTGCCACCTCCCTCTGGTGCCACCTGTGCCACCGCCCCAGCACTGGCACCCCCTGGCATGGTCCAAAGAGCAACAGCAGCCCCAGAGAGAAGATAGGATTGAGGTCAGAGTACGGGTTCTGAAAAGAATCTCCCCAAAGAGGCTTAAGGCAAGAATGAAAAATAAATGCCTGGAAGTCTCAAGGGATGAGAGAGAGACCCCCCCAGGAATGGGACAGGGCTCCTGTGTCAGTCTCTGTCACCCTCCTCCACCCCCTGAGACTGGTTCCTTCTGGCCAGGTTTGAAATTTCAGTTTCTAAAGGTATTTAGAAAGTTACATAAATTAAAGAAGAAAACAAATATAAAATAGTTGTTCAGAGTTCCCTGTAAGGGCACACTGAAAAGTGATTCAGCTACATCATAGAATCCCACACTGGTTTGGGTTGGAAGAGACCTCAAAAACCATCCCATTCCACTCTTGCCATGGGCAGGGACACCTTCCACTATCCCAGGCTGCTCCATGACCGGTCCAGCCTGGCCTTGGGCACTTCCAGGGATGCAGGGGCAGCCACAGCTTCTCTGGGGAATTTGGGCCAGGGCCTTGCCACCCTCCCAGCCAGGAATTCCTTCCCAATATGCTATCTCTTCCTGCCCTCTGTCAAATTAAAGAGGTGCAATGCAGAGATTTTTATAACTTCCATCCTGCTTCCCCAGGACAGCCTGGTGCAGGAAACTCCTTGTCTGTGACAGGTAAGAGCATCTCCACATGCCAGGGACAGCTCCTGTGCCTCTGCTGAACCAGAAACTCCCAGCAGGGCAGGAGGAGCTCTGCTGTGGATGGATGGATGGATGGATGGATGGATGGATGGATGGATGGATGGATGGATGGATGGATAAACCCCCAGAGAGACACACTGCAGGAAATTACCTTTGTGCAGGTGAAGCTCCACACTCCAGCAGAGCCCACGGCCACAGCCCCAGCCTGAGTGGAGTCCTGGAGGATGTGGCTGCCATGGGGTGAGGAGGACTCCCAGTTAGGAGAGGGAGCAGCAGAGGGAAGGCAGGAAGGAGAAGGCAGGAAGGAGAAGCCTGCACAACTTGCTGCTTATCTGCTCAACCACAGGCACCACTCAAGGAGCCCCTGTCACGTACCACCACCACTGGCACTGCCAAAGCTCATCCTCTAGGAGTCAACCCCAAATACCTGTCCTGCTTCTCACCCCAGGCGGATTTATGTCCCTGCAAACAGCTGAGATAGGGACCAACCCCTCCAAGCCAGAGGCACAGCAGCAGCATGGGTGTCCCTGCAGGGGACAGGGACCAGTGATCCCTGTGGATCCCGTGGGACAGGAGAGCTTGCTCAGCCTGTACTGGCACCCGGCCCCCCACAAGGAAGGAAATGCTGGCCCATGGTGGGGGCAAAACCAGAGCCCCACAAAATCCTCCTTTGGAGGGGATGCCAGAGTAGGAACTTCACTAACTCAAAAACAGGACTAGTGCTTATTTCAGGAAATCTCATGGGGAAAGTTCAGTCCAACTGCCCCCTCCCTTCCCAAGGAGCAGTGGCTGCTCCCTATTTCAGTCACAGTTTATCTCTTCCCAGCTGGAACAAAGGGCCCACATTTACCTCGCCCGTGTCCTCCCGCAGCAGCAACAGCAGCTCCTGGAGCTCCCAGCTCTTCCTTTGGGACGATGGTTTTCACAGCGGTGTCTCCTCAAAGGCTCCAAGGGCCCTTCCAGCCCGCAGGCAGGAGGAGAAGCAGGGAAGTGATGGAAAGGAGCTGCCACAGCCGAGGGGAGGAGAGAGGGGATGAGAATGTGAATTTTCTGCCAAAGAAATGAGAGCCAAAAACAGCGTGTGGAGAGAGGGCAGGGTTGGATGGAAGGAACTGCACTTCCCACACTGGACACAGAGTCTTGGCAGGGATCACCCATTGCTCAATCCCCTCCATCCTCAGCTTTCCCCACTCCCATCCATTTTGTTTTGGGGACACCCACAAAACATCAGCTGTACTGGCAGGTGAAACCTGAACTGGGAACGTGCTGCCTGGCCTGATGAGGGCCAGTGGATGGTTCCCACCTCAGCTCTCCGTGCACTTTCCTGGTGCTCCACTATGGCATCTTCTGACAGTGTCCGGCAGGGTCTGGCACAGGCTGGGCACACAGATGCTCTCCACGTGCTGCGTCCCTGCAGAGCTCTGCTGCTGAAGTGCTCACAGACCTCATGTAGTGGATTTACAGCTAAAGTTGTTCCCAGAAGGACCTTGGAGAGCCTCCCAAACCTCCACCAGCACCCAAAATTGGCACTTCCTTGCCAATTACCACACGCACAAGCCCTTTGGGGGCCACAGCCAGGCTCCTGGCCCATGATCATGGAATGGTTTAGGTTGGGAATGACAAAGAAAGCACCAGGGCCAAGATTTGCCCATAA
The DNA here is from genome assembly GCA_013399915.1 of Illadopsis cleaveri. Lineage (NCBI taxonomy): Eukaryota > Metazoa > Chordata > Aves > Passeriformes > Timaliidae > Illadopsis > Illadopsis cleaveri. The sequence continues at coordinate 97,275 of VXBB01001939.1, forward strand.
AAAATGTTTATTCCTTAAAAATACAGCATTCATCTGCAGGGACACAACTATTCAGAACATTTTTAAAAGGGTTTTTATCTGCTCCCAGTGTGGCAAGCTTTCAGTGTTGGGAGCAGGGAGAGCAACAGCCCATGTGGGAACAGCTGGATCCCAATGGAAGGTCTCTGTCACCCATCCCTGGGTTTTCACCTCAGCAGCCCATCTGCAGGACAGATTTCTCCTTGGAGAAACCTCAGTCTCTCTGGAAAGGCCCTGGGAGAGGGGAAGCAGCAGGACCCTGGGGCACTCTAGCCCTGACTCACTTTCACAGCACCAGCCATTGCTCTACAGGTCCTGGCTTCTCTCCCTCCTGCTGCCCCGTGGAACAATCTGCCTGGTCTTGCCAACAGCCCCAGCCCCCTCAGCCCCCCAGGAGGGGGCTCTGGCTGCCCACGGTGCCCCAGCCCCATCCCAGCTCCCACCCCACAGTCAACAGAGGCTGGGACCCAGCAAGTCCTTGTGCTGCGGGAGCTGCCACGCTGGGGAGCCCAGCCCCGTGCTGCCCAGTGATCCCACACCTTCCCTGACTCCAGGGTGCTCCAGCCACAGCAGCTCTCATGGCTCTGGAACTTTCCTGATTCCTAAAGGTTCTTCCCCAGTTTTCCCAAGGAGAGCTCTCACTGACTACACACGACCCTGCCCTGTCTCCCCTGGCTGACCCCAAGGGACAGGTGGCACATTTCCACCTGGCACAGCAGGGGCGTCTCCTCTGTGACCACTCTGGCTCCCCCAGTGCCTGGGGAGAACTGGTGCCAGGCTCTGCCAGTGGGGGCAACAATGAGGATGGTTCATCTGGGCTGGAGGATGAAGGTGCAGGAAGAAATCCAAGGGATCTGGAGAGACCTCAGGGCCTTGGAATGAGTGGGAAAGGGAGCAGGAGCACAGGGAGTGCTCTCCTCTATCCTTCCCATTTCAGGGAATGGTGACAGGAGAAACAGAGCCAGCAGGTCAATACCTGGCTCCAAGTCTGGTGTCACCAGTGGAATTTTGGGGTTTTGGATGAGGAATTGGTTCACACAAGACCAGGTGTCTGTGCCAGGTACACAGAACATATCAGAAATGTCCCTGTACTCACTTGGGCACTACCTTGCCCATGGCACAGGGTGAAGAAGCACCTGGCAGGATGACACCAGGGTTGGGATGTGCCTGAGAACAGGAACATAGGAACTGGGGCTTTTCCTGCAAAGATGAGGTGGGATCAATAGCTCAAGTGAAGGGCACCAACACCTGGGGCATGGGGAGCAAACAGGAAGGGCTGGAACTGTGACAGCTGCCATGCTGGAAACACGTTTGGATGTCTGCACGAGGTGACTGTGAGCTCTGCAGGTGACACCAGCATGAGGCTGCTGGGGGCAGGAGGATCCAGAGGGCTCTGGGCAGGCTGGGATGGGCTGAGCTGTGCTACCCTGCACCTCTGCACAGCTGGGCAAGAGCCTGGCATGCACTGGGAACATGAGGAACAGTGCTGGGAAGGTTCAGGAGCAGAGGAGTCTGTGCTACTTGAGCTTGGTATCCAAAGCAAAACAGGTAGAGGACCTGGGTGGTAAGAACCACCAAAAGCCAGGCTCTGCTCCACCCACATCCCCAGAAAAATCAAACACCCTTCCCATGTAAAAGATTCTGTACAGACTGACCCAGAGCACTAGTGGCACTGCCAGAATCCCCCTCTGCCCCCACCTCAGCTTAACTTCTAATAGAGAAAACAGCACAAAAAAAGAATCAAGTCCTTGGCTCAGAGGCCCCTGAGCCATCTAAATCTTGTTTAAATATACCTTGTTTTTTACTCAGAAATATCTAAAAAATGCCTCTTTTTTCCCCATTTGGTGATCTAGAAACCAGAAGATGCCCCTTGTTTTTGCTTCAGGACAGTCTGTGGCACTTCCTAGCAGAAGGAAGGTTGAGGAGGCAGAATTTGGGCACACAAGCACATACAACATTGGCAGAACAGAGAGTCAACACGCTGTGCTTCAAAGGGTCAGGCTGGAGCTTTTTTCCCCAAATACATTGAACAGCACTTGTCCATTAACAAATAACTGATCAAAGGAGCTGCAGAACTTGGAGGCTCTTCCAGTGCTGCTCTGGACTTGGTTTCACTTTTATACTTTGTGCCCCGAGGCCATGGTGTGAGGGAACAAAGGGAGGAGCATCCATATCCCACTGTTCCCAGTGTTAAGTCAAAGCTCAAGTCATTTTCAACCCATCAAAGCCACAAAACTTCCACCTCTTCTCCAGGCTGGCCCCAACCCCACTCAGCTCCTGCCGGAACGTGTTCTGGAGTCGTGTCATGAGAACTTCCACCTCCGCCGTGCAGATCTATGGGAACACAAAGAAAACAGGACTGAAAGTGAAGATGGAAGCCCTGATAGCTGGTGATAATTCAAACTCAAACAGTTACACTGCTGAAGTTCATCCAGGCTTTCCCTGAACTCCTGGGGATAATGCTGGGACACCAGGAGCTGTGTCCAACCGAGTCAAGAGTTAAGACTGTGGAGGAGGAACCTGAGGTGAGCCCAAGGTCCTGCCAAGCCACACTCAGGGCTACAGGCAACTTCTGAAGGGCTCTTCCATGGCTCCAAACCACTCTCCCTGGATCTTAATTTTTGTGCTCTCTGTTGACCTTTTTTGATGAGAATGATGGACAGGGAACAGGGGAAAGATATTCCCCTTCTTTTCCTGTTGGCAGCTTCAAGAAACAAGGTTGTACTTCCAAGTACTCCCTCACCTCCTGCCTCACCTCAGGCCCAAAGATCTGCTCAGGGTTAAAAATAACATTCCAAACTAATCTGAGTCCTGCAAGAGGCAAGGAGGAGACAGAAGAGCTCAGAAGGCACATAAAAGACAACGGGAATAGCCCTAAGTGTGAGTGAACACGAGGAAACTGATGCCATACACAGGTTAAAGGGTGGGCTCTGCACAGAGATTCTCCCAAGCAGAAGCTTCCAGGAGCCTTCTCTGCACTGTGGATACCAAACAGGAAGTTCCAGAAGGCAGCTGAGTGCCGTGACTGCAGTTTTATAAGAGCTCTAAACCAAAATAAAGGCAGCTGGTGGCCCCACAGACAAATTCCAAGCTAGAATGAGAAGATAAAATTATTAATTCTGTCTTTATAAGGCTGGAGTGAGCCAGGCCAGGGAGCCATGTTCTTAGGAAAGGGTAAATTAAACACTCAGTTATAAACACAAGCAGCTGGGTAAGTTCCAATCCCAAGACAGGATTCTCATGCCTGTGAGGTTTCCTGTTCCTGGGGCTCTTTAAGGAAGGCAGCTAGAGACCAGGACAGAGGAGAATGAGACGTAATTCCTTCCCACATCCAGGAGCCTTTAAGTCACTCGCATTTACTCTGAAAAGGAGAACAAAGCCAGGGGGACACGGGTGTGCCGCAGGACACAGGAGTACCGAGGGATGTGGACCCCAAAGCTGCACTGCTTTGGGCAACCTGGGATAGTGGCAGGTGTCCCTGCCCATAGTAGGACGTGGAACTGGATAGGTGTTGAGGTTCCTCCCAACACAAACCAGCCTGTCATCCAAAAATTCACCCCATCTCTCATTCTCTTCCAGCAGATTTCTGCAGGGAGTAGAGCCCAGGCCTCACTGTCCAGCTCAACCTGTCCCTATGCCTACCTGGCCCACACTCACCTTGCTGTCCAGGCGCTGCAGGTAGGAGCAGATGTACTCAATGCTGGCTCCAAACGGATGCACGTGGAGAAATGTTGAAATTATCCCTGCGGAAAGGAACACCACAAAGGTCATTGTCACAAGACAAAAACCAGGAAGCAGCCAGGCATCACAAGGTCACAGCCTGACCCCAGCCAAGCTCGAGGTTTTCCTCAGTTCCAGGACTCCCATCTGCCTTGGGATAACCGAAGGAGACAGAGGTGGGCAGGAGGAGTGCAAGGTCTCCTTCAAGCACATCCCCCCCAATTCAGGTCTCCGGCATCACCATCAAGCCAGCAGAACTCACCAACTAAGAGAACTTCTCGTTCAGATTTCACAGGGCTGTTGCTCAAGGTCTTCTCCACTGGACATTCCTTCTCCTGGCTGCAGGCACAAACTCTGGACATGCTGCTCTCCTGCAAAACAAATCCACAAGGCACATTCCAGACAACCTGGCACACCAGGCACTGGCTTGGGCAGGCTCCACAGAGCATGCAGGAGTGTTTTCTTGGTTTTCTGAGTCACTGCATCCATCATTGCTGTATCTCCTGCTTATGTTCCAAAACGCTCCCAGCAAAGCACAGCTGTGTCCATGGTGCTGGGTGTGATCCACCAAGTGAGATGAAAAGGTCACAACGTGCAGCAGATGCTACCATGCACCCTGCTCCCTGACATGACATCTGCTCCAGAAGGGCCTTGCTTTGAACAACAAAATACAAACCAGACCATGCCCTTGCCATGACTGATTAAGCTGCAGAGGTTTATTTTTCAAATGCCCAAACTGACATAAACGTGCCATGGGGCTGCACAGGGCTTAGGATCAGACTGTCCCTGACTTGAGTTTGTAGTACTGAATTAAAACAGAATTTGGCATAATTTATTATCCCTGACATAAACACAACAATGCAAAGACAGTGGCTCCACTAAAAGCAGAACTTGATTTCCTAGTTTTATGTGGAATTCCAGTGGCCTGAGAGCTGTGGACAGCTATAATTGGGAACAGCTTTCAACAACCAGTGAGATGGGCTGGAGAGAGGCCAGTGACGAAGATAGAACTGAATGGTCCCCTGGGTTTGCTCAAATTCTTACACCAGTGCAGTTCTCAGCTCACAGGGCTGAGGCTGTGCCTGAATGGTCTGAGCTTCCACATTTGCTTCCACAGGAGAAAGAGGAGCTCTGCTCCATGGAAGCTGATCCAGGCACTGCAGCCCAGCAGCTACACTGCAAACCCACAGCCGGCCTTCTGGAGATCACAGAATCATGGGATTGGTTGGGCTGGAAGGGACCTTAAAGCCCACCCTATTCTACCCTGTGCCACAGGCAGGGACACTTTCCACTACCCCAGAGCAGCAGCTCTTGGACTTACATTCCCTTGGCAGTCAGCAGCATCTCCCTCCTTGTCCTCTTCATCTGCCATACTCTGCTATATATGGGCAAAAAAAGAAAGGATTACTGATGATAATCTGTTATTTTTGGTTTGAAGTTCCTGCTCTGATGATTACTGGAATACACAAAACCATTTTTAGTTAGTAGAAAGGCATTTATTATCTTCCCTAGCTCCTGGCACAAAAAAGTGGGACTAAAGATGCAAAATGAAATAAACCCAGTATCTGGCTCTGTGGGCCAAGGGGGAAGTGCTGCCTCATGCTTCTTGTGTAATTGTGTCTGTGCTATGTAGGAAAGGACCAGGGTCATGCCCTGATCCACAATCAAATCAGAGTGGATCAAACCTGTAAAGCAGCATTATGGATTTCTGTTTGGAATTCTGCATGGATTTCTGTTTGGAATAAACCCAGCAAGAATAAAAATATTAAAACACTCACAAAAACTTCCAGTTCGAAAATGTTTTATGGAGGGCCGATCAAAACATGCTCCTAAACTACACTTGTAAATATCAGTGTCTGATAACTGAGACCTTTTCCTCATCTTTTAAAAGCTCAGGCTGCAAAAAACCCCGTTTCAGCTGTGATACCACTGTACACTGTTCAGTGACAGTCCTATTTTATTTATACAGTTACTGTGATTGTCTCACAGGTACACGAAGCAACTGCAGGTCCATTTCTGACAGACATCCTGCAATTTGACAGATAATTTTTTCCTTACTTTCCAAGGACAACTGCTCCAAACCAGGGTTGGGCATTCTCACCAGGAGGGCAGGACAGACGTCCTTCACCACAAAACACAAGGACTGCACAAGGAAGACCTGCATGGCACATACCTGCTCCTTCAGGTTTTCTAGTAATGTTTCTATTTTCAGTTTGTCTTCTTTCACTTTTTCCAATTCAACTTCTCTCTTTTTGTACTCCTCTTGGACTTTCAAAAGATGCTGGAAGAGAAAAGATAAATTCTTAACCTGCCTTCCATCAACTATTGTTCAAAGACATAAAATTTAGAAGGGCTTTTCCATAGAGAGCAGACAGATCACATCCAGAACTATTACAAGATGAAGCATAAACAAGAAGAATCCACAGTGTACCTTAGAAATGCCTTTGCCTATTAGCATAGAAAAATGTGCAGTTGTGTAAACATGGGGCAGTAATTGCATCCCCAATGAATGGGATTTCTCACTTCCTTACTCAGCTGGTTATGGACAGACTTGGTACTTTGGAAGTCACAGTAAAGAGCACACAAGGAATCCATTAACTTTGGATTGCTTCCATGGAACTTATCAGCTCATACACAATCCCTGGTATCAATATTTGCTTTGGGTTTTTTTTAGCAACACTGGACATAATCAAGTTGCTCCCTCCTGCCAGTTTGGATCCTGCTAAAATCCAGAGTGTCTATCCACGTGTTTCTGCTGCTCATCCCAGCCTCTTTCCCCTGCAGCACGGCCCCAGCTGTGGAAAATTCCGGGCCCACCTTCTGCATGCCCTGCAGAGCCTGCTGGAGGAGCTTCATCTGCTGCTCTTTGGTGGTGTCCTCATCCCTGGAGGCCTTGCCCTGCTCCTGCTTGAGCAGCTCCACCTCGTTGCGATAGGCATCCAGCTGCCAGCGCAGGCTGTCGTTCTCTTCCTTCAGCGCCTCCACCTGCGACACCAGCGCTGGGGACAGCACAGCAGTCGAACAATGGAGAGCAGGAAACCCCTGGGTGCTCTCCCCACCCTGCACAGGGGCTCAGCAGCTCCTGTCTACAAATCCTAAGCACCCAAAGAATGGCTCATGCTGTTTGGGATATCACAGGGCTGGAGCCCCTCTGCTCTGCAGCCAGGCTGGGGGAGCTGAGGGTGTCCAGCCTGGAGATGAGAAGGATCCAGGGAGACCTCAGAGCCCCTGCCAGTGCCTAAAGGGGCTCAAAAGAGCTGGAGAGGGACTTTGGACAAAGGATGGAGTGACAGGACAAGGGGAATGGCTTCCCACTGCCAGAAAGAAACTGCTGAAGAGAAGCCTGTTATAAGCTGTAAAAAGGGATTTTACCTGACTCTTCCGTTTCTTTCATCTCTGATGGATCTTCTATTTCTTCATCAGACATTTCCATCTCCTCCTCTCTCCGAATGCCCATCAGCTCATCATTGTGGATGTTACGGATCTCCTGGGGTTCAGAAAGCAGAGGGGGTTTCAATACGTATTTCGAGGAACAGGTTGGCTGGACGAAAAGTTCCTAAAATCTAGGTCTGCAAAACTCCAGGACACAATTTAAAAACTGGCACAGATGATTAGATCAAGGGCAATATCCAGCACAATTCACTCTGTCAGTGAACCTGGGATTGACTCTTCCATCTTCCTTCTGCTCTTGGGATGAGGCAGCTCAGCTTTGCTGTGCAAACCATGAGGAACTGGAGTCAGCCCTAATTCTCTGGAGCTGGAAGTCCCAACCTGAGCTGGGACAGAGCAAACCAAGCTACAACTGCACCCCTGCATGTACAGGGACCTCCTCAAGGTGACCCCAAAAGGCTGAGAGACCCTTTAACCAGCATCTGCTATCTACAGTGAGGTAAGGGACATTTTAAATTACACCTAAAAATGCACCATATACTAGCAGCATTTTTATAAATATGTAAGTATCTGCCAAAACCTGTACCAAGAAGCTGCATTTTGTGGCTTCCACCTTCCTTTAAGAATAGTCCCTAAGCTGGGGGAGAGCAGCAGACTGAGCCTGGCAGTTGAAGTACTCCTGAAAGAGGGCTCACCAGTGGTCTCAGCCTCTTCCCACTGGGAGAACTTACCTTGGAACAAAAGACAGCTCCAACTGGAGAGAGAGCTCCCACCCCAGCCACAGCCAGTGATCAGAAGGCAGGAGAGAATGGGAACACTGGGCTCAGAGTGAATCTGAATCAGATTGCACTTGGCTTCTCAGGTACAAAAGAAACCTTGGCTTCTCTTTTAGCTGCTACAAAGGTTTGACTCAGTGGGATCTGGCAAGTCCCATAGGTACAGTCTCATGGGGAGATCACAGCTGGAAACTTCCCAGGATAACATGGGCATTTAAAGTGTTCCAGCATGGTAGAGGATCAACCACCTACTTGCTACCAGCAGGGCCCTGGCTGGACATGATCCAGAGTCTTCCAAGGCTGCAGTTCTACAGGAAGGTGGCCTGGACACCCCAATCCACAGGGATCATGCCTGGACACCCCAGCTCATGGGTGTCACAAGCCAGGATACCTCCAGCCCAGAGGGATCCCAGGTCTGTGGTGATCACTGTCCAGCAGCCTCTCAGCTTTGCCAAGATTCAATCTGGATGTCAAATAATCTTAAAGGGGAAAGACAACTCCTGGCTTTGCTGGGATAGACTTGCTTTACAAGTTTGTAGTAAGGAAGTCAGTCACCCAGAACCAAAACAAATCCAGAACCACAGGAAAATTTACCCTAGGGGTAAGGAATGACAGCCAAAGGGGCCAGGATAGGGTGGAAGAGTGGGATCAAACTTCATGAGATTCAACAAGGCCAAGTGCAAGGCCCTGCAACCCCAAGGTGGCAGCTGGCAGCACGGATCTCATTGTAGCCCCCAAGACAAGCATCTCCCCACATATCACCTTCCAATGGACACCCTTTCTTTACCTAAGCTTTCTTATTTCTGACATTCTGCCTGACTCCCTTATCTGATTTATCACATCTTACTGGACTAAGAACTATTCTTCCTCCTGCAGGAAGAGGAGTGGGAGTGACAAGCCTTCTTCCATCAGCTCATTCCTGATCACCATTGTTAAACCACACTTCATGACTTCATCATGTCACTTCATGGGATAAATACACTAACAGGAGAACATCCTCCCTCAAGTTTTCCAGGCTGTTCACCTGCAATTATTTCCACCTCAAGGTGGAAATATCACACAAAAATGTGATAAAAGATGCTAAAGACACTTAGAGTTTGTTGTTGTTTTTTTTAACATCTCTCTAGAAATCCATCTTGCTTTAACATTAAAACCAGCAGAAAAATCAACATTTGTTATCATTATTATGACTATTATTGTGCACAACTTCCATCAGCAGACAGGTCTCGATGTATTGCTACTGGTGACACAAATACCAAGAGAAAATTTATTACCTGTACCACAAGAGCCTCTTGAGTGATTCCCACCTCACACTGTGAAGGAAGTGTTGTTATCCACACGAGTATTGTGCAAACTGAACATCAACATCCTGACAAGCAAGAGACCGTGCTGGAGGATCTAACACAAGAAAAGATTACCAACCTCTGCTTGTTTGCACCACACGCTGATGTTCTTACGCTGAGCTTTCGTGAAATGGTCCCAAGCCTTTTGTTTGGAGGCAGAATGGTACACGGCCACTATCTGCTCGACTGGAGTGGCAAATCAGCAGCAAATCAGGCCCGAATAGCATCCAGAGAGGGCGAACAAGAGGAGTAAAGGAGTAAAAAAGTGGAATCAGGCAGGTGGTTTGGCTCCCCTTTTCTCATAACACTGCACTGTGCTGATGCTACGCTCAGGGAAGGGTCTGAGTGTCTGGAAAGAGCCTTGTGGGCTTCACCAGGTCAGTGCCAAATGCTCACAGAGCAACGACCAACGGGGGCATGGGCTCTGCTCAGCTGGGAAAAAGGCAGGACATGTGAAAAAAAAGGCAGCAGAGCTGCTGAAAAATATCCAAATACGCTGTGTAAGACTGGCTTGGAGTGTAAGTTCAGAGGGGCAGGACTCACCTCTGAAATGGGGTGATGAGCTACAACCATGAGTTGGCCTTTGGACAGTGCCACAGCCTGTGTGAGCTACAGGAACAGCACCAGGATCAAAGCAAAGGCACCAGCCATCAGCTTTTCTTGGTTCTGGGATTTATTCCTTCTGCTTCTCTAGAAAATTCAGAGGATTTGGAATACACAAAGTGCTTCTCCTTGGCTGAGAGCTCACCCACAGCACAAAGCACATCCACTAGATTTTTTCTATGCTTGTTATGCAGTACCCGTAATTCTCACAAAATAAACACATCTCCCTGCTCTTTAGAGTAACCAAAGAGTGGCTGAGATACCAGTCTTGGTTTTAGAGAGTGGAGTCTCTATTACTACTACTCTATTACTACTTACTCTGCAGTGCTCATTGTATGTCCCTCTGGATTGTGTGCCCATAGTTTTTACCATTAACAGAATTTAAAGAAAAAGAATAATTTAAAAAAATTAAGTAACAGCTAAAATTATTAGATACAAACCCAGAAGTTAAGAATGTTCAAAAGCTAGGCAAGGGGCTCAAGGAGAATTAGTACAATTGTGGAGAAGGTACTCATAAAGAAGTAAAAATATTCAGATTTACTAAAGCAAGGATGTGTAGGAGGCAATGAATGGTCTGATGAACTGTTACAAATCACATCCTGGAATTATTACAGTCCATGCCTCTTCCTTGATTTCCTGGTTTTATAAAGTACTGGGATTTGAGAGACCCAGGGTCTACAACAGGGTGTTGGAAGCCCTCTGCTGCTCCTACCTTTGGTGAACAAATCCTGCACACTTCGCTGAGGCACCAAATTCCCAGGAACTTACCTTGTCTGTGCACAGGAGGGGTTAAAAAGATGACAGAACTAATAACAGACGAAAATTAAGAGGAAACAAATTCAGAATTCATTCTCTCCTCCCCCCAGATGTGGATTCTTACTCCAGTAAAAAGTACCACAGGGGATTTTTGCCAGATTAGTGCCACATGATTCCAAATCAGCCAGAGCTGCACAGAAGCGATTGCCACTTCTTTTCCCAGAGCCTTTTTAGGGGGCCTCTCCAGACTCTGGAAATTAACAGTCTTCCCTACACCAGACAACCAACATCCAGCATGGAGACACTACTCACACTGCACCAAGATCCCTGAGAGAGCCAGTTTGAACTTCTCTTTAGCTTCTTCCATCTCCTTCTCGTGAGCTGCTTTCTCATTGACAAGCCTGCGGATGTGGCTGTTGGCTGACTGGATCATGGAGTAGAAGTTGTTGGCAGTTCTCCTGTTCACTTCCCCACGTTCTATCCAGGTTAGCAAGGTCTGGATGGCTTCTGAGAACTTGGTGTCATCTGCAGCAAGAAAGGATAACTTGACCCCACAAATCTGGGGTGGCCTGGGCAGCTTTCAGGTCTTTTCCCTGAAGCAAAACTGCTCCTTCAAAGGTCAGCATCCTTCAGGTGACTCATCACAAATCCTGGAAGCAGGGAAGGATCTGAACACGTGGCTGTACAAAGGAAGGTAAGTCCAGCACCAAGCTGATGGAGCAAATCACCTGCTGAGGTGCAGCAAGAGGATGAACAAGCACTAGAAATTCAGTAGAAAATTTCACATCTACTGAGATGGACCCTTTTGTGAAAGGAAATGATCTCCAGCTCCAAAATCATCAGGTTACACGTGAATCTTAGGCTTCCAATAAGGTCTTACATTAGTCCTTTTAACAAACAAAATTATCTGGAAGAAACTTGTACTTAACGGTTTTGATTTGCACAAGTTTGCTGCACTCGAAAGGTTTGTTCAGCCTTGGGAAAATAAGATTTAAGGAAGGCCTCATCACTGTGTCCGGGGAAGGACTATGAAGATGAAAATTCCTCTTTTACAGGGGAGTCACGTGGAAAGGATGGGGGGGAATGGATACTCCTGTGGACAACTTTTCACAATGGCAGCGTTGTGAAAGTGCTGGACTCCCCAGTAGCAGAGGTGTTCAAGATTGGGCTAGGCACAGTGTTCGGCCATCTGGTCTAGACCGTGCTTTTGCTAAGAAAGGTCAGGCCAGGTGAGCCTTCAGGTCCTCTCCATCCTGAGACTCTATAAATATGATTCAAGCACAGGACAAAGCTTTTGACAAAAAGATGGTGGCAGAGCTGCTGTGTGCTGACCCCTGGAGAAGACTGAGCTCTGAGTGCCAGCCCCTCTCACCTTTGAGCTTCTCGGCCACCACGCTGCACTCGTGGTCGGAGTAGTGCACGACGGGGGGCGGGGAGGGCGGGCGGAAGCGCTCCTCGGCCAGGCGGCGCCGGTGCCGCTCCTCGCGCGCCAGCATGCGCTGCTTGCACTCCCACTCGTACAGGTCGTCCCGCGCCTGCGCAAAATCCACGTGCAGCCGCCCCGTGTCCTTCTTGTCCGTGCTGGAGCCCAGCCGGATGCGGTAGCCTGGCGGGAGGGGAAGGTGGTCAGTAGGACAGGGGACTTACCTCGGCCTCCCGTGGCAAAGGGAGCCCAGAGGGTTCAGCCCTGATGGCTAACAGGTGAAAAAATTCTACTAAGCCAAGCCAACCAGCCAAATAAAACCCCACTAAGGCAAGCCAACCAGCCAAGTAAGTCCAGCCCACCAGCCAGGAAATTAGTGCCTAAAAAAATTGACAGTTGCTCCTATCTATAGAATAAACTATTCTCTTTATATAGATATATAGAATTCTATTTTATCTATAGAATTAGCATCTTACTTATCCATTTAAGATGGGAATAGACTCTGTACCTCAGCCCAACGTTTTGTATACGTTTTCAGGTGACAAAGCATTGCTGACTTTCCTCTCAGGGGCTGTTTTCATATATTTAAACAGAAATGCAATGGCAGCAAAAGGCAAACTGACACAGCATCAGAGAAATCTGCCCCAAATTCTGTTGTTCTGTCTATAAAGGCACCATCACAGTTCTGTCCCAGAATTTTAAGCTTCCCTCTGATCCAAACACACCCACCAGACAGGTAAAGTGCCTTGTCCACCATGAACTCCTCAGCAAAGCGGATGTGGCAGAAGTTCTTCTTGCTCTTGCGGATAGCTATGACCTCCCCGCACTGCTCAAACACCTCCATGATGATCTGTTCCGTCCCGTTTTCTGGCAGGCCTCCAACAAACACTGTCTTGCACCCTGGGGGCCTCTCTCTCGTGGCTGGAGGGGGAAGATCTGAAGGGAGAAAGCAGAGATCAGGTTTTGGGTTGCCAGCACACATTCCTTCCACCTGCTCCTCTCTCCTGAAAGATGATGACACCTTCCTGACTTCCTCCAAACATGGACCTGGTTATACCACACTCAGATTTATGGAGTGGATCCACAGCACTGCTGAGGTGCCGGATAAAAATATGCATATTCACCAGCATGTTTCCAAAAAGAACATCTTAGGAGCCTGGAGCCCTCCAAATACTCTCTTCAATGCAGGAGGTTCACTGAGCTGCTGTCAAAGAACACAAGCAGCACCAGGAGTTCCCAGCTTTATCATGGAAGGTGCTACAAAATCACAGCTGAAAAAAACTGCCCCAATGTAAACAACACATAAAAAACATACTCATACTCTTTGCTGCAATTGCTCACACTCCAGACTTGCATGCTTGAGCTACATCTCACAGAAGAATAAAATCATGAAGACTTCAAGCATTCAGCAACTGGAATGGCTTCTTCCCCCGTCCTTATCAAACTAGCAGCTGAAAAGGCTATTTCTGGAAACAGCAAACACTCAGTGACAAGAACAGGCTTTTCCTGTTGCTCTGTCACCCTCTTGCCAGCACTGAGTCCCAGGAATAGCCCTATTCTCACACACACCTGGGGTTTCTATGAACATAAAGGCAGGGATATCCTATAGAGACAAAGCACAAGCAGACAGTTACGTGGGTTAGGTGGGAAGAGAGTGCAGCTCTTGCAGTGGATGATCTCTTTCACAGCCGGCATGTCCGGAGGGATGGGAGGTGGGACAATCCCCAGACCTGGCATCATGGGGTTGATCGGAGGGATTCCAGTCATCATTCCAAGAGCAGGATCAAAATCTAAATGGAGGAGAGAATAAGGGAGTCAAGTGAGGGGGTAGAGTCATACAGGGACTGTGAGCTCTAACAGCAAACAGGGAATGCTCCCACATGTGCCAGTGAAAATCAGGAACACGTCAACATCAAATTTAGATCTGTGCCCTTAAAATAATGTTTTAAAACTGTTTCATTGCTCATTGCCACAGTCAAGTAACTTTTCTCTGTTAAAAATAAATTACTTCCTTCTATCCTCTGTAGACACTGGCTCTCATCTAGTGTCCAATCCTTCCCAGAGAGGTTTGTCCACAGAAAGACACCTGTAACATATGGGAACAGTGGAAAACCTGACCCAGTTTGGTTGTATTAAGTAGTTCAGCAGCACAGACAGTTGTGACAAGGCTTAAGGGCATCAGGAAGAATTTGTACATGGAAAAGGTTGTCAGGCACTGGAGGGAGTGGAGTCCCCATCCTTGAAGGTGTCCAAGGAATGACTGGATGTGGCAGTCAGTGCTCTGGGCTGGTCACAAGTTGGACTCAATCATCCTGGAGGTCTTTTCCAAACTAAATGGTTCTGGGATTTAGGGCACCATCTCACCAAGCAGACAAGTGCAGCAACTCCAGCAGCTAAAGAACCTGCCATTTCCTTGGTATTTTGAAACACAGTCACAGCAAAAACACGTCTGAGGCCAATCTTCTGCCACCAACCGGCATTTTTGGAGGAAGGGACAAGAAACCTTCCTGTTCCAACTGTGAAAGATGGATGTAGGAGTACATGGGAATTGTATCCTCATCCATGGCATAGGCTTGTGTTGATTTTTCCTTCATGGAAGAATGTCAGCAGGAGAATGACACAGAAACACCATCTCCACAGCAAAGCCAAATGTGAAACAGCCTTGGGGACAGGAGAGAACTTTCTCGATTCCTGCTGAGAGAGCTGGGGCTGTTCAAACTGGAGAAGAGAAGGTTGTGTTGCCTTCCAACACAGACATTTACTCCCCAGGTGAGCAGGCAGCTCTTACAGCAGGGAGAGCATCTATCTTAGTGCAGCAAAGCAGTGGAACAGTCAGTTCCATTCAGGAGTTTGATGTCCAGCATCCTGCACTGCTGAGAAATCAGGCAAACTCAGCTCTGTCCCTGCAGGAGGTCTTTCATCCAGTACAAGATGACTCAGCCATGCACACGTATTTCACACTACGAGGTGGTCATTTCTGGAGGAGAATCCTCCATTAATTTCTGCCATATCTATTTTGCTACCCTGTTGCTTTCCTCTTCACTTTCCTCCCATCCTTCCTTACCAGCCACTCCAGTTCAGTTTAGAGTAACATGTTTCTGGATATCACTGGTTTCCTGATCTCTGTGTGGCACTCTCCTCCTCCTGCTCCACTGCAGGATATCTAGGGGTACCTCGCAATAATTATTATTTGCATTAAAAAACATGTATTCTCATCTCCTCTTAATTCAGGCCTCTAAATAAACCACTTGCAGCATGAATGCATTTCAAACACAGCTCAGTGTGTACACGGGGGGTATTTATCCAACCCCAGTGCAAGAGGCTATTCCCAAAGGGCTGTGAGCTGTATTCCCAAAGGCTCAGCTCACCAGGCAGGAGGGGCTGTCCTGTCATGCCCATGGGAGCCATGCCCAGGTTGTTCATGGCGGTGGCCCAGGCACTCGGGTCGGACATTGGCAATCCCATCGGAATGGAGTCCAGGCTCAGATTTCCGCCACCATCTGTTGAGAGGAACATAGAAGTGATTAAGGACTTAGAGCAGATCTCAGCTCTGCCCAGCGAGACTCTGCAGTGTCAGCACCCAAAACCAGAGCTAAACCCACTCTCAGGGAAGAGCCAGAGGAAAAACAACCAGTGCTGTGCCTCTGGAGCAGCTGGAACCTGAAAAACACCTTAGACCACCTCAGTAATGGTTCATCCACTGCAATTAACAGCTCTAAGGGGCCTTGAAGGAACACTGATTAAAGGTAAGGCGACACTGATTCCTCACAAGAGATCTAGGAACAAAGGACACATCCAGCACATATAAACTGTCAGACTGCACTGAAATGAAGGGAGCTGTTCCAACAGGATCTTCCCACTGCCATTGGAAGTGCTCTGTCAGCTCATCAAAACCATCATTAAACTGTGCTGTAATGCCCCTGATTCTCCTTAAAGGATTTTTAACTCTCCAGGGAAACAGTTGGACCTTCTCTCTACCCAGCTGCATTCCACCCTCTCCTTCTACAGCTGTAGGCTTTGCACATCACCTTCCTTCTGCCTCAGGTGCAGCCTCATCCTTCCCCTCTGCACCTGGAACCTCCCTAGGGAAGTTCCCAACTCACTCCCACAGACTGCTCTGTCCATGCTGTAACATCCCACCTCCACGGCACAAGCAGGTGCCACATTTCCCCAGTCACACTGGTGGGGATTGCAGTTTTCAGCCACAATGTAATCTGCAAAGACATTATTCTGTGCTCCCTTTTTTCCCAATCCTCTGTGAGAAATCCTGAAGCTGGCATCTAGGAAGTTTTCCTTGCAGGCCTCCTTGATCTGACATTACAATATCATACTGTTCATTTAACACTTTGTTTTTATGGCATTATCTTAAATGTGAATGTCTCCAGTCGTTCAGCCAGAGCTGCCTTATCCTGCTTTTAATCATGGTCATGATTTTAATCTTGAGATTCTGTTCAATTAGGAAAATAAATCTATTGGGACAAGTATAGAGAATCACAGAAGGGTTGGAAGGGACATGAAAAACCATCCTGTTCCATCCCCTGCCATGGGCAAGGACACCTTCCACTACCC
Organism: Illadopsis cleaveri; assembly: GCA_013399915.1. Lineage (NCBI taxonomy): Eukaryota > Metazoa > Chordata > Aves > Passeriformes > Timaliidae > Illadopsis > Illadopsis cleaveri. The sequence goes on from VXBB01001939.1 coordinate 113,873, forward strand.
CACACTGCTCCAAGCCCTGTCCAAGCTGGGCTTGGACACTTCCAGGGATGGAGCAGCCTCCCTACCCTCCCAGAGAACAATTCCCTCCCAAAATCCCATCTAACCCTGCCCTCTGGCAGTGGGAAGCCATTCCCCACTGTTCTATCACTATGTACTCCTTGAGGAGATCCCACAGTCCAAGCCTGGCTCCAGGCACAGTGGTGGGGCTGCAGCAGAGCACAGCTCCCTCTGCCCACCCTGCACAGCCACACCCCTGGACTCTACATGGATCTCTTGTGTCCTGCCAGCAGTGGAGCTGGTATCAGCTCACCTGGGGGAATGCTGCTCCTCTTCCTCTTTCCCGGGTCACTGCCATCCTCAGCCGGGCTGTTCGACACCCGCAGGCCAGCAGTGCTGCCCAGCCCCAGGGACTCAGTGCTGGCAGGGTCAAAGGACAGGTGGTTTAAACCTGAAAGAGAAAAGCACACCTAGAGATTTGACTTAAACTGGTTTGTGATGCTTCTGGATCACTGTAGTGAGAGAAATGCCCAGTTCTGGACACAAGCAGCACTCCAGACCCTGATGTAATCCTGACTCCTGGCCCCAGCTCTGCCTCATCTGAATGTTACACAATAAAATATTATTCCCCAGCATCAATTCCACCACCCACATAAATCAAACCGCCTGACAGTGTAAGCCAGGGGCGCATCTTCCCTGGGTTGAGCAGCATTTCAAGCCTGGAAACTCAAAGGACAGGATTTTTCCCTATTTCTATTTTTCTATTTTTCCCTATTTCCCTATTCAGTGCACGAATACATTGTTAAGAGTTACTTAAGTTTCACCAGTTGAGAATTTACCTGGAGTGATTTACTACCAAAAAACAAGGCATAACTGAGAACATCTTCAAAACAAGAAGATGCTGTTACAATTTTTGTTCGAGGAGTCTGGCATACAGCTGCTCCTGGTCATGGCTGTGGAAGGGGCTCTGGAGTGCACATGCCAAAAAGGGGGGCTCCAGACCCATCCCTGGCTGCACCCTCCTGTCAGGGAGCTGTGGACAAGAGGGTCTCCCATGAGTCTCCTTTTCTCCAGGCTGAAGAGATGGGCCCAGTGCCCTGACCACTGAGTTCCTCACTCCACCTTCTGTCACAGTCAGCACTTGCAGGGATGCAAGACCAAAGGAACATTGAAATAGCAGGTTTGATTGATCTTTGTCTCAGCAAATTCACTCTGAACAGCCAATACAGGAAAAAAAAGAAAAGAAAAAAAAAAACAACCAAATCTTTTTTGTGGAGACATATGAAGTGATAAAAATAACCACATTTCTAAGGTGCTCTGTGTTCCCAGTGGAATCAGCAGAACTACATGAGTAGCAACAATGACAATTATCCCACCCCAGAGCACTGATGGGCCAAGGCATTTGTAGGAAACCTTCCTCCAGGACACTTTGCAGTGCTATGATTTCTGTTCCAGAGGATTCCACTTTCAAGAACTTAATAAACATGGCTGCTGGGTCTGGCTGTAAATAGCCAAATGGGTACAGGGAGCCTGGAGGGCTCCTCTCCGAGCCACTGAAAGGTGAGAATGCAAGAAGCAGCCAAAAAAACAAGGACTATTCAGCTGGCAACAACAATAGTCACGCCTGGCCATGCAGAATGCCTACAATGCTGTGGCTCAAATATTCTAAAGTCAAAATATCATAGAGGTCATGAGGGCTCAGGAAAACACATCTGAATGCAGTAGGTTAAAAATAGAGAGGTTGTGCACAGGGAAGACAGCAGGAGAAAGGAAAAGGAGCAGTTCTAAGCTTACATAGGTATTATCCATGCAATAGAAAAGGCAAAACTGAACTTGAAGAAGAGTTTTCCCACATTTGGGAATAAGGAGGGATGGAGAGAAGCAGTGGGACAGCCAGACACTGGTGTCACCAGGATGGACACCCTGCTCTGGCTGAAGACAACACTGTGGAGACACCTGGCACTGACCAGCACCTGAATGCCAATGGACACTACTCCAGCCACTGCTTTCCAACCCACTGGGGAACACAGGCAGCCACTCACTCCAAAGATTTCCAGTCCCAGTTTGAGCTGGGATGCTCAAACATCCCAGCATGTCCCCAGGGCCTGCTGACAGTCAGAAATAAAGCAGCCATCAGCTGGACGCCTCTGGGTGGAGGCACCCATGTAACCTGGAGCAGGAGCCTTGTCCTCAGGGCTCCCCAAAACAGGACCAGCTACTATCCACCAGAACCTAACAACAAACATGGTGCAGTAAAATCCCTTGGGAAAGCTTTGCTCTTACTTCACCAGGATGGAGAAAGAGCAAATGCCCCAGGAAAGCAAAGGGCAGTTTGGAAAGCAGGTGATGGAAGCCAAAAGAAAGGGACCTTGCTTGCTGCTCTCCTGCAGCACAGTTTTTGCTCCAAAAATTTAAACAAGCCAGAGAGAAGATTCCCAACACACTCTGGAGTAAGAAACCCCTCATTATGTCAGATTTGCCACCCTACACATGATAAATGCCATGGACAGCAGCCAACTTTCAGACCTGCCTGCCTCTCTCCTGTCAACTCAGTGAGCAGTCAGAGCTCCAGCCACACCCCACTGGGTACAGAGGATGGGCTCAGAAGAAAGCTGAAGCTGCAGAAAATCCTCTCTCCTGGGCTCTGCGCAGGATAAAAACTGACAGGCTCAGCCAGTACAGCCAGGAGGCACAAACAAGAGCATCTCTCTGTCCTTTGTGCCAACCAGAACGAGGTGTCCTTTGCCATTCCAAGCTGCTCTGCCCAGTAGGGAAGGCACCAGCACGGGAGCAAACCACAGGGGTTTGCTCAGTATTCCTATAGTGAGCCAGCCTGGAAAGGCCAAAATCAGATTTCTGCATTTGCTGGGAAATGCGACACAGAAGGTAAGGGGGGAGGAGAAAATTTGGGTTTCCAGCTAGTATCAGAACTGGCGTCAGCACTTTCAGAGCCATACGTGGCACAGGTGTCAGTGTGCCCTTCATGTCCCTGTTCCTATCTCCAGGGACTTTCAGGAGTCCATTTTTAAGAGTGAGACATGACGCACTGCCATAATGCAGTGATTAAACATTTAAAAATAAAAACTTGGGCTAGAAGATTCCTCAGCAGAAAAACGGATCAGGGAAAGAAGGGAGGATGCTGAAAAATTAGCAGAAGGTGACTCTGAGCAAGGCCTCTCCCACAGCACAGCAGGCCCTTGTGGGTGGTTTTCCCCTCTGGAAACAGGTGCTGAGCTGTGTCTGATGGGAAGAGTCCACAGCTTCCCATTGGTCTAAGCAGCACTGACAATGCACAGCCCCCATCCCACTGGGTTGGGATCAATCCAGGTTCGTGCTGGGGCTAAATATGGCTGCAGCTTCCACAGCACAGCTTCAGAAAGGGGCTGGGGAGAGAGGAAAGATCTCAATGTTCCAGGCATAAATCAAGAGAAGTATCCATCCTCACTGGGTCCCATGCCAGACCCAGGACAGGACTTGGTTTTCCAATCCTGCTAACAGACCTGGGCTATTCGCCTTAATAACCAGGGGTAAAATAAACCCCAAAGAGTCCCTCAGGTGAACTGAAAAGCCTGTTTTAAGATCATTCCCATTACCAAGAGCCAGAAGCACTGGAGATCACAACCAAAACACAGGATTGTGAAGCTCCTGTGCAACACTCCTGGGGCCACTTACAAACAACATAGCACCCACAGGGGTGCCACCTCGGGATTTGGGTCAAATGTTCCCTGCTGGGTTCAAAAACATTCATTTAAGTGGTGGCATGAGTTCTGCCACAAGCCTGACACTGCTCTGGAATCACAAACTCCAACTACAGCCTCACTCCGCCCAGACACTGGAACAGTTTTCCTGCCATCCAACCAGTTAATAAAACAGCAGGAACACCAAAACCCAAATTACAACTATCACCAGGCACTCTGACACTGTCACACACCTAAAAGCCTTTCAATGATACACTCAAAAAGCCTGTGCAGGCTGGTGCTTGTATGGTCGTATTTTGGGGTGTCCTGGAACCCTCTCAACTATTCTAAGTCACACTTTGGGGTGCCCCAGGTCCCTCTGAACCCCTCAGGTGACATTTTGGGGTCCCCTGGACTCCTCTAAACACATATTAGACTTCTATTACAGAGCATCAGGGGAACTCCAGAAATGGCCTGACACAGGCTTTACTATAAATATGGATTTACCTTTTGCCAACATTGGCAAATACAGGGAATAAGCAGTGCTCAGTCTGAGCAGGGTGCCTGTGTTTTTGGGACTAAACTGGATTCCACGATACACTGTGCCATTGACTACACAGTGCTGGTTTTAAGCCCTCAAGAAATGAACTTGAGAAGACACCAAAATACATCTGCAGCATTCAATTAGAACACAAGAGAAAAGAGACAAGGAGGGAAGGAGGAGGAGAGGGATACTGAAGCTTTGAAGTTACATTTTGATCCAAATAATTTCCTTTTGGAAACTAATTCCCAGGTTCAAAAACTATTGTTGGTCTCGTACATGCTCCTCTACCGCACTCCTGGCTTAATTATCACTGGCAGAGCTTCCCAACCATCACTCTGAGCTGGGAGCTGGCCAGGCACACTGATGAGAGCAGCACAATTTTAACGGACTTCTGTCAACTCCCAGATAATCCTGCAGGGCAGCAGGAGCCATGCAGGGAATCCCAGAACCTCCCCCCACCCCCGCCGTGTTACCTGCGAACTGCACGAGGAACATGGCAAGATGCTCATCATAAGGCAGGAGTTTAGACAGTTCTCCCACTGCTCCCAGCTTGGCTTTGTGTTTGCAAATCCAAGTGCCAGGCTGAGCTCCCTCGCTCAGCTCCCAGCACAACAGGAAAGCTGGGACCTAGTGACAGCAGAACTGCCCCAGGGCAGGCAGGACAGCCCAGGCTGAGAGCCCAAGCTGGCCCGGGGCTGGCACTCAGCAGCTCCATGTGCCACCATCCATCTCCTGTGACTGACACCCATAGGCAGATTCCAGGATGCAGGGGATAGAGGCAGATGAGCAGGTGGGGAGGCAATTAACAGCCAGAGCATCTGAATTTGCCAGGGATTTCATCCATCACTGCTCTAAGCACTGGCACGCAGCTCAATAAACCCTGTTTGCATGCCTGAGATTAGTGGCCTTTGCACTGAAAGATTAATTCCTGGTAATCCTTGATGGTAAGAGGCACACTGCTCGTTTTCCTTGATTCTGGAAGCTTGTATTTGAAAGAAATATATTAATTTCAGGCAGATAATTATTCTAGCAGGGCTCTATAAAACCAAGAGACACAAAGAGCCCCTTCCTCCTTTGCGCCTGAGAATTCAGCAGTCAGCAACCCCAGTCAGGGACACCAACCTGCAGAGTTTTCACAAAAATACAGCCATAGCAGCAAAAATAGGGGGATGTGACCAAGTTTTGTATGAGCTGTGCTCTTCACTCGATGTTGTAACCCAGAACAAAGGAAAAAACTCCTTACCAGCACGTCTGTACACATATGTGCGTCACCAGCAGCGACCTAACAGCCCTCAGTGCTTCCCAACAGCAGAACCTGCCATGCTCACCATGCCAAATTATTAAATATTCCATTTAATGTTTTCAGGATGCTCACAAGGCTCTGCTAAACCACCTTCCCTCTGCACACACAGCGTGGAATCCTAACCCTGGGATTTCCAGAGGGTGAGCTGCTCGTGCTCCAGTGGGTGCAGAGCAGGTGGCTGCAGGCAGCTTAGTCCTATCCCTTTCTGCCCTTCCAGACTCCCTCAGCACTTCTGGAGAGCAATATCCAGCAAATGCCACCTCAGAACAATGCTCAGCAACTTCTGGTTTTGGAAATATCTTTTTGAAAAGCCAGGAGAAGAAAGCTGATGGGCAAAGGGACGCAGAACTAACTACACAGAGCTACTGGGGAAGAATAAAAGGGAGAAGAAGAAAAAAAAGGAAGACACAAATAAAACTCCAGTCAAGCCAGCAGTCAGGACCATCAGAAAATCCCTGTGCAAAAGCTTGGGCTGATGGGCAAGAGAGCCTCATGGAAAGCCAGCACCAGTGTGAGGAACTGATGGCTGAGAGTGGAGCAGCTGGATGGGATGGACATGCTGGAACTGGAATAATGTCAGTAGAAAAGTTGGGGATTAAGGGAGAAATCTCACACCATCTTTGGAAGGTATATAGAATACCTCAGTAGCAACACCTGATCTTTGCAATGACTCGGTGATTAAACTTCATCCCTGCTACGAGCTCCAAACACATGACCTTCAACACAGAAACCTGACCTCACCCCAGTTCCCACACAGCTTTCAACAACTCAGCTCAAGGGCCTTTTTAACTAGATCCTCAAAATTCCTCAAATAAGCCTTGAAGAAACAGAGAACCCAACCCCTTGGCTTCCAACACAGGGAGGAGTACGGCTGGAGTAAGAAGGAACACAAATTGGAGAGACAAACTCCTACCCCACGTCACCTCCATGCTTTGCCACTGTCTCACTGCTCTGCTGCAACTTGCTGCAGGAAAATATGGAAAAATACAATGGCTAATTAATGTGGCTGCAGGGGAGGTAGGGATGGTGTAGGGCAGTGAGGAGCTTACCCAAGGATTAATGTTTGTGTAACAAACACATGGCACTTAAGGAACAAAAACATCTCCATGCAGCATGACCTGGATGGACATTACTGGGAACAGCACACAGCACCAAAATATGAGGAGAGTAAGAAACACATAAACTAAAGAAGCTCAATATAAATACCCAAGGAACCTAATAAACACATGCATGTGCATATATGAGCTACAGTCCAGGGCTGTGGGAGAGCTGCAGCCCACGGCAGCTGTGGGCACCAGCACGAGTGTCCCCAAAGCTCCTTGTGCTGCCCACGGACCATCTGCTGTGGCACCACGGATGCAACACAGCCCAGACACACATGTGAGCCTCGGGAGAGAGAGAGAGAGCACAGCCAGGTGCATCCCACCTCGGGGGAAGCTGCTGCCACCTTCATCCCTCACCCCTTTTGTAAACCGCTTGTTTGTTCTTGGAGCATCAGAGTAATTTCTTTCTATGCAGCCAACTTCTCCTTGGGCCACTTGCACAGCATCATCGGGATTGAAAGAGACCTTCAAGATCATCCAGACCTATGGAATCCTCCCATTTTGAAGAGGCTGAAATCTGTAACCACGCGGTGCTACACAGACCCACCAGCACCACCACAATAACCCCTAAAACACATCCCCAAGTGCCTCTTGAACACGTTCAGACACGGTGCCTCCACCCTGAGGAATTTAGTCCAAGGCCTGACCGCTCTGATAGGGATAGTAACGACTGTTACTACTTTCTAACCTGAACCTACCTTGGCCCAACTGGAGGCCCTTTCCTCTCACCTTGAGCAAACACGACAAGGCACAAGGTCGTGACCTCCCCCCTCCCCGGCTGCCCCTCCTGTCAGGGAGTTGTGCAGATCCAGAAGGTCCCCCAAGGCCTCNGGAACGTCCCATGGGGACTGGGAACATCCGAGCAGGCATATCCCACTGGGAACACCTCACCGGGACAGGGCCGGCCCCGCAGCCGCGGCTCTGCTGCTGCCGCCCTCCTTTCCGCCGCCCCGGTTCTGTGCTCGCCCCCCGTGGCCGCTGCTTCTCCCTGGCCTGGCGCAGAGCCGCCCCCGGCTGTCGCCGGCGCCGCCCCGAGCCCCCGGCAGCGGAGCAGAGACCAGCCGTGCACAAAGTGTTTATTCAGCACGAAGCAGCCCTGGGGCAGGCGCCCTCCATCCTTCCCTGTCTCTGGTGGGGCAGGATGGCTCCATCCCCTCCCTCCACGTCCTGCACAGAGCCGGTTCACCCACTCCCGTGAGCCGTGCTCGGTGCCGCGGGCACCGCAGGCTGGAGCAGGACAGCGGCAGGGGCTCTCTGGGATGAGGGATTGTCGGGCGATTGAAGGGACGGGGTCTCCTTGGTTTGCGTCATGAAGCCAATTTTGTTGAACACACTCNTGGCTTCTGGTGCTCCAGACCTTTTCCTGGACACTCTCCATCTTTTCTGATGTAATTTTAATATCCTTTTTGAAGAGGTTTTAACTACCACTGAACCTAAACAGTGGCCCAGACACTTTCCATATAGAATAAACCTTCCCACACAGCCTCCCCGCCACCCAGACAGACCCGGAGCCCTGTGGGTGTCTCCACCAGTCTTCCCGAAGTCCCGACGGCTCCTACGAGGTTGTTCAGGCCCTTCACAAAACTCCCCTGTTAGTTCGGCCGGGCCGGAGCTGCGGAGGAGGCCGCTCCTGCCCCGCGAGCCCTGCTGCCGGCCGGGCAGAGGCCCAGAGGGCAGTGAAGAGCGGGGCGGCCCCTCGGCATGCCCGGGCCCCGGCAGGAGAGCGCTCCGGGCCTGGCCACGGCTGCCACCCGCTGCGGCCCGGCCCGNTTTATAGACCTTTCAAGCACCAGCTAAAAATAACTACCTGCTTAAACAATAACAACCATAACAACAATATCTATGTTTCTTAGTAACATTGCTTAACTATGCTTAACATTGCTTAACAATGCTTAACTATGGGCTAGCACAGGCTTGCACAGGTCTGTACTGTCTCGCATACATACATTCACCCTTATCTCTTCCTCCTTCAGGGTCCTGCCTCGACTTGCCAGGGCTTGTGGCCCTGTAGCACATCTACTTCTGTCATGAGTTCAGCAGTACTTTGAGTCCTGCTTCTTAGCTGTTTTCCCACATTTCCTCCTTCTTTTCCCACCACTAAAATCTTTTTTTGTAGACTTATGAATCAGTCTCTAAACACGTTCCAAACAAATCATCATAAGCAACAATACAAAAACCAAAAATTCTTGCTTTAACTAAATGCTTAAGCCAGCCAGTAAGCCCCCATCTCCCAAGTATGTGTCTAAGCCAATCGCTGTCATTTGCAACCTTCAATTTGGTAACATTCTCTAGAAGGGCTTGTATGCTAGCATGAATAAATTGAGCGTGGTCAGACAGATTCATGCATCACAAGGCTTCAAAATCTTCACATGCATGTCCTGGCAATCCTACTTCTGTTCTTGTCTTGATCACAAGGGCTAGATGGCAATTAGGTAATTTTTTTTTCCTCTGGGCCTCATTTTCTTGGAGGCGATTGATGTTTGTTCGAATGAGCAGATAACTACTTTGGAGCTGTTGGTGATAAAACACATACATACCTTCTCCCTGGGTTAGTAAATTAGCTAGGCCTTATCATTATACACTCAATTAAAGATCTTTATGTAAGAACTTTTAAGAATTGCCTCTGCACATGCAAATCTTTAAAGCAGTATTGCTCTGCTAGAGATCAAATTTGATTTGATATGCTTTCAAAATTTTTGGTGTAAATATTAATGTAAATGTTCTTAAAGAGCCATACTCCCCCTTATTTTGTTTTTTCACAATATATGTGTCTCTTGTTATGAACATAAAGGCAACATAAAAAGTAAAACAATATGTGACAAAACAATAAACTTACACTAAGCAGAAATAAATCAAATAATGTATGCAATTAGTAGTATATGAAAAATAAAATGTTGATTTAAAACAATGCATTATCAATTCCTAAATACTATACCATTACCCAGAGTCTGCAGTAGCTAGTAAGCTTCATTTTAGAGTGAGGGCTTGGAGAACCAGTCCTGGGCAGAGTTTTCCAAGTCCAGTTCAAAAGGAGCTCTAACTATTATGGGTCCAAATTCAGCAAGTGAAAATGACCTGAGTACAGTTTTGGTGCAGAAAACACCTGGGTTTATTGGCATACTTCTCAGCTAGGTAAGGCTAGGACTTGGCCATGGCCCAGGCCTTAACTGGAAAAGTTTCCCTAATGCATTCTAAAAGCCTTTTAGTAATAGTAGTTAGGAAAGTTTCTTAAAATAATACATGTTTGTAGATAGCTGTACAACAGTATGTGAAGGTTTGTAAAGCAGTTGGCTTTGTCATTTATCTTTAGCTAAGTAGTAATAAAGCAAAAAAGGGCATTAAACAGCTTACAACTAATAATTATCATAATATGGAATTGTTACTCACTCCTCAGTGCTACCTATGAAAAATAAAACAGTAAAAATTATCCTTCTGTCCATAACAAAATAGTTGTGTCTCATAATTTAAATAAGGAAATTTTAACAAAAATTCATTCAGGCTTTATGTCATTCATCGTAGCCCTGGATTCGTGCCTGAGATGTTTTGGTTTTCTGAAATTCTTTTCCCAGGAAATTTTCTGTAAACAAGAGAAGTGTTTTTGTAACTGTACTATGTTTTTCATTCCTTTTCCTAGGAGGAACTTCTTCTTGATGTCCCTCTGGTCTGACCAATGTGATTGAAGAGGTTTGTCTTTGTGTCACCAATCAAATTGGTCTGTGTAGAGTACTATAAAAAGGAGGCACATCCCAAAAATAAAAGAGTTATTTTCAGCCTTCTGAAGATCGGAGTCTGTGTCGTTGTGGTGTAAGACAGTGTCAATTCATTTGTATAGCAAAAGTATTATATCTTATAATTTTGTCCTGGTTTAGGGCAAATTTGGGAAGAAACCTCCGAATGGGGTTCCTCTGGTGAGCAAACCCAAACGGCCCCTCCCCCCAGGCAGCCCGGGAAAAGAACTTCCTCAGACAAAAGTGGAAAAAACTATTTATTTGACAAACAAAATGCCCACAA
>VXBB01001939.1:124553-138663 GCA_013399915.1 Illadopsis cleaveri
ACTGCTGCAGCTTTTTAAGATTGCCTATACAATAGATTTGAGTTTGGCCTAATAAAAGTAATGGGATATAAATATTGCAGGCTAGAACATTAAGAATTTAGTTATATAATTGTGCCATAGGTTTTACACAAGTAACTTGGCTAGGTTAGAGGGTTTGTGAAACTGACATTTGCATATAAAGTTACAAAGTTAGTGGTTCAAATTATTCTAAAAAATAAGCTATTATTTATTGCATTTGTGGTCCATAAATATACTTAAACTGTTTTGATGTCATCTAATTTTAATTTAAATATGACAAGGAAAAATAATTATACTTGAATCACTAAATAGCTATATCAAAAAATTCACAATAAAATTACCTTGTTAAAACTATGGAGTAAAAACCAAACAACTGGTAAAGCTGACAGTGGAGTTTCATGTACTGATTATAGCTAAGTCTCAAATAACTACTACAAATAAGGTTCAAAGTTTGTCTTGAATGCGAGCAAAAGAATGTTAAATTTATGATTTAGCCAATTACTCCCAGTGAATCATGCAGTCTTGCTATTTTACCGATATGTAGGAAGACATCACATCCACACAAACACCTTTGAATTTTTCCAGTGACAATCCTGTTACAAATCATAAATCACAGTTAAATTTTAACAGAGTTTCGGTCAGTATGTAGCGTCAGTTGGTATTTTGATGTACTATAGCTTCAGTACACCGTGCAGGTTTATGGCTGTGCTGGCCGGCGTCAGGCAGCGGGGGTGCACCCCCCACAGCAGCAGCAGTCACAGCCACAGCTCCTGGCAGGCACCATGCACAGGGCAAAAATCTGGGTCTTTTCCAGGGTCAGCAGGCCCAGGGTCAAAGGGCTGCTCTCACAGAATCACAGGATCACAGAATCACAGAATGTGTAGGTTGGAAGAGACCTTCAAGATCATCGAGTCCAACCCAGCCCCAACACCTCAACTAGATCATGGTATCAAGTGCCACATCAGTCATTTCTCCATCACCATCGCTGTTGTTCAGGCAGTAGCCAGCAGTGAATATCCCTACAGATCACAAGGGACCCCTCTCCCTGTCACTCCTAAGAGGGGGGGCTGTGGGCTGTGTAGAGAGGGATGCAGTCTTTCCCAATCCTAAAGAACTCTGAGGCTCCACCGCAAAGGGAAGGCAGGAGGCATTCCTTTTATCTTTAGCATGGGAGTTTTCTTGGGCTTTCAGGACCTCAGAAATCATCCACCAAGAGGGGAGTGTCTCTGCAACCCTTTTGTTCCCCTTCATTGCACAATCCCACAGTCTCACTCCCACTTTGTCCCACAAATGTGTCCTAAAGATTGTGGACTCAGTAACTGCCGGTAGCTAAACTGCTGTCTACCTCAACAGAGCTTTCAAGCAATGTGAAGGCAAGGATTTGCTATGCTGTTGTAACGGCTTGGTCATAAGTTCAAAACCAGCTCTTTCTTGAGCAGACATCCCCTGCCCCATCATCCCCTGCTGCTCACCTCCTTTCCAGAGGGATTTCATCATTGCCAGCTGGCTTCCCCCTTCCTTTCAGGGGTACTTAGTCCTGCAGGGCTCGCTGACAGCCACTTAGCTAGGCAGTCATCACTATCCTCACATGGGGCACCAGTTGTTGGGCAATTGAAGAGACGGGGTCTCCATGGTTTGCATCACGAAGCCAATTTTATTGAACACACTGCTGGTTTATAGACCTTTCAAGCACCAGCTAAAAATAACTACCTGCTTAAACAATAACAACCATAACAACAACATCTATGTTTCTTAGTGACATTGCTTAACTATGGGCTAGCACAGGCTTGCACAGGCCTGTACTGTCTTGCATACATACATTCACCCTTATCTCTTCCTCCTTCAGGGTCCTGCCTTGACTTGCCAGGGCTTGTGGCCCTGTAGCACATCTACTTCTGTCATGAGTTCAGCAGTACTTTGAGTCCTGCTTCTTAGCTGTTTTCCCACAAGGGCTGGGAGCAGGCCTGGCCTGGAGGGTCAATGCCAGAGTGAGATGCCCAGAAAGTGAACTCCATTGCAGGAGGAGTTCTGCCTCCAGCTGCACTTTTTCCCCCACCTGCACAGTGTCACAGAATCTGAATGGTTTGGATTGGAATGGACCTTAAAGCCCAACCCAGTCCAACCCTCTGTCATGGTCACCTTCCACTATCCCAGGCTGCTCCAAGGCCCATCCAGCCTGACCTTGGACACTGCCAGGGATCCAGGGCACCCACAGCTTCTCTGGGCACCCTGTGCCAGGACCTCCCCAGCCTCACAGGGAACAGTTCCTTCCCAATATCCCATCCACCCCTGCCCTTGGGCAGCAGGAAGCCATTCCCCCTTGTCCCATCACTCCAGACTCTTGTTCAAAGTCCACATTCTCCATCACTCTTGAAGGCTCCCTTCTAGTGCTGGAGATGTCCCCTCTTCCATCCAAGCCGCTGCAGTGTGTTCATGGCACCGAGGAGGCTGCCTGAGTCCTGATCCAGCTTGGACAGGGCTCCTGCACAGCCAGGGCTCCTGCTCCTCACACTGATCCAGACCTGCAGCCTGGCCAGTTCAGTGATGGACTCATGCAGCACAGCTGGCAGCCAGAAAGCTCATGAAGCATCACAGGGCCCATGTCCAAAGTGCCCCTATTCCCGCTGGAACCTGGCTCAGGAAGGTGTTGGAGGGAGGCAGAGGCTCGGTGAGGATGAGGAGGATCAAAGCCACAGCTGGCAGAGCTCAGGTGTCACCAAGAACAGGGCAGCATATCCTGGGTGTAGGGAGATGATGGGCTGAGCCCAGAGTTGAATGAGGCTGCATCTACCCACCAGATCCCCCTACAGCAGCCCCCAGAGCCAGCCTGCTCTGGGCAGCCTTCCCCCAGGTTCAGTCCATCCGGCACATCCAGGAACAGTGTCTGCTGTGTGGGACCTGGTCCCAGGCCTTTCCCAGGCCGAGGGGGGTGCCACACAGGGCCTCTTGCTTGGGGTCTTTTAAAGACACTTTCATTTTTGCCTCTTTCCCTGGGATGCAGAGGGCCTTAGCTCCATGGCAAGTTCTGGTTGCAAGTGGATACAGCCCTGAACTTTTGTGTCTGCTAGTGGGGCAAGGATAGAGCTGGGAAAATCTGCTGTTTCATGGAGAGCACCCTCATTTTCAGAGTAGCACACTTTTTTAGCAAATAAACCTCTTCTAAGGGAGGTTTTCTTGCTGTGTGGATGAAAAAAAAAGATTTTATGAGAAGCAATTAAGTATCACTATAGCCTCTGGCAGGGGCAGCCATCTGGCCACTAGGGCAGAAGCGGGGCTCCCATGGGCAGAGTGGGTGTGAGCCTGGTCCCAAGTCCTGGCTGGGACACAGCAGCTCTTCGTGGGGATCTCTGAGGCAGCCAATCCTCCCTCTCCTTGTTCAGCCAGTTACTCATTGACTCACTCTACAGCTTGGGTAAACAGTGACAGCAGTGCCCAGGCTGCGCCCCTGCCCTGGGGTTGCCCCCCTGCGCTGGGTCACATCAACCCCTACACAGGCATGGCCACTGCCAAGCCCTCTCTGTCCCCCATGCCCAAATCCACCCCCCTCATCTCTGCTCCTTGTGGGCACAGCCCAAAGCAGGGATGGTCCTGTGCAGGATTGAGAGGTGGATTTGGGAAGAGACTGGGAGGACCTGTGCTTGGGTGCTTGGGGATGTTTACAGCCTGTCCAGCCTCTGCTGCCAGGGCCAAGGGGATGGAGCTCTCCCTGGCCCAGGAACAGGGGGTTTGTTTCCCATGGAGCCAGTGCTGCGGACAGAACGGAGGGCAAGGGGTGCACACCTGGCAGGGGAAGCTGGGCAGCAATGGGAGAAGTGTTTTTTGCCTGTGGAGCGAGTGGGAGAGCTTGGTCCAGGAAACACGGGGCTGCTCCAGCAGAGGCTCTCCAGGGAACACCTGCAACCTGGGGTGCCTGGGGCTGGAGTGAAGCCGACTGTGTTGGGGGCTGTGGGGCAGTGAGCAGGCTGGAATCTGGCTGTGATGGTGTCTGGGAATTAACATCCAGACATGTCCCACCCATTTGTGATCTCCTTCACAGCTGGCAGGCCCCGAGTTCATGGTCACAATGGAGGAGGGGAGCGGGAAAGCCGGACACCGCCAACAAGTCAGTCCTGGAGCTCCAAACAGGACACAGCAGGAAGAACCTTGGTGTTTCTGCCAGGGAAACAGCAGCTGCTGCCCAGATAGAGCAGGACCCTCCTCTTCACACCTGCAACCAGCTGGGAGAGCTGGAGCTGCACGTCCCTCTGCCAGTAGGAATAGAGCAGTGGGTTCAGGAGGGAGTTGCCCAGTCCCAACAGCCAGAGAAAGTTCTCGATGACTTTGTAGGGAAAGCACCCGGGGCAGACCATCTGCACGATGCTGGTGATGAAGAAGGGCAGCCAGGAGAGGGTGAAGCACCCAATGAGCACGGCCACGGTGCGCATGGCCTTCATGTCACTAGTGGCACGGGGTGGGGGACAGCTCGCCCCCAGCCCCGCCTGCTGCACCTCCTGGATGTGCTGCACGTGCACTGAGGCAATTTTCAGCATGTCACAGTAGAGGTAGAGGAAGAGGAAGAGCGCGGGGAAGAAGCCGAAGCAGAACATGGTGAGCATGTAGGAAGGCTGGAAGACATTGAAGAAGGAGCATTTCCAGTGGTTGGAGACCCTCTGAAAGCGTGGGATGAAGACCGGGAGGAAGCCGATGATGACAGCAACCAGCCAGAGCCCCACCAAGCACACCCCAACCCGCAGGCCTGTCACCAGCTGGAAATAGTGGAAAGGCTTCCGGATTGCCAGGTGCCTGTCACAGGCAACCAGGATCAGGGACAGGATGGAGGCAGCACAGGAAGAGGTCACAAAAGCCATTCTCAGGATGCAAAACTTCTGGGAAGGACGAAAGGGCTGGGAAAGCTCATCCATGGCCAGGCCCATGACTGTGAAGCCAACCATGGCATCCGCCAAGGCAAGATTGAGGACAAAACAGAGCCCCTTGGAGCCACTCTTGTGGATGTGGCAGAGCAGGACGATGGCCACCAGCACATTGGCAGCGATGATGAGTGAGGCCAGTGCGGTGAGGATGGCTCCCAGGGCCCAGCTGGCCATGGCTGCCTCACGTGAGACACACCACGGGGATGGTGCATCCCCAACACAATTCTCAGCCATCACTCACCTGGGGCCTCTCAGCAGATGCAATTTGGCAGCAGGTGCAGCCCCTCACTCTCTGGGGAACAGCAGGAGTCCAGGGAGCAGCAGGAGCCTGGGGAGCAGGGGTGTCTCTCAGGGAAGCAGAGCTCTGCCAGCAGCTGCCCATGGAAGGGACTGCTGGACTCGCCGCTGTGCCCACAGAGGTCCCTCCCCTCCACCCACGTTTCCAGACAACCCTGGAGCAGGGGGTGAGCAGGGAGCACCTGGGCAGGAAGCTGCCACGGTGGCACATGGGGCGGTGGCTGTCCCCCCCAGGCACCAGGGACTGGAGCAGAGCAGTGCCTGCTCAGACACACGGGCTGGGAATTGGGACAAGCACAGAGAGTTCCCAATGTCCAGCACAGCTTGAGGGACTCCTGGGGGTCACTGCCAGACCCAGGACAGCTTCTTGCTGCTAGGACCAAGGGAACACCACTGACACCCTGCTGGAGCAGCAGCCCTGAAGGCAACCTGGTTACAGTGGGGAAAAGCACTGACAAGCAGTGTGTGCTCAAACAGAGATAGGGAAACATCTGCCAGCCTGGGAAAGCAGCATTCACAGCAGGGAACCTGCAATGCCCTTGGCAAGCACAACATGGAGCCCAGGGCATCCTTGGGGAGGCTGAAACCAAGGAATTGCTGGAACGTGCAGGGCAAAAAACCACCACAACCTGCAGATGGGTCTCAGATCCAGGCAGAAGGCAGCCATGGCCCTCTGAGAGCTGGTGTCCTCTGCCAACTCATGGATCCATGCAGAAATAACTGGCTACTGCCCCAAAGAGCCTCTGTCCTGAAGCTCCCCCTGCACAGCACTTCAGATCCCCAGGAACACCAAGCTGGCTCCAGGCTTCATGACATGGGTCATATCCAAAGAGGGACCTTGTCCATCATCAACTGACCTTGCTCCTTGGGGAGTTTGATGAACTATGCGGTGATACTTCCAGTGAAAACTATGGAAGTGTTACTAACAGTAAAAAATAATGATTCTATGTACACACTCAGTTTGCTAGCCATGAGTGTATTTACCTAATAGTAACTTGTAACAAAGAAATTTGTGAAAGCAAAGCCTCTGCAACCTTGTGCTACAGAATCCTCCAACACCCCTTACACCTCCCGGTGGAGGGCAGGGAGGTGGGCATTGACCTTTACAGGGTCTGACAGTGACAGCTCCAGCCCCTACACAAAGCGACACAAGTTCCTTCTACCTCATGACCTGGAAAAATCCAAGCTGCCAGGAAACAGGCAGGACTGAGCCTGTGTCTGTCAAACAGTAACTGGGGAGAGGCCAAGCACGTGGTGCGGACAGGAGGGGCACTGCTGGGAGGGAAGGAGCAGCAGGGAGGGAATGGGGCACTGGCTGCAGCTGCAGAGCTGGGAGGGCCCTCGGGAACAGCCGGGCTCTGCACTGCGGGTGGCCACGGGAAGAGTTCTGGTGACCTTACACACCCTCTACTTGTTTACCCAGGGAGACGTGGGGAGCCTTTTCCCTGATGATGGACAGAGTCCAAACCCTCGGAATGAGATCAAGGACAAGGGAGAAGTGGCAGGGCAGTGAGAAGTACAGGCTGGAGCCAGTGCTTCCTTGACCTGCTTTACTGCCATTTTTAGCTTTCATGTATCAGGAGCACATGTATTTCTACCTTAAACACCTGGGGAGGGCTGACTGGTTCCCATGGAGCCTTCCATGTTGGAGTTCTGTGGCTGTGCAGAATTACAGAGTTCCACCTCCTGGACCTTCCTGTGTGTGCAGGGGAGCAGGTACAGACCGCTCAGGTGTGTTCCCACACACTCCCTAGCACAGCCTGCTGAGCTGGGCTCTGCACTGGGAGCCCTGCTCAAGGCAGGATTTCAGCCCAAGAGCTCAGCGGACTCACCTTCCCTGCAGCTTCTACAGGCAGCTCTGACTTTGTAACACCAATCCCCTCCCATTTTTCCCAGCAGGATTTGGCTGAACATTCCTTGTGACTTCCATAGAATCTCAGCTCACAGCAGGCCCTGCCAGGACATGCCGCTGTGTCACAAGGGACCCTCACTCAAACCACAGCCACTCCACGAAGAGGAAAGGGAGCAGGAACATAAGAACCATTTGCTTTCATAGCCATAAACATTAAAAAATAACCAAAAACCAGAAGAGGATGACCAAAATACCTGCTCAGCACCAGAGCCACAATTTTCAAGTGCTGAGCTCACCTTTAAAGCACAGTACCTGGCTTCACAAATGATTTAAGCAAAAACAGTGTAAGTAATAATAAGTAGGAATTTAAGAGACTGAGGTTTGGCAAAATCGAGTTGACAGGGCAACAGAGTCATTTTCTGACACTAACAAACTTGGGTTTAGAAACGTCTCTACTGTAATGAATCCTACAGATCGTTTTTATATAAATATATGGAGAATCAAGGGGTCTACAGTGTCGTGAAAACCAGCTTCTGCCCTCTCCAAGGGCAGACATCCCTGCAGTGAATGAGCACAGACCCAAACTCAAGCCACTCAGTCAATAAATAATTTAATGAAGTTACAAGTTCTGCAAGAAACATGATTAATGGCACCTTCCTGGGCCCCAGCCTCGCCCCACAAGGGCGCAGGAGGACACCCACACCTGCCAGCCACAAGACACAGTGCCCCAAAGGCCACTGGAATGCACAGATCTTCACAGAAGATATTCCTGCAGGCCCAGGCACACGGACACCTCCGGGTGGGAAACATGCAGCTCCCGGCTGTCCCAGGCAGCTTGTGCTCCAGGGACCATGCATGTGGGGAGAGCCCAGCCCACAGGGAGCAAACACCACGACATGAGGATAGTGGAATGAAGAGGGAGGCGGCAGCACAGCTCTGCTGCCAGCCCTAAGGATGACTCTGGTGAGATGAAGGCAGCTCTCAGAAGGGGAGACGCTTCAACTGCTCGTATGTGATAAAAAACTGAAGGGAGTGTCAAGGAACTGGGACATTCCTTGGATGTGGGGCAGCTGTCTGGCAGGATGGGCAGAGCATTCAGCTGGGCTGGACACCCATCCAGGGTGCTCCTTAAATCCACCCCATGGAGCTCCCTGTCCAGGCAGCACAACCTGACTTGCCCAGGTAGAACAGAGCTGGGGCACAGGTGCTGCCAAGAGTAGGGAGATGGACCCAGAGTAAACCCAGCCTTGTCCAGACCACTGGGAAAAGGAAGTGGCTCCAAGCCCAGAATGGGAGCTCTCTACAGTGAATTCCCCACCCAGTTTCAGCTGGCAGAATGGTCTGGCTGGGCACACAGCAGCATTGGTCCTGCACAGAGTCAGCACCTGCCTCAGCAGCAGAACGTTCCCTACGATTCCCTCCCAAACAGGAGCTCATCCAGGAATCTCCTGCAGGCCAGGCAAGGTCTCAGTCAAGCCCTCAGAGGTTCTACAGGAACCATCAGCAGTGCCCATTAGGGTCCCCAGTGCACCCCACTGGGATGTCAGCCCTGCCCTGCCTTTCCCAGCTGGGTTCTCCCCTTGTCTCGCTCCACCACCTCCCAGCAGCACAGGGAAGGATACAATGATGTTCCAGGGACCCAGACGAAGCCAGTTGGGCCAGAAGCCTTTGTAGAGTGCAAAGAAGCCCTCACTCTTCCATGTCTGGAAGGAGAGACAAATGGATGAGGAGACACACCAGGCCCATGCCCTGCCCACCTCCCTGTGTGCCACACTGGCCCTGCACAGCTGCTGCAGGGAGCAGAGAGGCCCATGCAAGTGTGTAAAGCATCACTTATAGTCCCTGAACCCCGCTAACTGCATCATGGCCTAAATTTTGTCCCAGGAGGCTGGGAGGATGCCCAGGCTGACAGCAGCCTCAGGGCAGTGACTCTGGGCCCTCTCCTGTCTCACTGATGACACATTGTGTCACTGTTGTAGGATTTCACTGCTCCCAGTCAGTGTGATGCTGAGACATGGCCAGCCTCCCAGGACAGGGATGTGCCCACCTGTCCCTCACCTTGATGAGGCCATCCAGAGTGCCCTTGTAGAGCTCAGTGCTGCCCACGATGGCACGCTGGTTCATCATCCGCGTCCGTACCACATCCACGGGGTTGGAGGCGATGGCCCCCGCCAGCCCGCACGTGAAGCTGGAACTGCACACGCCAAATCAGGTCAGGGACAGCCCTGGACATGGCCACTCCCACTCAGACAGGCACAAAATACCTCCCACTGGACTTTATCAAAGGCATTTAGCACTGAACATGAGCTGCACTACCTGCTTCTACCTGGAAAAGGGGTAGGGGCTGTGGAGCTCAGGGGAGGGAAATGCTCAGCTCAGCTAACCCAGACCCTACCTGAGCCCACAGCTGGTTCCATAGGGCACTGGTAGCCCTGCAAGGGTCCCAGGTGCTGCCTAGGTGACACAGACCTGAAGGCACCCCCTGGGAGTGCACATCCTTTCCACCAAAGCAAACATTTCTCTGGGAAGGAGGGAGAAAGAGCAAAGACACCAGAAAGGATCACAGAGCTGTCAGTCTCCCCCTCCACGAAGGGTCTAGTGCTCCTTGCCCTCACCCCAGCTAGCAAAGCCAGTGGAAGCACTGCAGCATCTGCAGCTGAGGAATGGCAACATGGAGGTGACAAAGAATTCATGTTGTCTGTCAGCCCCGCCCAGAGCAGCCTGACTACAACACACCTGTTCTGGGTCCTGTCAGCTTCGTGTCTGCTCCTCTCTCAAGGCTCTTCTAGCAGGGGCTTCAAAGGTGACAGATCTGGACAGGTGAGGACTGGGGACTGGAGCAGCTTTTGAGGGATTGTTACACGTAGCCACACATGTGGATCTCCTGCCTGGTTCAAACCAGGGCACAGATGTGGGGCAATTGCATTTCTGTCATCAGCCAGTTGAAACCAAGCTGGCATTTCATGTCACCAAAGGATTTCTGCCAGGTCCTTCCCCAAGGAGGTCTCTGGGATGTGGGGATGCATTAGTGGTGGCCTTGGCAGTGCTGGGGGAATGGTTGGACCCAATGGTCTCGGAGGTCTTATCCAACCCTAATGATTCCATACCTGCTGCTGACTCTGAGCTGTTCCAGCTGATAGAGCAGATCCTTTGGAAGCACTAACCCTGCTCCAGATTCTCTGGAAGCACTAACCCTGCTCCTTGTACCTCCAGAGCACTCGCTCCATGAATGGTCTCTCCCCAGTCCCAGCTGGCTCCTCCGCCTCACACACCCTCCAGGCCTGCAGCAGGTACTCACACAAAGTGGGCAAAGATGGTGTCCCCCATGAGGCCTGACAGGATCAGATGCTTCTTGGTGATGTCGTAGACTGGCAGCTCCACCCCCACCACAATGGCCGCTCGCTGGGCCGTGGGGACAACACCCTGTGGAGCACAGACACTGTCACCAACTGCAGACACATCCCCCAGCTCCCCACAGGGCCTTCTCCTGACTACCTTCCCTGTACCCTCCCTGCAGGCACACCAACTGCTTCCCAGCTTTGCTTCAAAGCCAAGGAAGATGCCTCCACCCTGGCAGCTGGATTAACTCCACACTGCTTCCCTATTCCCAGCACAAGCACACAGGAGCTAGGCTGTCACCCCTCACCTTCTGCACCAATTTCAACACCAGGGAAGATTCTGCCCCACAAGAGCAGGAGGAGCCAGGAGGGGCTCCAGCTGTTCGTTGCTACAGAACAGCAGCAGAGCACCTGCTTCCCTAAGATTTTTGTTAGTTCTGTTCTAGTGGGGGATTCTAGGAGTTGGTGCTCACCCTCCAGAGGCCTCGGGTACCTTCCTGCTGGTAGATGTCAATGAAGCTGCCAATCATCCCACCCTGGAACAAGCTGCCCTGAGCCTGCATTCGGATCTGAAAGAAAGGGAAGAGTCAGCAGGACATCAACATCTGTCCTGACATCAGCACCTGCCCACAGGGCAGGGACATCAGGTACAGCAGCTCCATGGAACTCCTGGGAGAAGGAACAGAGCAGCTCAGAGCACAAACTGTCCTCCACGTCCTTCTCCCTGCAAACCACATGGACAAGGATGGCAGCAGGCAGGGGGCAGGGACAGCAGTAGGGTGGGGGCGCAGGGACATGAGGGACAAGGCCTTCCTTCTGAAAGCAGTCCCAAAAGAGGGATCTACACAGGGAGAAGAGTGGGGAAGTTGTCCAGGCTCTTTCTGCCCAGAGCAGAGCTACCCTGGGCCCAGGGCACCAGGCAGTCCCCAATGGGCTCTGCTCACTCCACATAACAGGCAGGCCCTTACGGCAGTGCCAGCACTGTGACCAAGGGGACAGGGGCAGCTGCCTGCCAGCTGCTCACCTGGCCCAGGTTGGATAACACAGCTCCCACCCCTCACCAGGACAAATGTGATGATCCTTGCTGCCCAGAAAAGCCGTGGCTGCTCCATCCCTGGAAGTGTTCCAGGCCAAGTTGGACAGGGTTTGGAGTAACCTGGTCTAGTGGGAGGTGTCCCTGCCCATGGCAGGAGGTTGAAGGAGATGGTTTTTCATGTCCACCCCAACCCAAATTGTTCCAGGATTCTGTGGTCTTTAAGAGCTGTGTTTTTAAATATCTGTTAATTACCCTGGGCTTTGGTCCCCATTCATTAAAAAAACCCACACAAGCAGAACTGGTGGCTCAGGGAGCACTGAGCTGCTCCTCCCACAGGTCTCACAGCCAGCCATGAGCAGCCCTTACCTTCAGCACATCTGTGGGATTGGCCAGCGCAGAGGAGATGACCCCTGAGACCACCCCACAGATCACATTGATGAGCAACGTTTCATCTGCAACCAAGGAAAGAAGGTCAGACTCTGACAGGAGAAGGCACAGTAGGAGAGAAAAAGGGCTGGGAAGAGCAGAGCAGCTCAGTTCTCAAATCACACGGTGAAGCTGCAGGAGCAGGGCCTGGGCAGGTGCCACAGCCCGTGACCAGTCTGTCCCCACACCTGCCAGGGACAGAAGGTGGCAGCTGAAACACTCAGCAATGCACTCTCAGAGGGTCTGATTCATGAGAATGAAAATCCTGGGACACATGAAAATTGTAACCAAGTATCTGAGATTTCTCATTGTAGGGATGAACCAGGACAGAGGCAGAGAGAGAGGGACAACCCAGTGTTTCCCCAGGCCCCCTGGATTTGCCTACATGCAGCCACCTGGAGCCAGTGAGGATCTAGAACAGGCAGGGAGTTAGATGTGATTAGTGCCAGGGAATAACCCGAGATTCCAGGCCCAGTATTAGGATGATGGTTACATTGGGAAAAGGCACAGGCCTTGCTGGTACTGACCACGACACTTCCCAGAGGACACCAGGCCACTGGCTGCCCCAGGCCTGTAGGAAGACAAACATTCAGGCATGAAGCTCACAGCTGAAAAGGCTGCAACAGCAAGGGGGGGTGTGGGGCCTGTGTACACAGACATTAACAGGCAGGGAGAGGCATTACTGGAGCAGGACAGCAGCCCTGAAAGGACCTCTAGAGTCACAGAATCTCCTGAGATGGAAGGGTTCCACGAGGATCATCCAGTCCAGCTCCTGGCCCTGCACAGACAACCCAACAATCCTATCCTGTGCCTGAGAGCGTTGGCCAAACACTTCCTGGAGCTCTGGCACCCTTGGGGCAGTGCCTATTCCCTGGGCACAATGTTCAGTGCCCCAGCACCCTCTGGGGAAAAAAATCTTCTCCTGATATCAACCTAAACCTCCCCTGGTCCAGCTTTGTATCATTAGCGTGCTGCATTTTGCCTGCCCATCCCGTTTTTCCAGGCTAGAATGGTGTTACAACATTCCTTCACATCACAGCAGAGATGAAAATCGCCCCTGCAGATCTCAGTGCTCCCTCAGGGAACACCCACCAGACTCCTGCTGCTTCACTCCCCAGGCAGGAGCTGCAGAGGGTACAGATCAAGGGCACTGGTGGAACCTCACCTTTACAGTCAGGGCCAAAGCTACAGAGCCGGACTGCACAATTCCTATCCAGAATGTGCCTGGCTGTGCCAGGGGAGGCTCAGGTTGGACATCAGGAGGAATTTCTTCATGGAAATGGTGGTCAGGCCTTGGAAGGGGCTGCGCAGGGAGGTGGTGGAGTCTCCATCCCTGGAGGTGTCCAAGAAAGGACTGGATGTAGCACTCAGTGCTCTGTGCTGGGGACAAGGTAAGGATCAGACACAGGTGGGACTTGGTCGTCTTGGAGGTCTTTTCCTACCTAAATGATTCTGTGATTCTCCTATGATTCCATGAAAGGAAGGAACCTGGCTGGAGGGAAGTGTTTGGCTAGGGACCACAGGCAGTGCAGAGCACAGTGAGGTTCCCATCGGGATTGACTCTAATCCTTGCTCTCATTGGCAAAAAAGCCTGCAGCGCCAAGTAATGGAGCTCCATTCCTGTGGGAATCTTGGGGTGGAAAGGACAGAGGAAGGAACGAGCAAAACACACAGCCCAGAGTTTGAGACAGGGGAGCTGAGAGATGCCCATGCTGCCCCTCCCGAGCACTGACCTTCCATGCGATCAACAAAGAGCCGCTTCAGGCTCTGGTAGATCCCGATCTTGATGGTGCCATAGGACGCCTGTCTCAGCAGTGCCGGGGCGATCCTGAGGGGGAATGGACCCTGAGCATCCCTTCGGGCCAGCCCGGGCCACTCACCACTCGCCCTCAAACTGCCGAGGCAAGGCATGACCCCGCTGCGGCTCCGAGAAACGCACGTCTGATCGGGATAACCCGGGATTGCCCCACATACCCCAAGTGCCAAGGGATGGCACCCATGCAGCCCTGGCCTTGCTCCCGGCCTCGGAAAGATCGGGACATTCCGCTCAAGGCAGGGAGGGATCCCAGGGGGTGCCAGCAGCGTGCAGCGTTGGGGGGGCCAGGAGAGGAGCGGGGGGATGCCGTGACAGAAGGTGAAAGAAGGGACCCGGGCTGGGGAGAGGGTGCAGGGACAGAAGCGGACAGAAGCAGGGCCGGGATGGGTGGAGGGGAAGAAGCCGGGATGGTGGGGG
>VXBB01001939.1:139308-150190 GCA_013399915.1 Illadopsis cleaveri
CGGAAGCCGCGGGGGCTGCCCCCACCCCAACCCCGCCGCATCCCCGCTCGGGTGTCTCTAGAAGCGGTCCCGGCTGCTCCGAGGGAAAAATTCCCCCATGCGCCTGGAACCGGCACGGACGCGGACTGGAGGTATTACTCGTTGTAGGAAAAAAATCCAGCTAAAGCTCCTCCCTTCTCCACGCTGTGAATCTCCACTCCAACGCCCCCGGTTTTCCAGCCAAATAAACCCAAAATCAGCGTAAGAAAAATAGATGACACCTCCTCCCTGGCCCACGGACAGAAACACTGCTCCTGTGACCAGCTTCTCCCTAAAAGGAACTTTTATTAAGAAACCTTTAAACAAATCCATGATAAATCACCCCAACACAACAGTGCAGTCCTGTGGATATATCGTGGAATCCAGAAGATGCTGGGTGGGCATCTTCTGGCACATCTTTGTCTGGCACATGGAAGCCAGACAAGACACCCAGCAGCCTCTGCCCCCAGTGCAAGAGGGGGACACTGCCCCAGGGATTTAGGGAAGGGGAGCAATCTGCTGCTCCCAGCCTTCACCGCTTGACACCCTCCCCAGTCAAAGGATAAACCTCTGTCCCAGCCAGCAGCATGAGCAGCGTGGAGAGCCCTGGCCCAGGGTGGGATGAGAGGCAAGGGGAAGCTCCCAGGTCAGAGGTCCAGCTGTGGCACCCCAGGAGCTCAGAGCAGGTTTGGGCAGGCTCAGGGCCTCCCTCACCCCAAACGCTCACCCAGGGCTCAGCTGTGGCCAGAGTCTCTGCAAAAGCCTCGCTCCCTGCGCCTGGAATGGGACTCCCGGGATCTGCCTCCCCTAGGAGACACGTCTTGCCGACTGCTGTGCCCATCACCCCTTCTGCCAGCCTCCTCCCTCTTCTCCCGCTCCTCCCAGGAGCTGCTCTGGCCCCTGTGCTCGTAGCAGTTCTTGTCCCCCCTCCTGTCTGAGTGCCGCTGGTGCTGCCGCTGCTCCTCATCCCGCTGTGTCCTGCTGCTGGTGTTCCTGCTGGAGCTCCCGCCAGCATAGCGCTCGTACCCGGGGTCCTCCTTCTCCTTCTTGATCCTGGGCTGGGGCTCCTCCGTGCTCACCCGCTTCCCAGCTTGTGGGCTTGACTTCGACCTTTCTGCTCTGCTCCGCTGCTTCTCGGGAATTAGAGTTCACATTTTGGGATGGACCAAACTCCAGGAGCACTTTGCTCCCCATGGCTCTCCTGACACCATCCCAACTCCTCTTCCACTACAAATTCTCCCTCTCCACCCAACTTCCCAGCCTGCTTCCCCCTAAGGGAGATCCCAGTGCACTTCCAAGCACGACTTTTTCTCCTCCAGCTGCAGACATCCCACTTCTCTCTTAAACACGCACATCATGTTCTTCCCAGCAAGGCTGGGCATTTCCACACCACTTGGAATGCTGAGAACATCCCTCTCATTCCCATTCCTCAATAATCTTGTGATCCACTCTGTGGAAATTACTTTTCCAGACCTGAGGACTCTTTCCTCTTGGCTCTCCTTCTTCTCCCTCATTTTTGAGCATCTCCTCAGCACTCCAGCAACACCTTGTTCCCACCCTCATTTTGTGCCCATTTTTCTTCCTCTAACTTTCTCTCTATGCAGACTCCAGCCCCCAAACCCTACCATGGGCACTCCCACCTGGGATCCAGCTTGCCAGGAACAGTCCTCACCTTTCTGCTTTCTCATGGGCACATCCTCATCCTCAGACGGGGAGTCGGACGAGGTGTGAGGTGGTGTTTTGACCCCGCAGCCCTTGGCATGGAGGGCTCTGGTCACATCATCCCAGTCCTCGGACTCCTTGGGGGGTCGGTAGTTGGCCACGTGGTCCACGCGGATGGTCCGTCCCTTGATCTGCGGGGTCGGGCTGTCACGGGCAGCTCCCAGCCCTCAGGGCCGCTGCCAACACGAGGCAGCACTCAGAGAGCCACGGCAGCACCTGAGCTCCACTGACCTTGATCCCATTGAAGTTGTCCACAGCCAGGATGGTGCTTCTCTGGTCCTCATAGCACAGGAAGCAGAAGCCCTTGGACTTCCCTGTCGTCTTGTCCCGCACGAGGTTGATGTTGACGACCTCGCCATACCTGTGACACACACACTGGCAGCGCCCGCGGCAGCGCCCGCAGCGGCGGGGCCGGGGCTGTGGTACTTACTGCGAGAACACGCAGATGACATCGCCCTCCG
Source organism: Illadopsis cleaveri (assembly GCA_013399915.1). Classification (NCBI taxonomy): domain Eukaryota; kingdom Metazoa; phylum Chordata; class Aves; order Passeriformes; family Timaliidae; genus Illadopsis; species Illadopsis cleaveri. Next base: position 141,510 of record VXBB01001939.1, read on the forward strand.
TCAGCTCGTAGTGCAGCCCGCCTGCGGGGAGAGAGCAGGAAGGAACGGGTCAACAGCACCGGCACCCGCCACCGCCCCTAGCCCGGCCCGTACCCACGAAGATCCAAGCGCTGTCCTTGTACTCCGCGTGCCACGACACCGCCTCCTGCACACCCAGCTCCGCCTCCCGCGCGTTCAGCTCATTTATGAGCTTCACCTTCGTCAGGGGACTGCGGGCAAGACACCGTCAGCACCGGCACCGGCGGGACAGAACCGTGCCCGGCCTTCCCCCGCCCCACACCCCCACACCTACTTCATGGCGGCGGCGGCGCGCACTGCGCCTGCGCGCGGCGGCAGCGCGCCCCGAGCCGAGGCGGACGTAGCCGAGAGCAGCCGAGTCGACCGATTGTAGTCGAGTAGGGCCGAGCGTGGCCGAGTCACGGCAATAATTACCGAGAAAGCCCGAGCACGGTCGAATAAGGCCGATTGTACCCGAATCAGACCGATTGTACCCGAATCAGACCGATCGTAAACGAATCGGACCGATTGTAGCCTAACAGGACCGATTGTAGCCGAGCGCTGCACACCGAACCGATTGTGGCCAAGCCGAACCGATCACAGCCGATTACAGCCTACTAGGCCGAGGCGCAAAGCAAGAGTCGGAGCGCAGGGGGCTCAGAGCCTTTATTGGGGTCCGGGCGGGTCCCGCTCAGCACGGGCAGGAGCTTTTCCCGCTGGCCTCGTCCAGCCGCCGGGCGTGCGGCTGGGGCTGCGCCGGCCAGCCCTCCGTGTCCCGGCAGGGCAGCGAGCGCTGTGCCTTCAGCCGGCACACCAGGCACATGAAAATCGCGTCCACGTTCTGGCTCTCCTGTGGGTCCTTGGCCGAGGTCTCAAATAAAAGCATGTTGTGAGCATCAGCGAACTTGAGGGCCAGGCTGGACGGCACCTGGATCAGGTCTTTCAAGTCACACTTGTTCCCCACGAGCACCCTGGGGACGAGCGGGGGCACTGCGTGCCCGTTGCACTCCTCAATCCATGTCTTGAGGTTGGTGAAGGAGCTCATCTTGGTCACATCATACACGAAGACCACGGCGTGCACGTTGCGGTAGTAGTGCTCCACCATGCTCTTCCGAAACCTCTCCTGGCCAGCGGTGTCCCACACTTGGACCTGGGAAGTGAAGCAGACAAGAAAAGAGGCTACAGGAGTGTGGAGCGTGGCCCTGGCAGGGCCATGGGGAGGGGGCTGCAGGAGGGCTTCATGCTGTCTAGCTTTCAGAGTCCCAGCCTGGTTTGGACTGGAACGGAACTTAAAGATCATTCAGTCCAACCCCCTGCCTCCCTTCCACTATTGCAGATTGCTCCAAGCCCTCTCCAACCCAGCCTTGGACACTTCCATGGATCCAGGAGCAGCCACAGCTTCTCTGGGCAACCTGTGCCAGGGCCTCTCCATCCTCACAGCCAAGAATTTCTTCCCAATATCCAATCTAAACCTGCCCTCCTTCAGTTTAAGGCCATTGTATTGTTCCTCCATCCCTTGTCCCAAGTCCCTCTCCAGCTCTCTTGGAGCCCTTTTAGGCACTGGAAGGGGGTTTAAGGTCTCACCTGAGCCTTTTGTTCTCCAGGCTGAACAACCCCTGCTCTCCCAGCCTGACTTCAGAGCAGAGGGGCTGCAGCCCTCAGAGCATCTTTGCACCTCCTCTGGACTCATTCCAACAGATCCATGTCTATTTGTGCACTGAATCCTACGCCATGAACAAGAACGCTGATGATTTCACAGGGGAAAAAAATGAGAAGGGGGAGCCACCCTTTGTGTAGGAGCACAAGTGGGAGGGTCAGAAGCTCTGTGGGGATGGGTGAGGAGCCAACAGAGCTCATGGGGGAGGATTAAAGAACAGAACATCACAGGTGACATTGTAGGGGGTCTCTGCTATAGACCACCTGGCCAGGAAGAGCAAGCAGATGAGGTGCTCTGTGGACAGTGAGCAGCAGCCTTGTGTTTGCAGCCCCTGGTTCTCACAGAGAACTTCAGCCACTCCAACACCTCCTGGAAAGACAGCACACCAGGGCACAGGCAACCCAAAACATTCCAGGACACCATCGATGAAAACTTCCTGACCCAACTGACATAGATGCCAGTAGGGTGAGCAGTGAGGTGGACTGGGAACTGGCTGAATGTCTAGGCCTAGACGGTGCTGGTTAGTGACACCAAGTCTGGTTGAACACTGGTAACCAGCAGAGTGCCCCAGGGGTCAGTCTGGGATATGGTAATGTTTTGTAGCTGGGAAGTGGCAATTTCCAAGTTAATCCAAATTGCCCTGTACCCATGGAGACAGTGCCTGCCTCAGAGTCTTTCTAACTGAAAAACGCTGGCAAAGCAGAGGTGCTGCTCAGCCCTTTCAGGGCCAGTCTCTCCCAGGCAGAGCAATAGAGGGATGGTTCCTCTCCCACCTCTCACCTCCTCTCTTGGATACATATCCCAGGAAAAGGCCAGTTTGCTGCACTGCCTCCCACTCCTGCCCACTGGAGCACAAATAATACCCAAAGGTAGAAAACCTGGCAACATTTTCCAGATAGTGGCAGCAAACAGGCTCCATGCCAGCCTGCACCACAGCTCACACCGGCACGGCTCTGTGGGGCTGGACAGAGCTGAGGAGAGCAGGGAGAATGAGCATCTCTAAAGGAGAGAGAGAAAATCATTCATGGACAGCCCAGAAGCACAACTAAAGCTCTTACCCACCAACACAAACTCTGGTTTCATTGTGTGTTCAACTTTTGATCAGCCATCTGTCAGTACAGCAGCAATGTTTGTTCTTCCAGCACCAGCCTCAGGGGTTGTGGGTGCTGATCCCCACAGCTGGGCAGGCCAACCTCCTCCACAAACTCTGCTCCCAGGTGGTTTCCTAACAATGGCAGATTTGTTCTGGCACACCAACCAGAGCCCTCCAGGTCTGGGCTCATTGTTCTTTAGAGGTGCCACACCAGCCTTCATAAGCAAATTCATCCTGCTGCAATCACAGCTCCAGGTGCAGCTGGGAGCAGGTTCCAGCACTGCTGCCACAGCCTCCGAGCCCGCTGCTGCTGGCCCGTGTGAGCTCTCAGCCTTTCAGTGTGGCTGCTGCCAGCCTACCACCCTCTGCCTCCCCAGAGCCCCTGGCTGTGGCACAGCGTTCTGCCCCCCATCCCTCCACAGCTCTACCCCACTCCAGTGGTCCAGCGTCCAGAGCTGGACCCACCCCAATGGTGTGAGGATCCAGCTTTGCCCATTGCAGTGACTCACCCCGAGCCATCATTTCTGATCTCTGCAGGCTCAAGCCAACCTCAGAAATAGTGACAAGGCAGCAGGGACTGGTCCAGGGGCATCTCTGCAACACAGGGACCAGAATTCTTCCCTGGCCCTGTTCCCTCCCTCCAAATGAGATGAAAGGAAAAGCCCCCAGGAGGGCTTTGGCAAGAGGCAGGGATGGGGACCGGCTGCCATCGCTGCTGGGGCTGCTGCCGGCCAGGTCGGGGCTGGTGCAGGGCCCACCAGGGACAGAGCGAGGCTCACGGAGCATCGAGCGGAGCCCACTGGAAACGGTGTGGAACCCACAGAGGGCGGAGCGAGGGCCACCAGGGCCGATGTGGGACCCACCGGGAGCTGAGCGGAGCCCTCCGGGGCCGGTGTCAGCCAGCCCGGAGCTGGTGCGGGGCCCACCTTGATGCGCTCCCCCTCGATCTCCACCGTCTTCTCGCGGAAGTCTACGCCGATGGTGGCCTCGGTCTTGCCGGGGAAGGTGCCCCCGCAGAAGCGGAAGGTCAGGCACGTCTTGCCCACGTTGGAATCTCCGATAACGATGATTTTGAAGATGCGGGTCTGGACGTAGGGCTCCAGCGCGGGGTCGGGGCCCGGCGGTCGCTCTCCGCCNCGCCCCAGCTGTGGCACTGCTCGTCCCCGCCCCGCGGACCGGCACCGGCACAACACGGCTCCACCCCACGCACCGGCACCGGCGCAGCCCCGCGCAGCGGCACCGGCACAGCCCCGCCCCACACACCGGCTACGGCACGGCCCGTCCCCGCCCCGCGCAGCGCCATCGGCACCGCGCGGCTCCGCCCTACGCTCCCCGCTCTGGCACCGGCACCGCGCATCCCCGCTATGGTACCGGCACTGACCCGGCTCAGAGCTCCGGCCCCGGGCCAGCCCTGCGCCAAGCCACAGACCGGGGACCGAGTGTCTTCAGCCCGGGCCGGCGCGGGCATCCCCAGCGGAGGGGCAGGGACCGCCAGGGCTGCGAGCAGTGGGCCTGGCCCCCTCCCAGGAGGGAGCAAGAGACCGAGGGGCACAGCAGAGCAGGGCCAGACACCGGGGGACACCAACACCCCCACGTTACCAGTGCCAAGAGGTGCCAGTGGAATCACAACCGCCAGTGCCAGAATGACCCTCTCCATGTCCAGCTGGGCAGCCATAGCCCCCGTGTGCAGCATCAGAGACTGGGAAGGGGATGTGTCCCTCCTGTCCCCAAGAAAGAGGGCAGTAGGGAGCCAGCACCCACGGCACAAGGGCACGGGGGCTGCAGCAGGAAGGACGCACACAAGGACTGCAGAAGTGAGGGGAGCAGGTGACAATCTGAGGAGGAGAGGAGAGCCATGGCATGCAGGTATGAGGGGACTCATACTGGACTGGGGCAGCATCAAGCTGTGGCACAGCGATGGTGGCATGGGGACCGATGGGAACATGGGACAGAGCCCCAGGGGCTGCACTGCTCCCACTCACACAGCCCAGGCGATCCCAAAAGAACTCACAGCCGCCTCAAAATGGGCCTCTGGAATATAACTCCTCCAGTGCCAGCACTGATGGGACCTGCAGGAGCCAGAGGCTGGGAAGGATTTACCAGAGACCCTCAGAGGTCACCACCATCCCAGAAGTGTCAGTGCTCATCTGCTTCCAGCAGCACGGACGTGAAACGGTGCACTAAGCCTTGCAGCAGGTGGAAAAGCCTCAGAAAGCTCAGTCCGATCAAACACATCCCCCCACTTCCCATTCTGGTCACGTCTGAAGGTCTGCACTGCTGAATGAGACCCACTGTCTGACCATGGCACGGTCCTGCCCTCGGAATAAAGAGCAGCCACACAGAACCATTTCTGTGGGGCTCCCAGCTACTTCTGACATGGCCAAAAACCTGTGGATCAAAAGTGGGATGACAACTGCTCATCCATCTCCCTGTGCAAGCAGACAACACCAAGGAGGCCCAGGACCAAGCCTCCCTCCTCAGGGCTTGCTTGATCCTCCCTGCTCAGGCTGGCTTCCCACCCCTCCACATCACCACCACGAATGGGAGGAAAGTGCTTTTAACAGAGACAATGTTTTCCAGGAATTCCTGGAGGTTTTAATTCACAGAAGCTGTTTGTCAGGGACTTGAGCTTGCTTTCTCTTCTTTGTAGTTTCCAACTTGCCCAGCCTGTGGAACAAGATGCCAGTGTCAGGTCCAAGCTGCCTCCCCTCAAAGGGACATGGCTTTCCATCATAGCGTGCAAGGAATATCAGACCAGAGAGACCTCTTTCTCCTGGCCCAACAGCCAGCCGGGACAGCAGCTTGTCTGCCATGTGTGGGACCACAGGCTGCAGGAGCGTCCCGTACACGCGCAGGCACTCCAGCGTGATGTGGAGGATGGTGTCCAGCCAGAGCTGCTCCGCAGCATCCCTTCGGTCAAGTTTCCAAGGCCTGTGCCTCTGGAAGAAGCCATTGGTCTGCCTCACACACTGGGCAATGCATTCCAAAGCCTTGTAGATCTGGAAGCTTTCGAAGTAACTGTCCACCTGCGCAGGCAGCGAGGCCACTGCTGCCACAAGCTCATAGTCCTCAGCACACGCCCTGCCTGTGCCTTTTGCCTTCCTGGAATCCAGGACCTTTGGGAAACAGGACTCTGAAAAGCGTGGGTAGGTGTTGCTGGGGTTAATGCTGGGGGCTGTTGTGCGATTCAGCAGCCCCCCAAGTGCATCTGCCAGCTCTGAATTCACCAACTTTACCACCTTCTCATCATAGTAGTCACAATCCCTCTCTGGGACGCCCTGCCGCAGGAGGAAGTACCGGAACCCATCCACACCATGCTGCCGCACACACGCGCTGGGGTCCACCACGTTTCCCAAGCTCTTGGACATCTTCTGGCCCCGCACAGTCCAGTGGGAGTGCACCAGGATGCGCTCAGGGGGCTCCAGCCCTGCCGCCAGCAGCAGCGCCGGCCAGTACAGTGCGTGGAACTTGAGGATGTCCTTGCCCACGACGTGGTGCACGGCTGGCCACCACGTGCCGTGGCTCTCGGGGTACCCCACCACGCTCAGGTAGTTCACCAGAGCATCCACCCAGACGTAGATGGTCTGTGTGGGGTCACTGGGCACAGGAATGCCCCACTGCAGCCGGCTTCGCTCACGGGAAACTGACAAGTCTGGCAAGTCCTCATCCAGCCAGCGGAGCACGCACTGGTAGAAAGGGTCAGGAAAAATGGCACGTGGGTTGTCCCGGAGCCAGTTCTGCAAGGGATCCCGGAATGCTGAGAGCCTGAACATGTAATTCTCCTCCTTGGTCCAGTGCACCTGGGACAGCAGGAGAGGAAAGGATTATTGGCCCCAAGAACAGGCTGACAATTTGCACACACCATTCTCAGCATGGAAGTTGTCGCACACTGACTGTGTCTGGGTGTCCTCCCATGCCATGGGAAGCTCTCAGCATCTTTCCATAACTAGTAGGAACCATCTTACCCAAGACACTGCCTCCTTGGGATCCTCAGGAACATACCTGAGGACTCAGGCACCTGGGATGGTTCAGCATCCTGCTTCTAAAAACACTTGTAACCCTGGGAAGAAACACCTTTCCACCTGCCAGGCTGATGTGACATCAGAACGGAGTTAGGGAGATTAGAATACACCTTCTTAACAACACAGTTTTGCAATAATAGTGGAAAATCATGAAAAGACAAAATGACATTGTAATTCCTGCCCTACTGTCCCTCCTGGTGCCTGCCTTTGTTCTCCTGAGGCCATACTCCTCTTTTTCTTCAGTTTATGCATTAATGCATCTAAGTCACTAACTTTGTTTGCTCACAGCACTAACAGACTTCTTCCCCACAGTTAAATCCATTAAATGACACATTTAGCTAAACCAGTGAAAACTTGGTGGGTGGATGTGGTACGAGTGAGCTGTGTAAGGCACTCAGGGATCCATGGCTGGGTCAGCAATCTTGCAGTGTACAAGGAAGACCTGAAGAGCATCATTCAAAGACAAGCTGCACATCCTCACCCCCAGGCTCCACTGGGTGCCAGAACTCACTTACTCACCAGAAGTCTGGAGTTTATGGCATGTACAAATTCCCCATTTTCCTTCACAAAATTCCCAAGGAACAGACTGCCTAACTGCCTCTTTCAGGTTGGAGATAATCCCTTCCCTTCCCACCACACTGCAAGAGCTTCTCTGCTCCATGCACACTCCTGTTTCCTTGGACAGTTCAACACACAGGCGAGGCGAGGAACTGTTCTCATGGTACACTTGATTTTGAAGTCTGCTGACTGTTTTAGGTCTAAAGAATGACTTTGCCTGGAAACTTACCTTTTCCCCAATGTGCTTTCTCAAGAGTTACTATTTGCCCTTTCTGTGTGGACCAACACTCCCACATCCCAACCTCATACAACTACTACAGGAGCATAACCTGTGCTGAGTTCTGAGCAAGATTATCTGTAGCTGCTCGATTAAATCATGTAATTCTAGAAAGCAGTGGCAGAGAGATGCTCGGGAAGGTACCACACTCCTGGGCATGCTCATTCTGGCTGACCACAGGTGATGTTACAGTGCTTTAGGCGGGGTCAAAACTCATTTAAGAGATGGGTAAGTGCCAGAGGCCAAACTGAACTGTTTGACAAAACAGGTCTGAAACTCTGAACCCCCAAGGAACCCCTCAGCTAAATACACCTTTATCCTCCTGTTCAGCTAACTTCTCTCATCACCCCTGTAGAACACCATTCCCTGGCCAACAGCCTGTGGACCCAGCAGGAGCTGAATCATTCCTGTTGTACATAGCTGCAATGTGCACCTGCCAGGTGGGGACTGGCAGCTCTCTGACACTCCACTGAAATACAGGTGAGTCTCAGCCAACACAAATTAATAAAAGTCTACAGGAAGCATAAAACACCCCAAATCTGGCCAGAGCAGAGCAGCAGGTGAGGGCGCAGTGCTCCTGCAGCCCCTTACCTCGTGGCCAGTCTCCAAGGACACCTTGCAGGGGCGGCCCTGGGCATCCGTGCGCTCGGCCAGCTGGCTCTCGGGCAGGAAGCTCTCCTCGGCTGCGCAGTACCAGCCCTCGTAGGCGCCCTTGTAGAGCATCCCTCCATCTCGGAGGGCCCCCCAGAAGTGCCTCACGGCTCGCTGGTGCCGGGGCTCGCTGGTGCGCGTGAAGTCGGTGTAGGCGACACCGGCCTGGGTCAGGGCCTGGCGAAAGAGCCCCGAGACTCGCTCGCAGAGCTCCGCGGGCGACGTCCCCGCCGCGGCCGCGGCCTGCTGGATCTTCAGCCCGTGCTCGTCGGTTCCTGAAACGGAGAGAAGCCGCGGGGCCGTGGGGAGAGGCCGGAGCCCGCAGCCCCGCGGGGACACAGGGGCCTGGGGACACAGGGAGGGGGGTCAGCCCCAGAAGAAGGGGTCATCCCCGGGAGAGGGGGCTCGGACCGGAGGGTCTCGCTG